>QRDG01000545.1:460482-496103 GCA_012064385.1 Puccinellia tenuiflora | reverse complement strand
TGGGTTGAGCTTCATCTTGTACTTGCGTAGGTTCTCGAAGGTTTCTGTCAGGTCTGCTATCAGGAGAGTCGGCCTTCTAAGACTTGACCACTACATCATCCACATAAGCGTGAATATTCCTTCCAATCTGCTCTTGAAACAATTCTGAATACATCTCTGATATGTAGCTCCTGTATTCTTGAGTCCAAAGGGCATTGTTGTGTAGCAAAATGCTCCAAAGGGCGTTAATGAAGGACGTCTTCAGCTCATCCTCTATGTTGAGTCTGATCTGATGATACCCTGAATAGGCATCCAAGAAACAAAAGCAACTCTGACCCCCGCTGTGGAGTCGATGATCTGGTCTATGCGATGGTAGTGCAACGGGTCCTTAGGGCAATGCTTGTTTAGGCCCGTGAAATCGATGCACATACGCAACTCCCTGTTTTCTTTGGTACTAACACTGGATTGGCCACCCACTCTGGGTGAAAGACCTCCTTGATGAACTCGGCTGCGAGGAGCCGAGCCACCTCTCTCCTATGGCTTTCCTCCTGTCATCATGAAACTTGCGCAGACCCTGCTTAACTGGTCTTGCATTAGGATTAACATGTAAGCTGTGCTCGGCGAGTTCTCTCGGGACTCCTGCATGTCAGATGGCTTCCATGCAAAAACATCCCGATTCTCACGGATGAACTCGACGAGCGCGCTTTCCTATTTATCAGAGAGGTGTGCCCCAATGGTGAACTGCTTGGAAGAATCACCAGGGGTAAGTCGACTTGCTTTGTGTCCTGAGCTGACTTGAATTTCATCTTCTCCTCTGTGGCCGGTTTCTTAAGGACCGAGTTGTCCTCCGGGTCCACGTTTGCCTTGTAAAACTTCAGCTCCTCTTGAGCACAAGCTGTCTCAGCCATAGCTGCGTCACCTAACTCGCACTCCAATGCCATCTGTCTGCTGCCATTACTGTAATGACTCCTGCTGGACCTGGCATCTTGAGCTTTCAAGTACACATAACATGGCCTGGCCATAAACTTAAAATATGCTGGTCGACCAAAGAGAGCGTGGTATGGACTCTTAAGATCCACTACCTCAAAAGGCATTATCTCTGAACGAAAATTCTCCACTATGCCAAAAGCAACCTCAAGATAAATCTTACCAATGGGTTTGGCCGACTTCCCTGGTACTATCCCATGGAACACTGTCTCTGTTGGAATTAGCTGTCTATCTTGCAGCTGCATCCTCTTGAATGTGTCATAATATAAGATGTTGATACTGCTTCCACCATCCATAAGCACTTTGTTCAATGTATAGCCCCCAACTTGAGGTGCTACTACCAAGGCTAGCTGCCCTGGCTCGTCGACTCTTGGAGGATGATCTGCCCGACTCCATGTGATGGTTTGCTCTGACCACCTGAGCCACTGTGGAAGGGCCGGCTCTACCATATTAACTGCTCTAACTTTCAACTTCTTGGAACGTTTGGACGTACTAGTCGTGAAGACATGGTAGCTGCCACGACTCGGGTTTTGCTGCCGAGTTGTGACATAATACTGACCATTGCCATCATTGAGCTGCTTCGGGTTCTGCTGGAACCCGCCCTGCTGGTTACCTCCTCCTTGAGGTTGGTTTGGGTTATTGCCGGCTCCTCCACCGTTATTGCCGGGTCCTCCGGCTCCATTGTTTCCTCTGTATCCACCATTGTTGTTACCTCCCCCTGGCCCTTGGAACCTAGCGCGCTGCAAATCTACGCACTGTCCCAAGGTATGACCGCATCTACCGTTCTTGGCGTGTTTAGGGCATGGAATCCTCAATACTTCCTCTGTGCTTGGAGTACGGCCTTGGTATCCACCAGAATTATTGTCCTTGCGTCTGACTCCAGTGTTTGTGTTGGCCACTAGGTCAGAGTTGTCTCCATACGGCCTCTTGCCACCACCTTGATTCTGGTTTTGATTCTGGTTCTGACTCTGACCGTTGCCACCTTGTCCTTTAGTCCCTTCCTCCTGATCCTTTGTTTTGTCTGTGGCAGCGTGCTTATTAGCACCTGCCATGATCTCACCAATCGTAAGGGGAATACCTTGATTCAGGCTCTCCTTCATACGACCTAGCTTCCAACTCAAGGGATTGTAACTACAATTCTCTCCATCGCCATTAACACTGAAACTGGTGGGAGTCCTTGTGAGGAGTTAATGATCTCTGAGACTCGTTTCATCCAGTGCCTTGCTGACTCGCCCTTCCTCTGGACACACCGCTCCAGGTCCTCAATGGTGCTGAGCTTTTTGCATGTGCCCTGGAAGTTCTGAATAAAAGTCACCTTCAATTGCTCCCAAGAGTTGATTGACCTAGGAGGCAAGTTGCGCATCCAAACCTTGGCTGCTCCCTCCATCATAAGATACATGAACTTGGCACACAGATTACCTGTGGCATTGCGAATACTCATTGCCATCTCGTATGTCCCCAACCAAGAGGTCGGGTCCATGTTGGGCTCATAATTTGGAACCTTGCGCGGCTCCTTGAAACTGCTGGGGAAGGACTCGGACCTGATGGCATCAGACAAACACTCTGGTCCTGTTAATGCTGGGGAAGCACCAGGAGAAGTCACCTCCTCGTGCACCCGGGTTGGCTGAGTCGGGTTGGCTGCACCCACTAACGCTCTGTCCCTCTCTGCCTCCCGAGCTCTTGCTGCTTCTCTTTCTCGTCGTTGCCTTGCTTCATCAACCACTAGCTGAGCCTGTGAAGTAGTTGGCATGTTTGCACGATTCCTCACTAGTTCACGACGCCTTGCACTCGTAGAGTTGGCCGGGTTGGACTCACCGTGCCGACTCCTCGTACCTGAGTTAAAGGGTGTTGAATGTAGTCTACTTGCATCTGGAAAGGTTGGATACAAAGCTTGCTGAGTCAAAGCTGTCTTCAGTAGCTCGATAGCCTCACGAGTCTCCTGTCCCGCTGGTCCCTCTGGTACCACAATATTCTCCAATCTCAGAGTCGCCGCATGAACGTTGTCCATAGGATTAGAGTAATGTCCCTCTAGGGTATGAAATCTGTTAGGCTGAGACCCTAAGCCACCAGATGCTCCTCCTCCGACTCCTCCTTCAGGCGGTGGTCCGTTGGTACGGCTGCCTCCCGGTCCTTCTGGGGGTGGTGGTGGTGGTGCTCCTCCGGCTCCTCCTGCGGCGCCTCCTGCTGCCGCTGAGCCTCCCAGTCCGGCTCCTCTGCCTGGACCATTAGGTGTGGTGAATAAATTGGTTGGATTGATGTGGACTCCATCATGCAAGCGACTCCTGGCTCTGCGGTGTTGAATTGAAGTAAGCTCCTCGCGGCGCCTCCGCACGACCTGAGCTTCATCTTGGACTCGGGCCTGTTCCGCAGCTAATCTACGGTTTGCCTCTGTAATATCAGCTAGTTGCTTCTCCAACGCAGCACGAGCGTTGGTTAACTCGGCCGCCCTCTCAGCGGCATTACTTGCATTAATTTCCTTTGTTAATAGAGTCGGATCAAACTGATTCCCAGTGTTTCCAGACATGTAGACTCCCACAACACGAGCGCGTACTGGCGACTCCTCATAATCCTCTTCCTCTATCCCATACCCAAGCCGATCTTCAAACAAGGGTAGGATGGACTCTGAATCTGCATCATAATCTGAATCTGACTCTTGAAGCATCTCTGGTTTCTCAGCTAGGGGTTCCTCAGACTCGGCGATGATGCCGACCTCTGAAGTTCCGACCGACTCCTCGCCGTCGGACTCGACGACAACGGTAGGCTCTGGTACTGACTCCGCCGAGTTCGCGCGAAGACCCGACGTGCAAACCATCCCGACGAACACGTTGATTCCTCCAAAGACAAGCTGATAACCCTCGTCGACTTCGTTCATCTCCGAGGTCCAGCCTGAGTCATCGATCTCTGTTTCTCCATGCTCATCAGTGTAGACTCGCCCGATGGCGAGTTTCTCCATAGCCCGACGAGCAGCTCCAACGATCTCAACTCCTTTTGTCACCATAGGCCCCACGGTGGGCGCCAACTGTCGTGGGGTTGTCACGGCAAGTTCTTCCTCAGGGAAGATGAGTTCCGGGGCCATTGATGACTGAAGTACGTAGGAACGGTTAATCTCGCCAAGGAACAAGGATTTACCCAGGTTCGGCCCCTCTGATTCGAGGTAAAGACCTACTTCCTGCTTCTATGTTATTGCTCTTGATTATATCTCGATTACAAGGACCCGGCTCCCACAACTCAGGAGCCGGCGACTTCTCTCTGGTGGCTAGGGTGTCTCTCTACTGATTGAACTCTTATCTCTTAGAACTCATCGATCTAAGATCCAGGACCCTGCTTATAAAAGCTGTCGGGTCCCTGGACTTTCAGGCTATACCGAGTCACACTAGAACACGGAGTCCTACTCTACGTCTTGGTCTTCCAAGTTAGACTCCGGGTTGTACTTGGACTCCTTTTTCAGGTGAGCCTCTTTCTCCACACGGGCCTTGGTCGGCTTGTCTCCAGCCCAGCCCATGCGACTTGTCTCGTGACTCGGCGTTGGCCTTCTTGGTCTTGGCGGGTCTACTTTCCGGGTCCATGGGCCTACCTATAAAGTATCCCCCCATCAGAACGCCTTCCATCTCCACCACCAAGGGGTCCAGATGGCTACCGAAATCCGGATGCCGCCTACATCGTGTTCGTCAGCGAGCGCGATGACAAGCGAAGCTGGCGCGAGCGATTCAAGGAGGTGAATGTTGTGGTTCCACCTGTCCCCCAATACCTCAACTGGTCGCAAGAGCCAATCACGTGGGATCGCAGCGACCACCCGGAGCTGATGCCCAATCCAGGCGGCTATGCTCTAGTCCTGGAGCCCATGATCATCTCCCCCAAGCGCGCCTGCACCTTTTCGCGCGTCCTCATCGACGGAGGCAGCAGCATCAACATCCTCTACCGCGACACGCTGGAGAAGCTGGGCGTCTCCGAGTCCAGCTTGACGCCGAGCCGGACGGTCTTCCACGGCATCGTGCCAGGGCGAGCCGGCTCATCCATGGGGCTCATCCGGCTTGACGTCCTGTTCGGCGACAAGAGCAACCACCGCCGCGAGACCATCTCCTTCGAAGTGGTCGACCACTCCAGCGCCTACCACGCCATACTTGGGCGGCCGGCGCTCGCCAAGTTCATGGCCGTACCTCACTACGCCTACCTCAAGATGAAGCTACCAGGCCCACGCGGAATCATCACCGTCTTCGGAGACTACAAGCGCTCCATTGCCTGCGCCACTGACAGCGCGAAGGTGGCCGAGACCATGGTCTGCAATGAGGAAATGCGGCAATTCAAGCGCAAGGCCAGCAAAGAGAAGCTGGAGATCCCGGAGTCGGCCAAGCCGGCTGGCGAGTCAAACTTTCAGGCGGTGCGAGATACTAAGAAGATCTACTTCGACGACAGCGACAAATCCAAATTCGTCACCGTGGGGGCGAGCCTGGACCCCAAATAGGAAAGCGCGCTCATCGAGTTCCTCCGTGAGAACCGGGACATCTTCGCGTGGTCCACCAAGGACATGCCTGGTGTACCGAGGGAACTCGCCGAGCACTCTCTACACGTCCGGCCAGATGCCAAGCCGGTAAAACAGTCTCTACGTCGCTTCGCGGAAGGAAGAAGACAGCTAATAGGAGAAGAGATAGCCCGACTGCTTGCAGCCGGATTCATCAAGGAAGTCCAACACACAGAATGGCTAGCCAATCCAATGATGGTGGAAAAGAAGAACAAGCGGTGGCGGATGTGTATTGATTACACTCACCTCAACAAGGCCTGCCCCAAAGACCCCTTCGCATTGCCGCGCATCGATCAGGTGATCGACTCCACGGCTGGCTGCGACCTCCTCTCCCTCCTCGACGCCTACTCCGGCTACCACCAAACTCTCCCGCTCTACCACTTGCTGAAAAAGACAGACAAGTTCGTCTGGAGCGACGCGGCCGACGCCGCCTTCAAGGAACTCAAGCGCGCGATGACCACCACCCCGGTCTTAGCACCTCCGGCTCCGAAGGAGCCCATGCTCATGTACATCGCCGCCTCCAACTGAGTCGTCAGCGTCGTCCTGGTGGTGGAATGAGAGGAAGCCGGCAAGCTGAGGCCGGTTCAGCGACCAGTTTACTACCTCAGCGAAGTGCTCTCGCAGTCGAAGCAAAACTACCCGCACTACCAGAAGCTCGTATATGGCGTGTACATGGCTACGAAGAAGCTGAAGCACTACTTCCAGGAGCATCCGATCAAGGTGATAAGCGATGCTCCGCTTGCCGAGATCATAGGCAACAAGGACGCAACCGGCAGAGTGGCGAAATGGGCGATTAACCTGACGGCGCACGGAGTCGAATATGACAAGAGAACGGCGATCAAGTCACAGGAGCTGGCTGACTTTCTAGCCGACTGGACGGAGACGGACCACGTACCACCACCACCCTACTCCGGCGAGCATTGGCTCATGCTCTTCGATGGTTCCAAAAGATACTGGGGACTCGGCGCCGGAGTCGTCCTCACCTCACCCAAAGGGGGCCGACTCGAATACGTGCTACAAATCCACTTCACAGCGTCCAACAACGTAGCCGAATACGAAGCTCTCGCGCACGGCCTCAAGCTCGCCAAGGCTATGAACATCAAGCGGATCCTCTGCTACGGCGACTCCGACTTGGTGGTCCAGCAAACCACCGGTCACTGGGACGCCAAGGACCCCAACATGGCCGCCTACCGCTTCTTCGTCCAACAACTAGCGGGATGCTTCGACGGATGTGAATTCCACCACATCCACCGCTCTAACAACGAAGCAGCTGACACCTTGGCGAACATTGGCTCTCTTCGTGAGGAAATCTCACCCAGCGTCGCACTCGAGAAGCTGTACAGGCCATCCATCACGCCGTGTCCCGGCTCCGATTCCATCCGGATGCCGCCGGGTGCGGAGTCGGACGGGCCGGCTCCAGGCAAGCCGGAAGCCGTCGAGGTCCTCGTCATCGAAGAGGCTCCGCCATGGACCCAACCCTTCCTCGCCTACCTCGCCAATGACGAACTCCCAGCGGATGAGCTCATCGCCAGGCAAATCAAAAGACGAGCAAGTGCTTACACCATCATCAACAACGAGTTGTACAAGCACATCGTCTCTGGAATATTCCAGCGCTGTGTGAGCCAAGAAGAAGGAATCAAGATCCTCAAGGAAATTCATCAAGGCGAATGCGGCCACCACGCGTCATCAAGAGCAATTGTGGCCAAGGCGTTCAGGCACGGTTTCTACTGGCCGACTGCGCTGGCGGACGCAAACCAGCTGGTCCGGCTCTGCAATGGCTGTCAACGATTCGCAACGCAGAAGCACACGCCGGCTTCAGCGCTCAAGACGATTCCTATCACCTGGCCGTTTGCCGTCTGGGGACTAGACATGGTTGGCCCGCTGAGGAGATCCAGTGGAGGCATGACACACCTACTGGTAGCCGTCGACAAGTTCACGAAATGGATTGAAGCCAAGCCGATCAAGAAGCTGGATGGACCAACAGCCGTCAAGTTCTTCAAGAGCATAATCTACCGCATCGGCTATCCCAACAGCATCATCACGGACAATGGGTCGAACTTCGTCAAAGGAGAATTCACCAAGTTCTGCGGTAGGACCGGCATCCGGCTCGACGTGGCCTCTGTCGCGCACCCGCAGTCAAATGGACAGGTTGAACGGGCAAACGGCCTCATCCTATCCGGCATCAAGCCGCGGTTGCTCGAACCTCTCGAGCGGGCAGCCGGCGCGTGGGAAGAAGAACTACCTTCCATCCTCTGGAGCCTAAGGACAACCCCAAATCGTTCAACCGGCTTCACCCCCTTCTTCCTCGTCCATGGAGCTGAGGCCGTCATGCCAACGAACATCGAGCACGACGCGCCTCGAATCGTTTTGTTCACGGAAGCACAAGCTAAACAAGCCTATAAAGACGGGATGGACCTGCTCGAGGAAGCGCGCCAGCTTGCCGAGTCAAGGTCGGCAATGTACCAGCAGCAACTACGCAACTACCACAACCGGCAGGTCAGGCCTGTCCGCTTCCGCGAAGGCGACCTCGTGCTACGGCTAATCCAAGACACAAAGAACATGCACAAGCTTTCTTCACCCTGGGAGGGACCATTCATCGTAAGCAAAGCGCTCATCAACGATGCCTACTACTTGATCGATGCCCGCGAGCGCAAGAAGGAAACGATGGACAAAGAAGGCGATGAAACAGAAAGACCGTGGAACGCGTCACTCCTGCGTCGATTCTACACTTGAGAAAGAAACGTATGTATCACCCATGCTATCAATAAAGAAATGAGAATGATGAGCACATGAGCAATTTTTTCGCGATTCTTTTCTGCATTTCTCTTCCGGTTGCTCCGGCAGCCGGCAAGCTTGCCTTCAGTAGCCGTGTAGCGTGGCTAACCTCTAAACGGTTAACTCTTCGGATCCGGTTAAGGCCGGCAAGAGAATAAGCTGGAGGAGGCTAACCACGTGAAAAACGCTTAAGTAAAAGTGCTGCCGGCTGAAAAAA
Source organism: Puccinellia tenuiflora (assembly GCA_012064385.1). Taxonomy (NCBI): domain Eukaryota; kingdom Viridiplantae; phylum Streptophyta; class Magnoliopsida; order Poales; family Poaceae; genus Puccinellia; species Puccinellia tenuiflora. The sequence goes on along the minus strand of QRDG01000545.1, from coordinate 487,626 downwards.
TGTTGTTCTGCAAACTCGGCCAAGCCGGCAGTCGGCAACTACTTCTCCTATTACGGACGATTAACTACACAACGCTAAATGGCTAACTCTTCGGATCCGGTTAAGGCCGGCAAGAGAATAAGCTGGAGGCTGACTGTATGCGAAAGACGTAAGAAACAGAAAACGTTGCCGGCTGAGAAAACTCTGGCCCAACAAACCGGATCCTAACGTTGAAGTAGTGTGCATGATCCCGCTAGACGGTGAAGTGCACACGAATGGCGGCGGGAAAGGCTACAGGCGAGTGTAAAATTGATCTAAGCAAAATAAAAATATTCTCCATAATCGAAAGAGCAAGCTAATCACTTCGTCATTTCGTTTCCCGCACGAAAATGCCGCCTACCAACTCTGGAGACCTCAACCCGGACGATATGTAAAGGACCAAGCCGGTCAACAGCACACAAAGGCGTGAACAAAAGCAAGTGGCATTCAATATCATAAATAAAGGCTCACAGCCGGGAGCAGATTACATAAGCAAAAGGAGGAAGTCCACAGGCGGACAACCTCGCCTACAGGCCAAGCCGGCTACAAGATAACCTAAAAAGCTAAGCAGGAGGCGGAGTCATATCGTCATCGCTCTCCTCCCACTCCTTGAGGCACAGGGAGCCGTCGAAGACCTTGACGTAGAGGACCCCAGTCTGGCGCTTCAGCTGGAAGTGGAGGATGAAGGGAGGCTCCAGGCAGAAGAACTTAGCGAAAGCTTTCCAGCCGGAGAAGAACTCAGCCCGCCGACGAACCTTCCCACCTACTTGGTCGACGACGACACGAGCATGTACCTCCCAAGGCCCCTGACGAGCTCCAACCCGATGAAGAAGAAATGTGAAGGGGCCTTCCCCCTCCAGCGCATCGGCGACGGCCCGAGGGAGCCACTGGATGCATTGGATGGGCTCGTACAGTGTCAGGAGGAACTCCGAAATGGGGAACTCATCCCAATAGACACCTGCAGGAGACTCCGAGCGAGCGGGAGAGGGGCTCCGTTTTCCTCCAGCCACCGTAACGGCGGCACCTCCACCACCGCCGTGGCCAAGCTTGGGCGGCCGGCCCCTGCCGCGCTTGGCCGCCGCGGCGGAGGACTCCCCGGCGTCCTTCTTCGGCGGACGACCGCGACCGCGCTTAGCCACAACGGGAGACTCCGCCCCGATCTCTTTCTTCGGCGCCATACTTGGATGAGGGGGAGCAAAACGAAAGAGAAGATGAAGCAAGGAGCACGAACCCGCTCCGCTATTTATAAGGGGACCCGAGGGTAGCGCAACCGTCAGACCACACCTCTGGGCGACACGTGGCCACTGACACAAAAGACGGCGAAGCCGAGGAGGCAAAAAGCACATCGCAGGATCAAGGCAGCAAAAAAAATCCCGGGGGCTGCGCAGCCGGCAAGCCGGCTCCGTAGACCCGGATGCAAATCTACAACACCCCGAGTCACGGACTCGGGGGCTGCCACGCCGTCAGCCGGCAGAAAAATTCCCGGGGGCTGCGCAGCCGCCAAGCCGGCTCCGCAGACCCGGACGCAAATCTACAACACCCCGAGTCACGGACTCGGGGGCTGCCACGCCGTCAGCCGGCAGAAAAATTCCCGGGGGCTGCGCAGCAGCTAAGCCGGCTCCGCAGACCCGGACGCAAATCTACAACACCCGAGTCACGGACTCGTGGGCTGCCACGCCGTCAGCCGGCAGAAAAATTCCTGGGGGCTGCACAGCCGCCAAGCCGGCTCCGCAGACCCGGACGCAAATCTATAACACCCCGAGTCACGGACTCGGGGGCTGCCACGCCGTCAGTCGGCAGAAAAATTCCCGGGGGCTGAGCAGCCGCCAAGCCGGCTCCGCAGACCCGGACGCAAATCTACAACACCCGAGTCACGGACTCGGGGGCTGCCACGCCGTCAGCCGGCAGAAAAATTCTCAGGGGCTGCGCAGCCGCCAAGCCGGCTCCGCAGACCCGGACGCAAATCTATAACACCCCGAGTCACGGACTCGGGGGCTGCCATGCCGTCAGCCGGCAGGAAATTCCCGGGGGCTGCGCAGCCGCCAAGCCGGCTCCGCAGACCCGAACGCAAATCTACAACCCCCAGTCACGGACTCGGGGGCTGCCACGCCGTCAGCCGGCAAGAAATTCCCGGGGGCTGCGCAGCCGGCAAGCCGGCTCCGCAGACCCGGACGTAAATCTATAACACCCTGAGTCGCGGACTCGGGGGCTGCCACGCCGTCAGCCGGCAGAAAATTCCTAGGCGCTGTGCAGTCGCCAAGCCGGCCTCACACACCCGGACGATCAACTACTACACCCCAAGTCAAAGACTCGGGGGCTGCACGTCACCAAGACGACGAAAGAAAGTACAAGATGAGTAAGAGACATAAAATTTCGACCCGGCTCGATGCTCAAGCCGGCCCAAAATTCGGGGGCTAGACATGGTGATCATCATCACCAAGATGGACACAAATCTTGACACGAAGGCAGTAATTAATAACAGAGAAACAGATCCATATTACAACAAGTAGCAGATCAAACTAGTCATCAATTCAAAACAGCAAGTTCTACACGTACGCCTGGCATTCCAGGGGAGCAAGCAAATTAAGGAGCAGCAGCATCAGTGGCGGCAGCGCTGCCGGCTCCAGCGTCTTCAGTCGGCCGTGCCGTCGTGGACGGCTCGGCAGGCACCAACGCCGTCAAATCTACCGCCTCGGCAATTCGCCTTGAAGCCATCTGGATCTCCGGACGAAGACTCGCAAGAGACGTTCCTGTGCGGAAGCCACCCACCAGCATACTCATCTGCACGCTTGGATACCATGACTTCACCAAGGCCAACGCCATGTCGGTGCCTCCACGCGCCGCCATCTCCACCTGTTCGTCGATGCCGGCTGGCGCCCCTTCAAGCCGGACGGACAGGTCGTGGAGAGCGGTTGGCAAGGGAGCATCCGGCCATAAGTTCTCGAGGACGCCGTCGGCCGCTTCCTTCAGCCGTTTGAGTTCTTGGCTAAATCGGAGAAGACGGGAGGAGGCAGTCGGCGCAGACCCAGCGACGGCACCAGAAGACTCCGGCCGTGAGCGTGCCGAGGCAGCGTCTTTCTGGATCTGCGCATCCACCTCGGGATAAAAGCCTGCATTTCAATCCGGTGAGGCCGAGTAGAAGACCCCAAGCAAGAAATCAAAGAGAAAAAGACATCACTTACCAAGGATAAGCTCGTTTACACGCTCAACCTCCCTAATCAGGCCGCCCACCAGTTGCTCATGCTCAAGTTCACGTGCCTTGGCTGCCAGGATGATCTGATCATGGTGTCGATGGACTCCTTCAGCTGGCTCCTTAGTTCATCCGCATTCTTCCGGAGAGACTCAACCTCGCCCTGCCTCCGCTGCTCTGCTTCCTACAGTTTCTTCGCCTCCTCACCCAGCCGAACGACCTCCAGGCGGCGCTCCTCCGACACCTTCTCCGCCGTCTGGAGATCGGCCTTGGCCAGTGCCAGAGTAGAGTCCTTCTTCTTCAGCTGCCTCTCCAGGCCGGCGCGGGAGGTGGTGTCGCCTGAGGAGGCCGGATCATAATCAAATCAAGCCACGCAAGAAAAATACAAGGCGCCAAGACGGAAAATGCGACCGAGAAGGAAAGCCGAACCTTTGGCCGCCTCGAGCTCTCGCTTGAGCATCGTCGCCTCCTTAGCCGCCTCGGCGAAGCCATACTCTATCGAGGAGCGGAGCAGCGCGATGTTGGCCAGATTCTCCTGAGCCTTTTGCTCCACCAGTACGGCGAGGGGAAACTTCCCCGATGCGTCGGGCAGAGCCGGCACGGGCCCGAAATATGGAGGAGAGCCCACCAGAGTTGATTGACGAGGGCCAGGAAGCAAAGCCGTCGCCCCCGTTATGGCCTTGTCCTTGGCCGTCTCGACCACGGACGAGGAAGGAGTGGGGAAGGCGAGGATTCCGGCCCCGGCGCCGGGCCGAGGAACTGTCTCGAAGGCGTCCGCCGACACCTCGGCACCACTGCCAGAGACCGGAGGGTCGAAGTCGACCACGAGGGGAGCTGCGTCGGCCGGCTCCCGGCTGTCCGGCTCCACGTCCGCCGTCGCCATCACCGCCTCTGGAGGCGGACCAGCCGCTTGCATCACAGGGGCCTCGGGAGCAGGCCCCGAGGCCGGTTCCACCACCATGCTGGTTGCCGCCACCACGGTCGAGAGTGGCACCCTGCAAGATGAAGAAAGCGTCACCCACAAGAAGTATAGACTGCAAGATTTCCGCCTCAAGGCGAAGGCTTACCCGTCGCGTGAGCCCAACTCCACGGGCTTCCTCCTCTTCAAGCGCTTTGGCGGAGGAGCCGGCGTATCGTCGGGCAGGCACTTCACGCCACCGGAAGGCGTTTCTCCGCCCTTCACAGGGACGGCAAGGTCGTCAGCCGACCGCTTCGCGGGAGCCGGCGTCATTTCGACCTCGGCGCCAGCCTCCGCGGTCTTCCTGGTGTCCGCCTCCGCTCCCGCCTTCGCCTCGGCCTCCCTTGAAGCCACCAGCTGCTCCACGGTCATCTTGGCCTCCATCGCCTCTCGGATCAAATCCGCCTGCGCCAGTTCCGCATAAATAGCCTTTTCCATATCCTCAATACTCAAGTCGTAATCAGGATCAACGGCAAGAGTAGGATTAACCACCTGGGCGCTGGTCCCACCAGCAAGAGCCGCCGACCTCTCTGCTTTCTCCTCCTTCTGCCTCGCTGCGATTTTAGCCACGGCTTCCTCCACGATAGCATCAACCTTCTTCTCCGCTGTCGATTTCCCAACGGGCGTCAAGCCGGCTGTGGTCGGCCGGCTGAACACTGAAGAAAGCTTTTTCGCGGGGAGTGCACCCCGCTTCATGAACGACCCGCCTCGCGGGCGGACGCTCTCGCCCGCGTCTGAATCGGCGGCCGCCTTCGACCGCCTCTCCTTTGCGATCTGGGGGGAGGACAACGATCGAGCCTTCCGGATGCTCGCCTCCAGCTCCTTTGTCCTGCGGCTGGACACGCCCGGCTTGGAGGCTGGCACGGAAGAAGAACCCTCAGAGTCCGGTTCGGAGCTACTGGAGAGATCGACAAATACCCGCGCGCCCCCGCCGCTGTTTTGTTCGGCGAATTCGGGCGCGGGAGACTTACCACGGGAAGCCGGAGCCGGCGCCGCCTTGCCGCGCTCCAAGTCCGGACCCCCGCGGGTGGCCCGGTCAGAATCGGAGTCGGCCGCAGTGGGGCTCGCCGCGGCGCGACCGCTATCGTCATCGTCCTCGACATCGGCGCCATCAACGCCATCAGACGACTCCGTGGAGTCCTCGTGCCTAACTGTCCGCTTCCCTGCGTCAGAGGCTACGGGGGAATCGTCACCCGCCTCGGCATCCGAGGCGGTCTCTTCAATGTCCGCCTCTCCATCAGAGGCACTCTCTTCGCTAGGGGCCACCTGCTCCTCCGGGGGAGGACCGGGCCGGTCAGCCCCGAAGACGACGTCAATGTCTTCGACCCTCTGAAGATCGCAAATCTGCAAAGACACGCCAGCCGGATAAGTACCCAGCCGGCCCGAAGGAACACAAGACAGGAAAAAGGCAAAAGGAACTAACCACCGGAGCGCGCCGCGCGCGAGAAAACGGCTCCACGCCGAACTGCCATTTCCGCGCAATCCCGTCAGTGATCACCTCGCCGGCCCAGCGCCGCAACTCGCTCAACTCCAAGACCTCCGTGCAAGTCCGAGTGGGATCCCGAAGACCCGAATAGAAGCACATCTTGTGCGCCCGAGCCTGCAGCGGGTACACCCGCCTAGCCAGCCAGGCTAGTGTCAGGTCCCTGGTGGTCAGCCCGTCTGCGATCAGGTCCTTCACCCGAGCCGTCATGGTCGCCTCCAGACCTTCATCAATAGGCGCCTTCCGATTCCAGGACTTGTCAGCCGGCAGTTAGTTCTTGAACCGGGGAAGCCCAATCCGGTCCTCCGCCGTGAGGTTCCGAACGTAGAAGTAGCTGCTCTGCCACTTCTTCACCGATTCGAGCAGATGAACCTTGGGGAAGAGGACATTCTTCGTGGACACGGAGACGCATCCGCACTCTCGCAACTTCCTGTCGCAAGTCTGGGCTCGGAGGAAGAAGAACAACCCGAATAGCTCCATGCATGGCCAGAGGCCCAAGTACGCCTCGCAACGGGTGACAAAGCAAGAGAGCAGTGTAATGCTGTTCGCCCCCAAGTGGTGGAGCTACAGACCGTAAAAATCGAGAAACTGCCGGAGGAAGGGGCTAACCGCCAGCGCCAGTCCCCTCGCCAGGTGCGAGGAGAACACCACGGACTCGTTCACCGCCGCGACCGGCGAAATCTCTTCATCGTCGGGAACACGGATCCCGACCTCCTCCTTGCTGCCGATGAGCATCCTGTTGCGGAGCTTCTTGAGCTCCGCACTGTCGACGCTGGACCCCATCTAGGCTCCAGTGCCCGCCATTGAGTTCCGATTCCCCGTCGGAGAGGAAGCGCCGCCGGCAAAGAGGAAGAAAGCGTTGGGAGAATGCAAAAGAAGGAGGAAATCTCGGAGAAGACCGAAGCTAGAGCGCAGGCAGGAGAATGGGGAACGATAGCCTGAACCGTTCCCCGTTTTCCCCTTTTACGAGCAAGGAGCCGTGGCCGGAGACGTGCCTCCGCACGACACGTGGCGTGCAGTTACGCCGAACCGCCCGCAAAAGATCCTACTAACGAGCGGTTGCCTCAGAAGATCCCAGTGACGAAGCCGAGGCGTTCAGTCTCGATTCCCGGGGAAAGCCCCCAAGCGGGCGGGACGTGGGGACGTGGCTGACGTAAGCCACGACCGATCCCTCAAGTCGGCCACGCTAGGCCGCCAAGGCCTTCGGTTCCGGCCCCGCGCCGCCGTACAAGTCATCGTCAACTTCAACAGTATGCAGCAAAGAGTAGGGGTGCCCGCGGAGCTTTCCCCGCACACAAGTTTCAACTTCATCCGGCTTCAGCTTCACCCGGCTCTAATTTCAGCCGGCCCTATTTCCGGCTTCGACATTACGACCACAACAACCAAGACTAAGGGGAAGATCGCAAAGTCTTCCCAGCCAGCTAGCAAGACTCCACGATCTCGGGGGCTAGTGTCGGGGAGATGAACCCCGGATACCCCAAAGAGGCTCACTCCTTCAAACTCCATGGGCCGGCTGAACAGTGCCGGCTGCACGATGCCGGCTGAAACGTGCCAGCTAAATCAAGCCGCCTGCGTCTACCCGGACACAGACGTCCGGCTGGGCTGGAGTCGGGCGTACCAACCGACAGCTCCGTACGGGTGGGCCAGTCCCGCATGACCGCTCCTGGTGAACAGTACTTCCTGTCAGGCATCTCCTGTGCAGAATCATGGCAACGAGCTTCAGCCGGCCAGAAAGTAGATGATGTCATAGGGGCAGACCTGTAAAATCCTTGTAACCCAAACCCTAGCCCGCTGCCTATATAAGGCGGGCTAGAGCCTCCTGCGTGAGGCAAGCAACAGAAGCAACCAGAACACACAAGTGGTAGATAGCATCATCTTCAACCTCCAGCCGGCTAGGACCTCCAGCCGACTGCCACCTGAATACTACTCTAGGAGCATCTGTAGACCGCACTCTGTGATCAAGCAATAAGAAACAAGAAGAGCAGGACGTAGGGGTGTTACCTCCACAAGCGGGCCCTTAACCTGGGTATATCGCGTGCGTTTGCGTTCTTGTACCCAATCCCGCGCGAGCGCCATCGTCGCCTTGCCCCATACTTCTTTCCATCTCTGATGGATATGCCGTGCAACCCACCATGACACCCTTCCAACCCTTCGCACAATCTCCCCTGTTTGTTTTCATATTTTCAGTTTTTGTAGGGTTTGCTCTTGTCGTACTCTGTCCAACAAAATTGGATTCACTCGATTCAGACTTCATTTGCAAAAGCTATGGGTGTTCTGGTTTTACTGTTTGGATCTGGTCCGGAGTCTCCGGCCCAAAGGACCCGGACACTCTGATTCTGTGTTTTTTGGCGCCCAGTGATCTTTTTATGGTGCAGCACTGGATATGGGTCTGGAGTATCACCGGTGATAGTCCGGAGTCTCCGGCCTGGCCGGAGTCTCCGGGCCCTCTAGACCGGAATCTCCGGTCTGCCCCGATGACCCAAGTGTGGTGCGTCTCTGTTGCCATGTCCGGAAGGAGGCCGAAGCCTGGCCGGAGTCTCCGGTGCTCTTACACCGGAGTCTCCGGTCTAAGTGGCCTCCAACGGCTAGTTTTTGAGGGGACCTATAAAAGGCCCCCCTTCTTCCCCAAATCTGTTAGGGTTTTCAGAAGCACGTTTTCCACTCTCTCTCCCACCATTGTTGCCCTTGGAAAACCTTGCCCTCTCCCTATCCCTCCAATGATTTTGCCCATCTTTAGGGATTCAAGAGAGGAGATCTAGATCTACATTTCCACCAAACAATCTCTCCTCTAAGTGAGGTGAACCCTTTGGATCTAGATCTTGGGATTTATTTGTTGAGTTCTTCTTAGTTCTTACTCTCTTCTCCCCTCACAAGCATTAGTTGCTTTTGGTGGGATTTGATAGTAAAGGATTTGAGCACTTGTGCTCTTGCTCTTGCATTAGTTGCATCGGTTTGCTCTTTCCATGAAGATTCATGGAAGTTGAATGTTGAGAAACTTATTACTCTTGGGTGCATTGTGTTCCTAAGAGTTTGTGCCTCTTGGGTGCATTGTGTACCCTAGATGGTTTGGTGTGCCGCGAAGCCTTCGAGTTGTGAAGCTTCGGGCAAGATTTGGGAGCCTCCGATTGAGTTGTGGGTGTGTGCCCCAAGAACATTGTAAAGGCTCCGGATTCCGCCTTGAAGGATTCTGATAGTGGAAGGTGAACCAAACCCTTGGGTGTGGTTCATCGGAGAATAGGGTGAGGCCTTTGTGGCATCTTGAGTAGGCCTCTTGTGGCAATCTCACACCCCTCTAACGAGACGTACTTTCTTAACAAGGAGGAACTCGGGAATACTTCCTCGTCTCCGCGTGCCTCGGTTATTTCTATACCCGAGCTCTTTACTTATGCATTTCACATTGTGATAGCCTTCATGCTTGAAGTTTTATATCTTGCTATCACCTTGTTGTTTGCCTTGCTTAGCATAAGTTATTGGTGCACATAGGTGAGCCTAGTTTACTTAGGTTGTTTGCTTGTTAATTTAAACACCTAGTTTTATTCCGCAATTATCAAGCCTTAAACCGGAAAAGTTTTAGTCGCCTATACACCTGTGAGATCCTGGCTCAGAGCTTAATAGGATTGATAGGATACTCATACCAACCAGTTGCAACTTCTTTTCCGGAAGCTCATCTGAAAAGAACTCCGAGGTTAAGCATGCTTGGCCCGGAGTAATTTGAGGATGGGTGACCGACCGGGAAGTCATTCTCGGGTGCGCACGAGTGAGGACAAAGTGCGCAGAAAAGACTAGTGTTGATCTGTGGGGCCAGTCTAGAAATCCTAGAGAGCTGCCAGGGGTGACAGGCCCGGCCCGGGAGTGGACGGGGTGTTACATTTGGTATTAGAGCCGACCCTTGCGGTAACTCGGGCGTGTGCGGGTCAGGGGCGCGGACATGTGGAGCATGTGCCGGCACTGGACGCACAGACGGGTGCCAAAGGGGGAAGTTCCTGGACTGGGGGGTTGACCGACGAGGGCGTCGGTCTTCTAAGGGGGGAAGGATGTGAGATCCTGGCTCAGGGCTTAATAGGATTGATAGGATACTCATACCAACAAGTTGCAACTTCTTTTCCGGAAGCTCATCTGAAAAGAACTCCGAGGTTAAGCGTGCTTGGCCCGGAGTAATTTGAGGATGGGTGACCGACCGGGAAGTCATTCCCGGCTGCGCACGAAGTGAGGACAAAGTGCGCAGAAAAGACTAGTGTTGATTTGTGGGGCCAGTCTAGAAATCCTAGAGAGCTGCCAGGGGTGACAGGCCCGGCCCGGGAGTGGCCGGGGTGTTACAACACCCCCCTCTAGGCGACATCGATTGTTCTTTCAACCGGGTCATGTCTTATACTTACGGTCTTACACTTTCGGTCTTACACCTTCGGTCTTGCACTTTCTAGCTGGGTGGAGGCTCGATTCCGCTCACTGGGCCCCACTAGCCCCCAAAATTGGGGCCGGCTCGCGCAGAGAGGCGGGCCGAATTTGCCCAACTTCCCGGCGTGGCCGGGTGAAAACTTCTTTCCTTGCTTTCTGACTAGCCCCCAAAATTAGATCCGGCTCGCGAGCGGAGCCGGGTCGAATTTGCTCTTTCATCAGAATCTCGCCTTAGCTTGCACGAGAGGGTGTAAAACGTCGTTAAATCGTTAGTGCATTAAGTCAAAAAGTTGGCACTTTTACTTTTCATCTTTTAGTCGATTTAGGTGCCTGCTCTCCTTTGTCTTACCCCCTTAGCCGTTTTCTGTGCACCCGGACGGCCATGACCGCTGTTCTGGCCGGTGTCTGCAGCGCGGAACCGCAGAGTGGGCCGGCTGGTCGAATACACAGCCAGACTTTTAGGAGTTTGACTTAGTCGAGCAAGGGTTTTCATGGCCGGCTGGACGCTTATTCTTTCCTTTGATGTTTTTCACGCGTGAGCCTTCCAGCTTTTGCTCTGGCCGGCGAGTCTGCAGCGCGGAACCGCAGAGTGGGCCTTGGGCATCCAGCACGCTAGTAGGCCATCGCGAGAGAGAATAAACAGCCGGCTAGCCACAGTCGGACGATAAAACAAACTTGCATTGATACAAGGTAGCCCCCGAGATGTGTGCTCCGGGCTACCGACTTACATAAAAACGGTAAAGATACAAGGTGTTACTCCTAGGCGTGGAAACGGCACAGCAGGTCTGCGTTCCACGGGCGCTCCGTCTCCTCGAAGGAGGTGTCCGCCTGATCCTTCTTCGGCTCACGCGCGTCGGTGAGGTAGTACGCGTTGTTGAGCAAGGCCCGGCTGACGATGAAGGGTCCCTCCCAAGGGGAGGATAACTTGTGCCGGCCCTTGGTGTCTTGGATCAGCCGGAGCATGAGGTCGCCCTCCCGGAATGAACGAGGGTGAATCCGGCTAGCGTGATAGCGGCATAGGTCTTGCTGGTATGAGGCCGATCTGGACTCGGCCAACTCGTGTTCTTCCTCTAGCAGGTCCACACCGTCTTCGTTTGCCCGCCTGGCTTCCCCCTCGGTGTACAGGGCGGCTCGAGGAGAGTCGAATTGGATGTCAGCCGGCCGGACGGCTTCCGCCCCGTAGATGAGGAAAAATGGCGTGTAGCCGGTTGATCTGTTCGGAGTGGTCCGGAGGCTCCAGAGGACGGATGGCAGCTCTTCTATCCAGCATCCGGCTGCCCGCTCGTGGGGGTCCACCAGTCGGGGCTTGATGCTGGCCAGGACGAGGCCGTTTGCTTTCTCCACTTGCCCATTTGACTGGGGATGCGGAACCGATGCGAGGTCTAGCCGGATGCCGTTGTTGCCACAGAAACATGCAAAGGCGCCCTTGGCGAAGTTGGTGCCGTTGTCGGTGATGATGCTGTTGGGGTAGCCGTACCGGTAGATGATGTCGTGGAAGAAGCTGACCGCGGTCCGGCCGTCCAGTATCTTGATCGGCTTCGCCTCAATCCACTTGGTGAACTTGTCCACCGCCACCAAAAGGTGGGTTAGGCCGCCGCGAGCCGTACTGAACGGGCCGACCATGTCGAGGCCCCAGACGGCGAAGGGCCAGGTGATCGGGATTGTCTTCAAGCCGGCCGACGGAGTATGCTTCTGCTTCCGAAAGCGCTGGCAGCCGTTGCAGGTCCGCACGAGTTCCTCGGCGTCGGCCAGCGCAGTCGGCCAAAAGAAACCATACCGCATGGCCTTCGATGCTATGGATCTGGACGACGCGTGGTGGCCGCACTCTCCCTTGTGGATGCTTTCGAGCAGCCGGCGTCCTTCTGTCGGCTCGACGCAGCGTTGGTAGACGACGGCCATGCTGCGTTTGTACAGCTCGTCGTTGATGATGGTGTAGCCCTTGGCGCGGCGCAGCACCTGTCTGGCTTGGAGCTCTCCCTCTAGGAGTATGTCTCGGGCGAGGTAGTCGAGGAAGGGTTGTGCCCAGGCTGGCGTCATTCGTCCGCCTGGAATGACAGGCTGGTCTGGCTGCTCGTCAGGGTTTGGCTGCGAAGCCCCCGATCCGGCTGCTCAGCCCCTGGGTTCAGCTGCCCAGCCCCGGGGTTAAAAAGAATCGAAAGAGAACATTCAAAATATGATATTAAAAGGGCGCGAAGTCTCGGCATTATTGCAAAGTCTCGGCCATCAAATCATTGGCCACAAGCCATCAAAATGGCGCAAAGTCTCGCCATTGTTGCAAAAGGGCACAAAGTACTGCGCGGCATGGAGGAAGAGATTTAAACCCCCTCGACGTCGATGTTGCAGTACGTGTCGTCGCAGCCGCCGTCCTGGACATGTGCGTTGTGGCCGCCATCCTGGACATGTGTGTCGTGGCGGCCGTCCTGGGTTTCGTCGGGGTCGACCTCATGCGTCTCGTCGTCGTCGACCTCCATACGAGTAGCCGTGCGTAGCGTCTTGCTGAGCCCGAGCTCTTTCAAGATGTTGGCGTAGAACATGGTGTGCGCCGCCTTGACCCGTGGGTTCATGTTCGAGACGTCGGCGGTCAAGATCATGAAGTCCTCATTCCTTTGTAGCATAGCGACTTTGGACTTGGTGAGCTCGAGCTTAATGTCGGCCTTCTGCAACAACTCCTCCCACCTTTTGTCCATTTGGGCGCGCCTCATGCTCGAGTTCACCGTAACATCGGCAAAGACCTTGTCGATGGATGTCGTGACCCGTTCAAATCCTGCCGATGCCGCCATGGCCGCCTTGGCTTTCTTGGTTCCAATGGGCCGCCCCTCCGAGTTGGAAACGTCCTCGACGTCGGTGCGGCCGGTCTTCGCGACTGTCTTCCGATGCACCCTCCAATTCTCGCAATTTTGTACTAGCTTGAAGCAATGCATCAAGCCCAACTCCTTGTCCTTGTTGATCTCTCGATACAAGGCCAGCGCATCAATGATCTATGAACATCGTCAATCCATGATCGCGGCGTGGCTAATCGAAGTTGACATCGGCGATGACATGAACTAACTTGATCGCCGTAGTTATTCCCACTCTCGTTTCTTTCGCGGATGTTCTCAAGATATCCGTGAAACTTGTTGACGATCTTCTGGATGGCGCGCCACCTATGCTCGATGGCGCCTTGGTTGCGATCCATGTGCACCATGTGTTAGTTCTTCGTGAACTTGCGCTCGTCGAACTCGCACTTGATTCTCGTCCAATAGGCTTTGCTTGTTTGATTGGTGCCGATGATCGGGCTTCCGGTCACAATCTTCCAAGATTCAACCAAGCACTCGTCCTCCTTGGTCTTCCAACAGACGCCACGGTTCTTGACGCGCTGCGCCTTCTCGGTTTCACCATTTGCGTCTGGTTTACCGTCGATGACCTCCTCCTCCTCCTCGTCGTCATCGTCTTCGTCTTCTCCGTCATACACGTCGTTGTCCTCCTCTTGTCCTTCAGGTTTGACGCTGTCGTTGATTAAGGTGTGCATGTCGTTGATCCCTATGCGTCGAAAAACCCAATGCTCATCATCATCGCTCGTCTACGTACGTAGAACACAAGAACGCAACAAGCCCGTACCTGGTCGCCGGTGAGAAAGTCGGGCGGTGTGCGCGCCCGGGCCGAATGGCAAGCTGTGGCCGGCCTGGGTTTGGTAGTCGACGCCGGTTGCGCTTGATGAACTCGAACCCCTCCGCAGGGCCGGCGATACCTCGTAAGATTGGTTGAGGTCGAGGCCGGCGACGCGGTGCTGGATCGGGGCGTGGCGCTCCTTGTACGTAAGACCGGCGCGACGACGCTCTCTTCGCTTGCCCCCATGGCGAAAGCCTTGTTGATGGCGGCAATCTCCGACGCCCTCTCTGTCGCCAACTACCTTGCGCGCCGCTGGTTCCGCTGCTCCGTGTCCAACTTCCGTCGGAGGCAATCCAATTGCCATTGGTCGTCTTCCAGCCCCTCCGGCCGCGACATAGGTGGATGAGCATTGGCCTGTAGGCGAACTTCGAGCGTCGAGCCCGACGGCTTCGTCGGCTTCAATCCCGCCTCCTGCGCCTTCCCCTTCCCTTTGGGAGCTTTGGCTCCGCGCGGCGCCATGGCTACGAGGAGACGTGGGCGGGAACGAGATAGGCGGTAGGGCGAGGCGGGGGGAAATGAAATTGAGGAGAGTGGAATGGGGGCTATGGAGGATTTCCGTGTCAATGACAGCGGGGGCCATCCGACGGTTTCGCACGCCCGGTTTCGTCCGGTACGTTCAAACGGCTCCCTCCGCGGATGGCGTGAAGTGGGTGTGCCGGACGAGCTATTGGGTCTCGCCAGACGAAACTGGGCTATTGACGTCGTGACTGGGCGCCAAATTTCGTCCGGCGCGCCCAATAGAGTTATTGGCGTCCCGACTGCTCTTACTGTTGCCAGATGCGAGCATCCACAATGATTTCTTCGTTGTTGAGAATGAATGGCAGCGAGAACGGCGGCTTAATTTTGATCGTAGAAAAAGAATGTGGTAAATCGGAAGGTAAAAAGGAGAAAATAAATAAAGACCCACGCAAAGGTACTGGTAGCACGCACGCAGCACAGTGTGCTCTACTACACCATGGTCTCGAGTCTGGACACTGGAAGGCAGCCACAGTGTAGGCCGTGTACTCGTGCTGATGGATTCATGCATGTCTTCCGTGCTTCGCGCTGAGCCGCGCAGTCGATCGGAAAGGACACGGCCGAAGCAGCTGCTGTTCTCCGTCAGCCGTACATCTGGTTGAATATTTGCCATCACATTGCTGCTGCTGCCGCCCCCGTTACATCTGGCGGGTTGCGGTAGGTTGCTATAAAACTGATTTTTATTTTGAAAGCAAAATTGAGAAAATACATCACCCAAATCCATTTACTCAGTTGTTCACACATATGATCATGGAACAGCTAATAGGTTAGTTTAACACTATTCAAAGTTTGTACATGACACGACTATCTGTCTTGTCGTAGCACTCGGTTCTGTATGACAGGGAAAAGTCATGACATAAGGAAACTTATGTCATTTTTCCATTTCGGCTGTTTTTTTTTCGTTTTCGTTTTTCTTCTTCGTTTTTTGCTGTTTTTTTTTCAGATATCACATTAATTTTTATAAAAATCTGAAGGACTTTTAAAAAGTCGGAACATTTTCTAAAATCTGATTTTTTTAAAACTAAATCTTTTTACAAAAATCTGAACATTTTTGGGGGTTTTGTTGTTTATATTTATTTTTAGTTTTAGAGGATATTATTTGTTTATTTTTCCATATTCAAGTTTTCTTCTCTGTTTTTTGGTAAAATATTTAAAATGGTTACGATTTTGAAAAGGTTCAGATTAATCAAGACTGGATTCCTATAAAATGGAAACGCTAAGGAAACTTGAACTGTATGCGCAAAACCGCAATGGGCATTCTCCTCGAACTAAAAAAGCTAAGAGAGATGTATAGCAGTATAGGGGGAGCTCCTATATATCGCTTTGTGGCGACCGAATGTTGTTGCGTCGCCTACTAGCGAACGTAAATGGGCCAGCCCATTTACATTGTACCGGTTCGTTCGCGCGAACTGTTTCTTTTCGTTCGTGGACTGGTTCGTACGTGCTTTGCTGACTGATTCTTTTCAGCTCGTCCTTTTTTTGTTTCACATTCACTATTTCAACCATAGTTTCTGTTTTTGGACGAAACAAGAAATATCACTTGGTTGTAGTACTACTTAGTATCGAATTGAAGAAAATATAGAGGGACTATAGTAATAAGTATAGTAATAAGTACTTTGTTGAAAAAACTTGAATTGAAAAATGTTGGTGAACGAAAAATATTATCGCAAATTACTCTCAAACGATTTTAACAGTGAAACGGAAAAATATCGATGAACGGAAATTAAATTTGAACGATTCTAAAAAATGAACAAAAAATGCCGAGGAACGTAAACTATTTTGGCTGGATTTAAAAATGTACTAAAAAATGTTGGTGAACAGAAACTATATATGAGCAAATTTAATAAATGAACAAAAAAATGCCGTTGAACAGATCTATGTTTGAACGATTTCAACAAATGAACAAAAAAGAAAATGCCAATGAACAGAAAGTATGTTTGAACGATTTTAAAAATAAACACAAAAAATATGGATGAACAAAAACTATTTTTTGAATGGGTTTTGAAAAGTAAAGAGAAAATTATGAACGAAAAAGAATGTATGAACGATTTTAGAAACATGTGAACAAAAAATGTAGATAAAACAAAAACTAATTTTGTTCTTAAATGTTTTTAAGACTTAAACGGAAAAAATATCGGTGAACAAAAAGTAAATTTGAATGATTATAAAAAATGTACAAAAAATGCCGAGGAACATAAACTATTTTGGCGGGATTTTAGAAAAGGTATTTAAAAAATGTTGGTGAACAGAAACTATATGTATGAACAAATTTAATAAATGAAAAAAATGCCGTTGAACAGTCGTTCGCCGTCGGCTATATATGAAATAGCCAACCACCAATGGGAGATGCTGCCGAATCATGAATTTCTGGATTACACAGATATCAACAGTACTACCACGCTTTGACCAGCACCAAATCGCAGCATTCGATTGCTAGTACCTTGAGGAGTACTCCGTGTAACGTAGTCGTCAACCTGCAGCTTCGGTTCCGCTGCCGTGGAGAACTAGGTTGGACCATCCATCCATGGTTGGACCTTGGACCTGAGCTGTTTGTTAGAATATATGTGTAATGATATGTGTAATGGTGTATAACTTGGGCACGGTGTAGTACACCGCCCCAAGTAATACCAAACTTGTAAACGTTTTCTGCCCTATATAACACGCAGCCCGAGAGCCCCAAAAGGCATCGGTTAAACCCTAAGATATTTGACATGGTATCAGAGCTAGCCTCTTCCCTGACCTAGCTCTTAGCCGCCACGATCGCAAGATCGGAAATCTCCACCACCCTCCCAACGATCGCAAGATCGGAAGCCCAAAGTTCATCCCACGATCCTCTAGATCGGAAAACCAGAAACACAAAACCTCCCACGATCTTGTGATCGGAAAACAGCAAACCCACAACACCTCACGATCTACAGATCGGAAACACCCAAAACCCATTACGATCATCTGATCGGAAGCTCGCTCCTTGGTGTCATGGCATCATCATCGTCTGCAGGCCCGGCTCTGGCAGCTGCCCTAGGGACTCCTCCCTCCCAGAAGCTCACCCGGTCCAACTTCCTGTTCTGGAAGACCCTGGTGTACCCTCCTCTTCGTGGTGCTCAAGTGCTCGATCTCCTCGACGGCACTGACGCTGCCCCGAAAACACACCTGGAGGCTGAGGATGGAGAAGGAAAGAAGAAAAAGATCCCGAATCCCGACTATGCGTCGTGGGTTTCACGGGACTCCACGGTGCTTGGGTGGATCCTCAACTCCCTTTCACCGGAAATCCTTGCTCACACCATCGCCGTCGAGTCGACCGCTGCGGTCTGGGCCATCATCAACAAAGTCTGCGGGTCAAGTTCTCGCTCCAAGATCAACCAGCTGCGAGGTGCTCTCGGTGGCACCAAGAAGCTGGAGATGACTGCGTCTGCCTTCTTCGCCAAAATGAAGGGGTTCGCGTCCGAGCTTGCTGCAGCCGGGAAACCCGTTCCAGAAGATGAGATGATAGGGTACATCGTCAACGGCCTCGACGGCTCCTACAACGATGTTGCCACCTCCGTCAATGGTAATAATGAAATAACTCTGGATGAAGTTTATGATCAGATTATTGCACATGATATGCGCCAGGATATGCTCTCCGAGACCGGCCAGAACGCCGGATTCAGCTCCTCTGCCAACGCTGCTACGCGTCGTGGCCAGGACGCTGGACGTTGGCGTGCACGCTCGCCAGATCGTGGTGACCGCGGTGACCGCGCTGATCGTGGTCGTGGTCGCTCACCAGACCGTGGTGACCGTGGGCGTGGACAACGTGAAGAACGGCGCCGTGATGACGGCGCCCGCTGGGAAGATCGCCGCCGTGATGACGGCCCAGGCCGCCGTGATGGTGGCCAGCGTTGGGAAGATCGCCGCCCTGCACGGCGTGATGATGGGGGGTATCGTCGCCGTGGCCACGGCCGTGCCCCCACTCCATTCGTCGACGTGACATGTCAAATTTGCAAGATCCACGGCCACCCCGCCTCTGATTGTTGGTGGCACTTCAAGAAGGATGACAGCGATGATGAGGATGATTCTGGACGCGGGAAGAAGGGTGCACATGTTGCATCCTATGGGGTGGACAACAATTGGTACCCTGACACAGGAGCAGCCGATCACATTACAAGCCAGCTGAACAAACTCACCACCTCCGACAAGTACAAGGGCCACGACCGTGTCCACACTGCCGATGGAAATGGTATGGCTATATCGCATGTTGGTCATTCTATGTTGCATACTCCCCATAGTACCTTGCATTTAAATAATATCCTCCATGTTCCAAATGCTTCAAAAAATCTTCTATCTGTTCATAGGCTTTGCATTGATAATGATGTTTACATTGAATTTCACCCTTGGTTCTTTTTAATTAAGGATCGGGCCACGCAAAGGATTATGTTTAAGGGACCGTGCTATGATGGTCTCTACCCGCTAGTGCCTCTCTCTACCGGGTCATCCAAGCAAGCATTCATCATAATAAAGCCATCTTCATCCACATGGCATCGCCGTTTGGGACATCCCTCCTCATTTGTGGTGCAGCAGATTGTTAGGAAAAATAAGCTTTCATATAGTCCAGAAATAAATCCTTATGTTTGTGATTCTTGTCAGTTAGCTAAGAGTCATCAGCTGCCATACCCTGTTTCCACCAGTGTTTCTACTGTTCCCTTTGAACTAGTTTTTTCTGATGTATGGGGCCCAGCACCTGATTCTGTTAGCAAACATTCATACTATGTAAGCTTTATTGATGACTTTAGTAAATTCTCATGGATCTATTTGCTCAAGAAGCGTTCTGATGTTTATCAAGTTTTCCTTAACTACCAAGCTTATGTTGAGCAAAAATTTGGTAGGAAAATCATTGCTATGCAAACAGATTGGGGGGGGGGGGGTGGTGAGTATGAGAAACTTAATGGCTTGTTTCAAAAACTTGGTATTACTCACCATGTCTCCTGCCCCCATGCCCATCAACAGAATGGCTCAGCAGAACGCAAACATAGACACATTGTTGAAGTAGGCCTCTCCTTGCTTGCGCATGCATCCATGCCTCTCAAATTTTGGGATGAAGCTTTCCTTACTGCCACTTTCCTCATAAATCTTCTTCCCAGCAAAGTCATCAATTTTGATACTCCTGTTGAGCGCTTACTTCAAACAACACCAAATTATGACTCCCTTCGGATTTTTGGCTGTGCTTGCTGGCCAAATCTTCGACCCTATAACAAAAGAAAGCTTGCTTATCGCTCCACACAATGTGTTTTCTTGGGTTATAGCCCATTACATAAGGGTGTAAAATGCTTGGATGTTAAAACAGGACGTGTTTATGTGTCTCGTGATGTGGTGTTTGATGAGAATATTTTTCCCTTTGCTTCTCTACATCCAAATGCTGGCAAACGTCTTAGTCAGGATATTCTTCTTTTACCCACACATACTCATGCATCCACTAATGGGGATACTCAACTTGATGATCACATGCCTTTGCCTATTATACCAACTGTCACTAATCATGTTCAGGATATGTCCCCTCTTGATGTTGCTGATGATAGTACATCTGAAGATGAAGCCTCTGGTGAAAATTTGACTGAAAACAGTGAAGAATTGAGCCAAAACAGTGCTGAAACTGTTTCAGCACAAAACGACGAAACTGGCGCCGGATCCGAGGTTGATTCCGCTGCAACCTCGTCCGTCAGGCGCTCTGATTCCGAGGAGGATCGCGTCCCGCTGCTGGTGTACACGCGGCGCCCTCGTGCTCCTCCCGTCATCAATGCCCGCCGGTCGCTGTCGCGGGGCCGCTCCCGGTCCCCATCGCCACCTGGCCGACACACGCGCTCCTCGTCGCCCATTGGTCGGGACCGCTCCCGGTCTCCCTCGCCACCTGGTCGCCACGCGCCTTCGCCGGTTGCTACTGGCCGGGGTCGCTCCCCGCCTCGAGATGCTCCTGGTCCCCACCGGGATTCGCCGACACGCACAGAAGATGGATCTGCTGCTCCAGATCCCGATGCTGCCTCCCGCCAGGCCCCGGGATCATCTGTGGTGCCCCCGTCTGCAGCTGCTCCTGTGTCTGGTGTTCAAACTAGACTCCAAAAAGGTATAAAACACCCGAAAATTTACAAAGATGGTATTGTACGCTATGGATTGCTCACTTCTACAGGTGAGCCCTGCTCTCTTGCTGATGCTCTTGATGATCCGCATTGGCGTAAAGCAATGGAGGAGGAACATGATGCATTGCTTCACAACAACACGTGGCATCTTGTGCCCACCAAATTCTAACAAAAATCTGATTGACTGCAAATGGGTATATCGTATAAAGAAACGTGCTGATGGTACCATTGACAGGTATAAAGCTCGTCTTGTTGCAAAAGGTTTTAAACAAAGATATGGTATTGATTATGAGGATACTTTTAGTCCTGTTGTTAAAGCAGCTACCATTAGAACTGTCTTAGCTATTTCAGTTTCTAGAGGATGGTATTTGCGGCAGCTAGATGTCAAGAACGCGTTCTTACATGGTGTTCTGGAAGAGGAGGTCTACATGAGACAACCCCCAGGTTTTGAAAATCCACAGGCTCCAAACTTTGTTTGTAAATTGGATAAAGCTCTCTATGGTCTCAAGCAAGCTCCGCGCGCTTGGTACTCTCGGCTTAGCTCAAAATTATATGATCTTGGTTTCACTCCATCCAAGGCAGACACATCTTTGTTTCTATATCAAAAGTCAGGTATAACAGTATTTCTGTTGATTTATGTTGATGACATTATTGTGACAAGTTCTTCAGAACATGCTATAACTGCCTTGCTCAAAGATCTCAATGAAGACTTTGCCATTAAAGATCTTGGTGAGTTGCATTATTTCTTGGAATTGAGGTGAAGAAAATTCAGAATGGGTTGCTGTTAACTCAAGCAAAGTATGCCACAGATTTAGTTAACAGAGTTGGTTTACATGGATGTAAGTCGGCTCCCACACCGTTGAGTTCCACAGATCCTCTCTCTCTTGCCGAAGGGGATCTCCTTGGTCCTGAAGATAGTACAAAATATCGCAGCATTGTTGGTAGCTTACAATATCTTACATTAACAAGGCCTGATTTGTCCTTCTCTGTTAACAAGGTTTGTCAGTTCCTACATGCACCAACAACTGTTCACTGGACAACAGTTAAAAGGATACTACGCTATGTTAAGGATACTATTGATATTGGTATTACTTTCCAGTCCTCTTCATCTACTCTCTTGAGTGCCTTTTCAGATGCAGATTGGGCAGGTTGTCTTGATGACAGAAGGTCCACAGGAGGCTTTGCTGTCTTTCTAGGACCAAACTTGATTTCTTGGAGTGCTAGAAAACAGGTTACAGTTTCAAGATCAAGTACAGAAGCTGAGTACAAAGCATTAGCTAATGCAACTACAGAAATGATATGGGTTGAAGCACTTCTTGGTGAACTTGGAGTTCAGTTAAAGGAAAAACCAGTTCTATGGTGTGACAACCTTGGTGCTACATATCTTTCAGCAAATCCAGTGTTCCATGCTCGTACTAAACACATTGAGATTGATTTTCACTTTGTTCGTGAAAGAGTTGCAGAAAAGAAGCTGGCGATTAAGTTCATTTCAAGCAAAGATCAACTTGCAGATGGCTTCACTAAAGCTCTTCCAGTCAAGAATCTACATGAGTTTAGACGTAATCTAAATCTCCTTCGAAGTTTAGATTAAGGGAGGCTGTTAGAATATATGTGTAATGGTGTATAATTTGGGCACGGTGTAGTACACCGCCCCAAGTAATACCAAACTTGTAAGTCAAGGCAGGGACGTTTCCTGCCCTATATAACACGCAGCCCGAGAGCCCCAAAAGGCATCGGTTAAACCCTAAGATATTTGACACTGTTTTCACCGTGATGCCCTCTCGTGCACTGACGCACAAGCTTTCCGCCACACCCAATGACCCAAGCTACCTGTAGCTGTTTTGAGCAGCCAGCGCTGGTAAAAAAAGCAGTTGAAGCAGCTAGCAGGAAGAAACACTTCGGGGAAAATAAAGGAAGGTCGGAAAGGAAGCAGGACGCCTCGGAACTGAAATGGGCTGGCCCAGAAACGGTCGTGTTTAGGCGACGCTGGCAAATACGTGTTCAGGCGACGCTGGCGAATACGGTCGCTAATGAGCGATATATAGGGTTTGCCAGTATAGGTAACCCTAAGTTTTTCAAGCGACTAACTACTTTATTTATGGGCCCGCCCTTGTCAAAATAGACAAAGTGTTGAGGCAAGGCCTTGCCATAGGTGGGCCGGCCGCCACCGAACCATGGTAGCGGCCAGGTCCGAATAGATCTTGGGCTTCAAATGTTAAACCTATACGGAGAAAAAAAAAACGCACATGTGAAATCGAAAGCTCAGCACGTACACGCGCTGCGCATGTATGTCTCGTCTCCTCCAACGGTCCTACCCATGCTTGTGTAGGCAATAAGGGCGTGTTTGGTAGCCCGTGTCTGTCCAGAGATTCCCACCCCGCCCGATTTTGAGTGTTTGGTAGCCTGTTTTACCGTCCTCAGCCCTGCTCATCGCATACGAAAAATGCCCCTCAGCCCTGCCCACCTCATACGGAAAAATCCCCAGGTGTGGGTCCCACTCGAGCGCAGCCCCGCGTGCCCCTCAGCCCCGTGCGTCATTTCCCTTTAGTCCCTCTCCCAGCGATTCTCGCCCGAAAATCGCCAGACGAGTGCCACCACCGCCGCCGGCCCGCCGAACATCTCGCGCCGCCACCGTCCTCGCTCCGCTCGGCCCCGCCCACCTCACTCCCTCCAGCGAGCTACACCGTGGAGGAGGACCACCGCCACCCTCCTCACTCCCTCCAGCTCGAGCCCCACGGAGAAGGAGCCCTGCCGCCCAGCTCGAGCCCCACGGAGGAGGAGCACCGCCGCCCAGCTCGAGCCCCTCGGAGGAGGACCACCGCCCGCCCAGCTCGAGCCCCTTGGAGGAGGGCCACCGCCGCCTCCTCACGCCGCCATGGAGGACCATCACGACCACCTCCTTGCGCCGCCATGGAGGGCCACCACGGCCGCCTCCTCGCGCCGCGACGGAGCAGCCAAACGTCGGAGAGGACCGGCCAACGATTTGGGAATTTAATAGGACCTGATTGCTTTTTTTTTCCTATCTAGGGTCCTTTGTATAAGATTTTGGATCTACTTGTAATTTTGTTTCCTGGACTCTAATGTCAGCATGTCCCAAGGCATACGACCTACTCCCATGTTGTCTCAACCCATACGGACTACCAAACAGAGAAGAAAATGTCAGTCCAACCCGGTCCATATCAGCATGTCTCATTGGAAAAGGTTTGATGAGGTCATACAACCTAGCAAAATAAACAGCAACAAATTACTGCAAACGCCACGTGCTTCCCACATTTCCTCTAACCAAAAAGCGTAGGTTGCATAGTTAAAATTTTGCACCAATGAAGCAACGAGAGATGTGGAAAAGAAAGAAAAGCTGATTCATCGCAATCATACATCCTATCCACAACATGGCGCCGCTGGCAACAAAGATCATCAACGATGGTGCGTTGAGACCACTGACTTGGCTCGTCTTCCGTTCGATGCGATGCCAGCCATAGGGGGTGGACGGCGATGGTTCTGTTTATTGCCAAAACGGCTTACCTAGCCGGGTGCGCAATAACAACAGTGGTAGGGGCCCTGCCCCGTGAATTTGACCGAAAATAACCAGAAACGGAAAGAAATTCACGAAATAAACGTTGGCCGAAACTATTTCACGAAATAACCTTTTTGTGTAGCGCCTCGCAATCAGGCGCTATACTATGCGGTGTAGCGCCTCCGCGCGAGGCGCTACACATCCTGCCAGCGTGGCGTCCGTGGGGCCCAATCGTGGTCGTGTAGCGCCTTTGCGTAAGGCGCTATGATGCAGTGGCATAGCGCCTTACCGAAAGGCGCTATGCTGCGCACCGTAAAGCCGCGCGACGGCTCACCCTAGTCACCACACGCCGCAGACTCCCAGCCAGAGACTGCGCCCGCTAGGGTTAGGCGCCGCCAACCCCGCCGCCGCCCCCGCCCCCGCCGCCCCCGCCGCGCTCCGGCCGCCGCCCCCGCCCCCGCCGCCCCCGCCGTGCTCCCGCCCCCGCCCCCCCCCCCCCCCCCCCCCCCGTCCTCCCGGCCGGAACTCCTTCGAGTTCGTGGTCATCCGGTCGTGCTCCTCCGATCTCGTGCTCCTCCGCCTCCTCCCCCGACCGGCAGGCCGAGAGGAGCTTCGAGCAGCAGCAGATAGTGCTCAAGAAAGGGAACGTGCTGCTGCTGCAGACGCTCTACTTCGCCGACCGGGAGAAGACGGAGGCGGCCATCTTACGAGCAGCAGCAGAACGCGCTGGTCGACTGCTCCAGCAGCCTCGAATTCGACGATTGTTTGGAGTGGCAGCTGCAGTAGACGAGGTAAGATTTCTGCTCAGTTTGTTTGTTCCATAGTGTGATAGTGTACAAGTAATGCGAGAAGAAAACAGAGGGTGCTTGTGTTTTTTGTGCATGAGTTTGGATGAGATCATCTATCTATTGATAGATTGCCTAATGAATGCTCTGTGTGGTGGGAGAGTCGAAAGATGAAACTGTCCAGAATAGAAAAGAAGAAGGTGCAATCATCCAAATTGGCAATAAAGTCACAAACTTAGTCACTACTCCCATGTTTAGGTAGGTACTGAATTCTAGCATATGGAATGTTGTTCAGACCATGTTGTTAGTGTGTTCTCCGATATGGTGTCTATAGCATTAGCATTAGCATTAGGATTTGTTACTTTTGCTTAAAATGTGATTGTATATGTTAGAACCATGCTCCGATATTCGGCACATAGTCACATGTTAGGGTTTCCCAAGTGTTTGGAATATTGCTTGGAATATTACAACATTTCGGAATATATGACTCACGTAGTATGAATAATATGTAGGATGGTGTGGTTACTAAATAATCACTACGATGTGCAACACCGGGCCTATTTGATGGCGGAGAAGGGAGAGGTAATAAAATTACTTTTACACTTGTATGTATCAATTTTCTATTGTTTGGTAGAAGATTATGTTGTAATTCTTCTATTTGCCTTATTGTTTTGCAGGAGCTTGTACCGTTGAAGATTCGGTCTCATGGGGTGTCGTCGGGTGATATGCCGTACGATGAGCGGTACACTGAGTACATCGAGAGGTTGGGCCTCCTCCCGTTCATCCAGATGGTTAGCCGGTCGACTCCTAATCTTAACCCGCCAGCCATCACGGCTCTTGTCGACCGGTGGAGGCCGGAGACGCACACTTTCCACCTTCGGACCGGCGAGATGACAGTCACCCTACAGGATGTTTCCATGATCTTTGGACTTCCTATCGAGGGGAAGCCTTTGTGCATGAGTACGGATTCTGAAGGGTGGCGCGCGCAGATGGAGGCCCTTATTGGTATGGCTCCTGAGGAGTCCGAAGACAAGAGTAAAGACAGAGTCCCAGCCGGCGCTAATTATGTTTGGATAGTGCAGAACTTCTCGCATTGCCCGGTGGATGCCGATGATGATGTGATACAGGCGTATGCTCGCGTGTACGTGTGGTATGTTATCTCTCGGACTCTTTTTGCCGATAGCGGTGGAATTACCGCACAGTGGATGTGGCTGAAGGCGTTGACCACCTTTGACTCCAAATGGAGCTGGGGTTCTGCTGCACTTGCCTACTTGTACCGGCAGGTAATATGTTGTTCGGCTTTAATTTACATTTCCATGTTAAACATGTCTTAATTTAACCTTGTTTGCATTTATGTGCAGTTGGACGATGCTTGTCGTAGATCGGGCAAGTGTGGAATTGGGGGTCCTATGGTCCTCCTATCGATCTGGAGCTGGGAACGATTCCCAGTTGGACGCCCGCGAGAGGTGGGGTACCTTCCTTGGGCCGACTACGGGGATCACCCTCTACGGCGTCCCACTTGGGCATATAGGTGGGACGTAGTATCGGAGGCTCACAGCGACATCAATACCATGTACAAGCAGTACACCAACGAGTTTGATGCGCTTACCCCTGAGCAGGTTAGTATCTTTGTTTACATTTGTCGATCACATGATTTTGATCTTTCTCCAAAGTGATGGTTGTGTACTTCGTTGTCAGGTGGAATGGGAGCCTTACGGAAGTGGTGATGAGTTCGGTCAAATTCTGCATTTCTCGTTGAACCCGAAGTGCTTGGAGGAACAACGGTTGTGGCTGATGCGCTGCCCGTTGATATGTAATTGGGCGGTCGAGTTTCACTTGCCACATCGTGTGATGAGGCAGTTTGGGTTGTTCCAGGCTCACCCGGCTGTGTGGGTGGACACAGACCAGTCCCTTCACGGGTAAGATACTAATTTTTTTTTTGCTGTTCTCGCCTCAACATGGTGATACTGATCGTGTGTATCTTTTCTATATGCAGGTTGGACAGAAAAAGACAGAGGAAGGTGAAGAAATGGGACGTATTTCACAAGAAATATGTCATCGACTTCGAGACTTGTGTGGAGAGGGCTAAGGAGAGTGGATGGGGCCGGCAAAGGGCGCACTGTCCAATTGCATTCAACAACTACATTCGATGGTTTCTTGAGAGTACGAGGGTGGAGCTATGCCCGGCGGCTTTTGAGGAGGAGATTTTGGAAGAGCCCACCGTGTTCGACGAACTTGCCCAGAGGGAGTACAACAGGCTCGTCAGGTCGGGCAACCAAATACCTTTTTCTAACGTGCTCAACTTTGTGGTAAGTGTTTGCTTTCCTGTTTTCCTTGTAGCACAAGTACCTCTCTCTTCCTTGCATAAACTTGTTAACTTTGTGTCAACCATAGCGCTCGGAGATAAGGAACAAGCCGGTACAAGTGAGCAATTGTTGAGGACCGCCCGCGGGAGAAAAGGGTGAAGGTGCACTTCGAGATTTCGTGAAGGTACGTATCCTAATCTTGTGGACTTCAACATGGCCTATATACA
>QRDG01000545.1:419758-460256 GCA_012064385.1 Puccinellia tenuiflora | reverse complement strand
GCGCCTCGGCGGCCGCTATACATGTGTAGCGCCCCAGATCAAGGCGCTATACAGGGTAGCGCCCCAGCAAAAGGCGCTAGGTGTGCAAAATGAGGTGCTCCAGAGAGCTCCCAGAGCTGTCCCAGCGAGGCATCGTCGAAAACGACTAAGTCATGGTGTAGCGCCTCGGCCCAAGGCGCTATACATGTAGCGCCCCAGTCAAGGCGCTATGGTTGCAAAATGAGTGCTCCAGAGAGCTCCCGAGAGCTGTCCCAGCGAGGCATCGTCGAAAACGACTAAGTCATGGTATAGCGCCTCCGCACAAGGCGCTATACTATCACTTAGTCGTTTTCGACGATGCCTCGCTGGGACAGCTCTCGGGAGCTCTGGAGCACTCATTTGCACAGCATAGCGCCTTTGCTGGGGCGCTACACATGTATAGCGCCTTGGCCGGAGGCGCTATGCTGTGAGATTATTTGCTCGCAGAGAGCTTTCTCAGCAAGGAAACCTCATATAAGTTTCACCACACAGGAATAGTTAGACAGAAATGAAGTTCGACACAATCACAGAAATAAGGTTCACAAAAGTAAACAAGGTTCAATGGACAACTAGGTTCACAACATTGACTACTACAAGGTTTAGTCGAGAACAAGGTTCGACAAAGGTGAATAAGATGATGAGCACCACATAGGTCTACTGCGTCGAGGCCGGTCCCTTTCCCTTGTCCTTCCTCTTGGAAGTGAACTCCTCCTCCTCGGCCGCTTCTCTTGCGAGACGAGCCTCACGAAGCACCCTCTCCTGAAATATCTTTGCTTCCCTCTCCTTCTTTGCCCTCACCATTTCCCAATTCTTGGTCCATGATGCTTCAAAATCCCTTTGACGTTTCTCGGCTGCTTCTTTGATCTTTCTCTCCTGACGGCGTTGATACGCGTAGTACTCTTTGCTCAGTTGTTCTTTCTCCTCTCTCTTCTTTTGTTCCTCCTCTTTCTTCTTTCTCTCCCGTTCGGCCGCATCTTGCTCTTTCACCTTCCTCAAACCCACCTCCAACCAACCCGGCCTCTCACCTTCCTCGTCCGAGTCCACCCAATTGATTGTTGCCTTGTTCGGTTGAGACGCCGCCATACCTAAAAAAATTTGGAAACAATTTATTAGTAAGTAACATGTGATGCATAAATAACAATAAACATTTATTAGTAAAACTAAAATGGAGATACATACGGAAAGGGTCCACTAAGGTATCCTATCATACTCTCCGTTCTACCACCACCGCGGCCTCTACCACCACCAACACGGCCTCTTGTGAGCCCAAGTCTTCTCCCTCTTTGTTGTCTAGGAGTTTGTTGGCTCACTCTTTGTTGGCTTCTTCTTTGTTGCGTAGGAGCTTGTTGGTTGGGACCATTTTGTTGGCTAGGACCATATTGTTGGTTGGGACCATTTTGTTGGCTAGCACCAACTCCTTGGCTAGGACCACTATGTTGGCTAGCACCAACTCCTTGGCTAGGAGCACTATGTTGGCTAGCACCACCACGTTGACTTGGTTGGCTTGAGCTTGGTTCACTACGCTTTGCTCTCTTCCTTTGGGTGCATTTTCTTGCGTTGTGCCCGATAGAGTTGCATTTGCCACAACGGGCTCGTTCAGGAGGTTCTTGGAAATGCTCGTTGCGACATTCTCGCCCACCACGACCCCAACCGTCCATGTCGCCTCTAAAACGCTTTGTCTGCGTCTTCCCCGTTTCATCACCTTCCAATCCTCATGGGGCCAAAGTTGAATTCCATGATACTCCGGCCATTGTGATTGGTCAAAGTATGGGTGAAATCTAGGTGCCCATGTCCTCTTGGTTGTCAAGATAGAGAACTCGGACTCTCTCACGGTTAGCGGGTGATTGACATCGACATGTCGAGTACGAGCCGCCGTTAGCAAGTGTGAGCATGCGAGATGGAGCAACATTGGTCTCCCGCACGTGCAATCACAATTCTTGAGCGAGACCTTAAACGCCCGTCCTCCATGTTGGACACCATCGGCCGTGGTTCCTCCGGGCTCGTTCACTTGGTAATCATCTCCTCATTATCATAAATTGTGGCAACTTGGGAGTCCGCCTTCCTTGATTCGAACTCGACGAACTCATCAACCTTAGGCGGATATTTCAACTTCTCCATGTGCTTATCCGTTTCAAGTGAGTAGTTCAAAAAGTACTCATTCAACTTGGTGAACGTGTATTGAACTATTGCGGTCACGGGCAATGCACGCACACCCTTCAGCACGTTGTTGAAGCACTCCGCCATGTTGCTTGTCATTTGACCGTACCTCCGGCCATCTTCATCATAAGCTCTTGCCCACTTGTTCCTTAGCTGAATGTGCCTATTAAGAAACTCTAGGCCCCCGGGGTTGAGAGATCTGTTAGCCAGCAATCTGTTGTACAAGTTTGCGAAACGCCGATCAGTGAAAGTGAGACAACAATCTTGAAGATCGTCGGCCAACTCCTTGCTCCCACATGCCCTATAGAAGTTGGAGCAAAAATGCCTCATGCACCAACGATGGTGCAAAGGAGCATGCCCGGGAATGTCAATCTGCACGGCATTGAGAATTCCTTGGTGGCGATCCGAGATGACACAAATTTCTCTTTGATGAGGTAACACCTTGGTTCTCAAAAGATGGAAGAACCACTCCCAATTATGATTGTTCTCCGCCTCAACCAAAGCAAAAGCCAATGGTAACAAACGGTTGTTTGCATCGTTTCCTATTGCAACCAATAGAGTGCCCTTGTATTGACCGGTCAAAAAGGTGCCATCAACGGAGATGACGGGCCTGCAATGTTCAAAAGCACGAACACATTGCTCGAATGCCCAAAATGCACGGCCAAATACTCGGACAATCTTTCCGTCGTAGTTCGTTGTTTCTTGCCCATATGGCTCAACCACATGAACCATGCCCGGGTTAGTGGCGGCCATGCCTCCCAACAACCTAGGGAGTCGATTGTATGCTTCCTCCCAACCACCGTACAACATCTTGAATGCGGCTTGCTTCGCCTTCCATGCTTTACCGTATTTTACCTTGTAGTGAAATATGGTTTCCACAAGCTCCATGACGCTCTTAATGCTCATTGTTGGCAGTGATGATATGGAGTTGGAAAGCCTATAGGCGATAAACTCGGAGGTGAGTTGTCGGTGGCCTTGTTTCGCATCCTTGCCATCAAGCTTCTTACCTCGACACATGTGAGTTGCCACACAACTAGAAATGTGCCATTCGGGTCCTTTCTTGAAAGGCACGAGACGCACAACCCATGGGCATCCATCGTCCAAGCATCGCACCGTGTAACGCTTCTTTTGGTCCGAGTGAACCACCTTAAACGGACGATGATACTTAACCGAGAACTCCTTGATCCATATCTTAAATTCCAATAAAGTTCCGAACTTCAAACCGGGACATATCCCATTCACCGCGTGATCCGTATCCCGGAAAGAAGTTGGCCTTGCTCCGAGTACTATACCCTTGCCGCCGTCAACCGTGGCTTCATCCGCGAGACTTATATCACGGAAAAGCGTAATACGATGATCACGGCCGAATACCTTTTTATGAGCTTCGGCCTCCTTGACCGTGAACCCCTCCTCATCAACTTCTTCATCGGGACCATCGTCATCCGAGTCCGATGCATAGCATCGAGTGTAAGGGATGTCATGATCCATACTCTCTTGCTCAAGGTATGTGTCATAATCTCCAACATTGTTGTCATGGAGGTCAACCCCATATGGATCATCGGCATACCCATCATCTTCGTGCTCATCATTTCTCCTCAATGCCTCATCTTGCCTCACTTCATGTTGGGAGGAAGGAGGTTCGATCACTTCATCTTCGTTCATCATTGGTGGACTCCGACCACAATGGTTCAAGTCCAAGTCCATATGAGCATCAACCTTCTTAGTGGCAAATAACTCAATAGACTTGTCTAGTGATTCGGCCACGGTCTCCTTGTATGCAACCCAACGAAGTTCCGAATTGATACGCAAAAACTTCCAACGTAGGTGCATACCATGACCCGCATTGTGTCTTCCCTCCAACTCTACAACATCACTTGGGTCCATCCAATTCAACTCAATCCTCACTTCATTCAAAACCTCGGCATAGTTAGGGCTACGCTCAAACACCAAGACTACCTCTTCCGGATCCGGTTCCATATTGCCCTTCAAAAAGGCGTCTTTGTCCACATGATGAACATGAACAATTCTCGACATTCCTAAAATAATAACAATCATATCGTAGAAAGTTAAATCAAACACTAGCATAACATACCATATCCATAACCTAACTATCCCTAACATACCATATCCATAACCTAACTAGCATCCTAACCCTAACGCTAGACATCATACTAATAACCCTTACCCTAGACATCATACAAGCCACCATTTGACCAACGCACCAACCGTATTAACAACCCTTACACAAAAACATGATAAAATTCATCATTTCTAGGGTTTCCAAGATTTAAACATAGATACACCAAATAAAAGATTTCCATTGGTTCAAACATGGGGAAATGAGAGAGATTACCTCTAGCAACTTGAGGGATGTTGATTCACGGAAGAAATCTTCAGATTTGAGGTGGAGGGGAGAGGATTTGAGGGGGGGGGGGGGGGAGAGAGAAGCCGCCGCCAGCACTTTGTGGAGGCCTGTCGGGTGTTGAAATGAGGCGCTAGGGTTTGTGGAGGCCGTCGCACGGCGACTTAAGAGTTTTCAATGTGTAGCGCCTTACAGCAAGGCGCTATACAGGCACATGTAGCGCCTCCGGCTGAGGCGCTATACTACGCAATTTTTTCACCCCCCGAGCGCTGCTCCAGCGATACCAACGGGGGAAACGGCTAAGTCAAAGTGTAGCGCCCCAGATCAAGGCGCTATGCATGTGTAGCGCCCGTTTCTAAGGCGCTACACTATGGAATATGATTGACATATGAGTTTAGCAACAACAATTCATCTAATTTTTCGAATACACAGCACAAATAGAACAATGGAGTTCCCGAAATACATAAACAAGGTGCCAACAAACACAAATAGTTCACTTCATACATAAACAAGTTGCCAACAACCACAAATAGTTCCCGAAATACGACAAGTTCTCTACGGACAAATTACGACTATATGTCTAAGACACGGGGCCATTTTCCCGAAATACGACTATATGTCTAAAACACGGGGCCATTTTCCCTTCTTATCACGCTGGATGTCTTGAGCCCGTGCTTCCTCCGCCCTCTCTCGCTTCCTTGTCCTCTCCGCTTCACGAGCCTCCTTGGCACGGCGCTTCCTCTCCTCCTCCCTCTTGCGTTGAATCTCTTCACGACGTTTGCGCTCTTCTTCCATCTTCTCTTGACGCTCCATCTCGAGCCACCTAGCCCTAATCTGCCTACGCTCAATTTCCATAAGAGCCAAGGTACTTTGGGGCTGCTCGAGATCTATCCAAGTGTAGTACTCACAAAGAGGAGGGGGAGACTACAAAAAAAAAAGCATACATTAGTCTTTGGAGATGAAATGCAAATGCGACATGATAATTGGTGATTAACGTACCGGTGGGCGATCATATGCATTTCTTGGACGTTCAGGAGAACGGGTGTAGTTGGGACACATGAAGAACCTTCTTCCTCTGGTGTCGGAATTC
This sequence comes from Puccinellia tenuiflora, assembly GCA_012064385.1. Taxonomy (NCBI): domain Eukaryota; kingdom Viridiplantae; phylum Streptophyta; class Magnoliopsida; order Poales; family Poaceae; genus Puccinellia; species Puccinellia tenuiflora. The sequence goes on along the minus strand of QRDG01000545.1, from coordinate 454,629 downwards.
TCCGTGCACACTTTCACAATACATGGATCATTGCACCAACAAGTAGGAGTTTTCACCCCTTTGTCTTTACCTTCCAACCACAAATTGCTACGGTTCGCTTTTCGTGGCCTCCATTCTTGATCAGCACAAGGAGGCCTATCACTAGGCTCGGAGGAGGACATTTAACTAACCTATACATTTTTAAACATGCATAATCAATTTTCTAACATTGACAAATAAGTGACCTATAACTATTTTACAAATAAATAGTATACCTATCCTAATGGTAATGATATTACAAACATCCCATTATTTGCACAATTAAATCAAAATGAAATAGCCATTGCATTTGGATCTAAGCTTGAGTCAAGATATCAATCTATTTGGGGATAGCATCTACAAATCGGAGAGCACTAACACACTACAAATCGGAGATCACTAACACATATCAATCTAGGATAGCATCTACAAATCGGAGAGCACTAACACATATCAATCTAGGCTACCATCCATAAAAACAAACTACAAATCCAAGGACAAATCATAGACAAATGGAGGGGATCGGAGAAGAATACCTCGGGGAAAGATTTGGGGAGAAAATCCCCTCACTTTTCTTTCAAATCGGAGAGGATTCAGTGGGGGATTAGAGGAGGGGATGGAACACCGCCGCCGCCGCCGCCACTTCGTCCCAACCAAGCGTCTCGGATGGAATGGAATGGGCAACGTATGGCTCGGGAGAAACGGACGCGGGATTTAGGTCACAGGGCATAGCGCCTTACATCAAGGCGCTATGCCACTGCATCATAGCGCCTTCTATCAAGGCGCTACACTACCACGGGTGGGGCCCCACGGACGCCACGCTGGCAGGATGTGTAGCGCCTCGCGCGGAGGCGCTACACCGCATAGTATAGCGCCTGATCGTGAGGCGCTACACAAAAGGGTTATTTCCTGAAATAGTTTGAGCCAACGTTTATTTTGTGAAATACTTTCCGTTTATGGTTATTTTCGGTCAAATTCACCTGAAGCACATGCATTATTCCTTGCCGGTTGCTAGATTTGCACAAGCGACGGCTGAATCGATCTACGGTTCCAGCGTCCGATTCCAAGCACACTAGTCGAGTCTCAGTCGAGTAGGCTTTGTCGTGCATATTACCTACCTTGGCGGCTGCTGTAATCGAACAAGTACGTTTAACCTGCAGCACCGGTGATTATATTAAATTATGTTCACCGTCATATGTTCCACTCTGCTGATAGCTGCGATCTGTTTGAAATAAAACTCGCGCGTTGACAGTTCGTTCGCACGAGTCCTAACATCCGATCATGACTTAATCCGTTGTTAAAATTAGTTGCAGGTCTCAATCCATCTCCACTCCGCAGCAGTGGGTTCCTCGGTTTCGGTAGCAGTCACTACGTACGTGCGGTGGCCTGCGAATCGGCAGCGCGAGTTGTCTGGTCTCGACTGTATTTTATTTTCCCTTCCAGTTCTATAAGAGGATCTTTTACCTAGACACATTAGGTTTTCGTCATGGCGGACGTAATGCGGAGGATTATTATTATTATTATTGTCGTAACAGCCGATCCTCATCCGACACTACGGTGATGGGATTGTGCGGCCGGCGCAGGAGAATTTAGAGCTGGTCAAATGGAACATATCTATTTGGATTGAGTATCAGTGCTCCTGTGGACTCCAGATTTGTCCTCGCATCAACCGTCGCTCTCCATGCCTGAATCACCACAAATTCTCTTTCGATTATTATTTTCGGAAATGTTTCTCAATCGATCGATTATTCCAGCTGAAACTCAACGAAGAGTTTAGCTGGTGCGCACAAACATGCATGGTTGTTGTGGGCAAGTGCGCACTGCGCAGGCGTACGCCATAGCCCATGGCCACTTTTTCGACGCTCATCCTTGGTTAGCAAGGTTGCGAGATTTGCACACGCGATCGATCAATCGAGTTCGTTATCTTGGTTGGCGTGTGTTCTCTTCTGATGCTGGTCGGACTGAGTAAACGCCCCAACTCCACTGTGCCAGCAACGGTGGAGATCTGGGCTGCTCCTATTTGGAGCGCTATGTATGAGGGAGAAAAAAATTTCCACGACATACCATTCAGAGAAGCGTTGTGGTCAACAACTAAAATCGACTTTCCTCTTGTCTTTATAATTTCCGGCCACGATTGGCGGCCGGAGGTGCCGGACTGGCCATTTGCCGTCGCTGTTGCAATAAGCTAGGCCGGAGCCGGACAAACGATCAGTCGTACTGTTAGCGAGAGAACGAGCGAAGTACGGCACGGACAGTGACAGTGCAGCTCCACCACCGGGTTAGCTCCCAAGTCGGTCAAGATGCTCGGAACGCAATCAAGCCGGACGTCAGGACATACACGACGACTCAGACCGGCAGGTCGTTGCGGCCACCACGGCCATACCCCGGCGCCGCTGGCCCATTGACGCGGTGACCGCGCCCCACGAACACGATCCACGCGGACACGCCTAAATAATCCTTTTTGTTATGTTATATTCTAGCAGTCGATCGAGAAACTGAATTTATGAGATCGATTTTACCCGAAGATGCTTGATGAATTTACGAGAGTGTTTTTACCCCAATCCCTTAACCCTGGTTACGATGACCCAAAACCTCAGCCTTGCTTACGTCGCCGGCGTGCAATCATCCACCGGCTTTCATCGTGACGCGGTAAGCCACCATCGCCTCTAGCCGGCTAGGCCGCTACTATCTTCTCATTGGGAAAAAACATAGACTTTTGGAACGCCGGGATGATGTTGACCCCTTGGCTGCGCGCCTATAAATTGCCCCCGGCACCGTCACTCCTTGCCTCCCAGATCAATTCCCACCCTTCCAAATCCTTCCATCCAGGTTCTCGTTGGGTTGGGTCAATGGCCGCCGCGAAGGTCAGTACTACTTGCACTTGATCGAATTGGGATCTTTCGTTTCGGATTTCACTTGAGTACTCCCAGATTGCTGACGTCGTTTTGTTGTCTGACGGCTGCAGAAGGTTGTGCTGAAGCTGGACCTGCACGACGAGAAGCACAAGCAGAAGGCCATGAAGGCAGTCTCCACTCTCCATGGTAACTCCCTAGCTTCTTCTTCTCCTTCAGGCCTTCCTTTCTGTCTTGCATAACTCTGTTCTTACTCTGCTTCGCCGTAATCACGGAACGGATTGACCATGATTTCTCGTCAGATCACTGATCCATGTCTGAATTTCAAGCTTCAGTTCTGACGATTAGAGTTTGTCACTTTTGCCTCAGGTATCGACGAGATCTCCGTGGCCATGGAGGACCAGAAGATGACGGTCATCGGGACCGTCGACCCCGTTGAGGTCGTGGAGAAGCTGCGCGCCAAGCTCTTCCCCGGGGCGATGATCGTCTCCGTCGGCCCGGCCAAGGAGGAGAAGAAGGACGGCGGGGACAAGAAGGACGGCGGCAATAAGAAGGATGGCGACAAGAAGGACGTGATATACCCGCCGTACTGCTACCTGCCGCCGCCGCACCACCCGCACCCGTACTACTTCGTCCCCAGCGCCGAGGAAGACCCTAACTCCTGCGTCATCTGCTGATCCACGCGCGCGCCGCTGAGGAGATTCCCCTGTACATTTTTGTTGATAGTAGCCTGCCTCCCGACCGACCGATCGGGACTCATCAGCCTACCTGGGACGGTGATCACCGGCGTTCGTGTGTTATATATAAAGACCATATACTGTAAGCATTGTACGGGTGATCAGGCAGTCGTTCATCTGCCGAGTTTGTAATATGCAGATATAGAATGGAATACAGTATGGAGAAAGAACTAAATAGAATTGCTGCAATTTTTTGCCCGTAAAAAGAAAAGAAAAAAGCAACTTTTGAGTGAAACTTGACCAACTGCTCTCCAGTGGAGAGGTTCAGGAGATTGAGCGAGTCGGCCGCAAATAGGTGAAAAATTCAAACAGCTAGATTGTGCGTATGTACTTTAATGGTTAATCAATTGAAATATCTGAACTCTAAAGCTCTCCAACTCTGCTCCACGTGAGAGTTGTTTTCAGCCAGTGATCTCGGTAAAAACGTGAAAAGGTCTCCGAGGTTTTGAACTATTTTTAATTATTCTCTTGTGCTTTCTTCCATATTTGTAAACCCCCATTGGTGCTTCGATCACGAGTCCTAACAAATGATTACGACACAATACATTGTTAATCGCGGGTCCTAATCGCTGCTCTACCTGTATGGAGTTTTCAGTAATAACGACTATCTTTTGCGTTCTACCGATGGCTGTGAATCCATGGATATTTTATTCGTCTATTATATGAATATATCAAGTATGTTTCACCTTTTGACCCCTCCGTTTTGACTTTGTGACAACTTTGACTCTGCCTACAAAATATATACTACTATATTTCATCTCTCGGTTTCGCTATCATGACTGATTTCACCTTGTTTTTATTATTTTTCAAAGCCATACACACACTAGAATTTTGAGAACAAGTGAGTTCGGATTATCAGTTTGCCAAAAAAGAGAAAATAGGTCACATAGTAAAAAAGGGTAAAACATAGCAAGACTTTAAAATCTGATAATTGTGAGAAGATCAGAACATGGGACAATAGGTAAATATACTACGAAATACCAAATATGCCTATCCATGTGCGTCGACTCACTGCCGAGAGATCGATAAAGTTATCTAGAAAAAAACTAAGCATCATATTGTCTGCCGTCGTAAATGTTTTTACCGAACTATTATTCATAAATGGTACACCACCAATCTCATATGACCATGTAGAGCAAAAAATGCCAAACCGAGCTTGGGCACCATGGAGCCCGCTTTTTGAAATATTTGAAAACCATTTTTAAAACTTCCAAAAGTTCTGAAAAACTACATGTACATGCATATTTGTCATGCAAGTGTATATGAAAAATACGTTATACTCAGCCTCATGCTAAGCAAAAATGTAGGATACTTACATATATACACATAGTTATTTCGTAATTTTGTTTTAACATTCAGTTACATATTTAATTTTCAAGATGTGAAGGCTCCTCATCTCCAAAATGGTGTAGGCCATGCATATAGAACCCATTTGGTCTGTAAGGTTTCAATACTTAAATTTATGTTGAGACTCATACAAAATGATCGAATTTGTACGCGGCTCAGAAATCTCATTACCAGTCAAACCTCAATTTATGTCTTGGGCGACCAGTGTAATACTCTCTCTCCAAAATTCATCCATTTCTATCGTATATATGTTTTGTGATTCCTTGAATCTGAAGACATGGGAATTTAGAAGCGGGACGTAGCTGTCGGCGTGGACCCGATCGAGCTTTGTCATCGCAGGAACGGACCATTGTTGTTCCAACCATGCATCACCACTAATTCCTCTTCCTCTTTCATGCATTATTCTACAAACCCCACCACATAATTTTCTCGAGGCGAAGAACGGAGGAGCTAGCTGAATTAATGTTGAGACTTTCCAGCAGAGCAGATCGGTACAGCTGTGGTGCGCGCACCATGCATGGACTAGATGAGCAGGAATGCGTGATAGGGTACCTCTCGTGGTACGTCGCCACATACCTTTTTGACGCACGGCGGCCGGCGATAATCCTTGCCTCGCAAGGTACCGTCCGGCCAGGACGACGAATCAGCGTCGTTTCTTTTTTTCCGGCGACGCCGCCTACGCACGCACACACGCACGCACACATTCCGTCGATATATATCGATCTCCAGCATATGCATGATATGATCGATGCGGCATATGCATACGTAATTAAGTAGGCCTTTCCTGCTAATTTCCAGAACGCGAAAAGCCAGAAGCTTGCGGACTACCTATTTTTCCTCTGTTCTATTCTGTTGGTCAAAATATAGGAGGCCGTCGGTCCACCAGGAGCAGGCTGAGTTCAGCGCACGTGCGTTATTCTTCCCTGATGCGAACGCGGCTTCCATTTTCGTGTATATCTGCTTTAGCTCCGAGTTCAACTGGTGATGCACCGCTCACGGATAGCTCTAGCATCTAGAGCTGAAGAACCGTTCTACACTTTTGACGGCCATCCTTGCCTCGATCGCAAGGTACGTACTACTGACCGGTGCGTGTGCTGCCGAGGATCGTTCGCTAGCTGACGCACGCGCGCACTCGGGATTCCCATAAAGGCAAAACAGTTAGTGGTGGTCCGCTTTCTCTCGATCTTCCTCATGGAAAAAGGCTAGCGTGCTTTTTGGACTGATTTTCTTCTGTGGCGAAATTTCCAGGACACGCCGTTTGCAATTAAAAAAAAAAGATAAAAGAAATGCCCATGATACGTAGTAGGGACGTTTAAGTGGGAATCCCCCTTCAAAACAACAGAATCGCAAGTCCGTACGTTCAGCGCTCTCTTAATCGTTGACGGCTGTAGTGCAATTGTCCAGTAATTTACCATCCACTTCTGCCAGTGTAGTAAGTATGCAGATTAGATTAGACCCAAAGAATCTACGGTTAGCAAACTAGTGACAGCGCCGCCGTATCCAACTCGCACTGCACTGCACTGCACATCGTTATCTGCTTGATAATATAATCATCTTGTAAAAACCCCACGTACTCGATGTTCTAACATCTGACTGCCACCGAAAACATTGTTAACTGCGGATGATAATAACATTTCATCTGCACTCAGTCGAGCACCTTTTCATTTGTTTAATCAGTTCATACGTGTTTTTATTGAACAAAAGAATCCGTTCGTATGTGTGTAGGCTGGGACCTGCAAATCTGCGAGGAGATTGGTGGACCCTCTGTTTAGCTAACGCAGCGTGCCCGTCCGGCACACGAGAATTTAGACCTCATCACTAGATTATTGTCTTGTACTACTCAACTAACTAGATCATCATGCCGTCTAGCCAGGTAGGAGGAGTAGCTATCATGGTGTGGATAGAATCCTGATTTGTTCCACCACCGCGTGGACCGTTGACGCATGTGCATCACCAAGAATTCTCTTCCATTTTGTATCCTAATACAAATTATTTTCTACTACTCCCTCCGTTCCAGAGGACGAACTGATCGGTGCTGTCTTCCGGAGACGAACTGATCGTTGCTGATTATACACGCACGCACGCGCGCATTTGGACACTTGGTTACCTTTTGTTGGCGCGTTCAGGAGCGGCGGCTCTCATCCGCAGCATATGTCTGCTTCACCCAAAAAAAAAAAAAGAGCAAAGGGGTTCGTTAGCTTAATTTATCCCTTCTTTCTAGTCTTCTGCGTCGAAACGAAAAAAAGTTGCGTGCTTCACCTGTGGTAACGAGATTTCAAAGACACGATTGTTTGAGAAAAGGAAAAGATATTTCAGGGACACTTACTCTCTCGTTCCCTGATATCTAACCTTCTTCTCACACTGAGCCGTGCCCCACCAACAAGTGGCTCGCCCAACAAACTCTCCCTCACTCACCATTTCTCTCTCCCTCTCCACCTCGGCCACCCACCTTTTGCACCGGGGGCAAGCGAGAGCGTCGGTTCCCGAGGCCGCGCCATCACTCCACCCGGCCTGTCCCTCCTCACTGCGCTGGACAACCTTCTGTCAAAAGTGATCTCCTCTCCCGACCATATCCCTCTCCGCCAACCCCTACTCACCGCCCCTGTGGCTGCCGCCACGTTCCTAGCTGACTGTGGAACCCTAGCTCGAGCTTCTCCACCGGAGCGCTCGCATAGCTGACGTGGATGACACCAGCACCCGTCGCCACCTCCTCTGGCCCACACTCACGCCTGCCATCCTTCGAACACCCTCGCTGCGCTCTGGCCCCCACCACCCCGAGCTCATGCTCGATCCTTCCTGTGTACGCCTCACCTCAAAAACCCTAGCCCGGGCTCTATAGACGTTGCACATGGCCCCGAAAATCTCAGGTCCCACCGCCACGTAGCTTTTTGACGCACGCACGGCGATAATCCCTTGGCTCGCAAGGTACCGGCGACGCAGCGGACGCACGCACGCATCTAGGCTGGGAACTCGAGAGGATAGAGCTTCTCTCCCGCGCACGTTGCGGCATCGTTGTCGATCGGCGGCTACTATCGATCTGCACGATATTATGAATATGATATGATCATCGATCAGCTGCTTTCCAGAACGCGAAAGGCCACAAGCTGTTGGCCGTCCAGGCGTAGGCTGAGGTCAGCGCACATGCGTTATTCCTCCCGGGAATAGATTTACTACGAGGAAGCTCTCTGCATCCGCAACTACTTCCCCAGCAAGGGGAAAAAATCCCAAGCCCTCTTAATTAACACCGGCGATCTTCTTAATCAAGCCCAGATTTCTCCACGCTCATCGTAGACACTTGTATTCCTTATTCTGATCCAGTTCTGTTGTTTTTTTAGATAAACAGGGAGGCTTTTCCCGATTCCATTGCAACAAACGAAACCTTACAGCATTTCTCCAGTATTACAGTTTTGAAACCACCCACTACTCTCCAGTTCTGTTGTTGTTGAGACAATTGGAAATTGTCCTTGCCTCGCAAGGTACATGGTACGTACTGACCGACCGGTGCGTGTGTCGGGCTACTCTGATCAGTGATCACGCACACGTGCACTCGGGCTCGGAGTAGGAGCAGCTCTTTCCCGCGCGCGTTCACGATTCGGCATCCGCAGCATACGTCGATCGGGCTTCCCATAATAAAGGCAAAACAGTTTGTACTTTGTAGTGGTCCGCTTTCTCTCGATCTTCAACATGGAAAAGGCTAGCAGCATCCTTTTGGACTGATTTTCTTTTGTGGCGAATGTTTGCAATAAAAAAAAAAGATACGAGAAATACCTCTGCCCATGACACGTAGGGACTGATTTTCAAGTGGGATTGTTTTTCTTCAAAAACAACAAAATCGCAAGTCAGCTTAATCTGTTACAGTTGTCCAGTAATTAACCATACACTTACGTCACTGTCAGTACGTACGTGTAGTAAGTAGGAGTATAATGCAGATTATTAGACCCAAAGAATCCACGGTTAGCAAACCAGTAAAGTGACAGGCTAGGGCCGTATCCAACTCGCAGTGCACATCATCGCGTTACCTTCTTATATTAATACTAGTAAAAATGCCCGTGCGTTGCAACGGGTGAGAAAATCAACTTCTAAATGAAAAACGTCCAACAATCAACACGACCCAAAATTTCCCCCAAAGCCTATCAGTTGTTCTCTGTCGATTTTCAATGTAGAGAGACCCCTATATATCTTAGTAGTTTGTCAGTGATCTTTGCTGCTGATTAAACAATGGATGTTTATTTAGAGTAAATGGCTATACTTTAATTGTCCATGTGTTTGCATCTGATTGCATGACACTGAAACAAGCCATGGACTATGCACATGGAATAGAAAATCCATGAGGTGACCACATTATATTGTAGGTGAGGAGGAATATGATAAGAAAATAGCCTCCAGTTTTGATGATACGTTATTGTCTTATTGAGCGGAAAGTTATTTTGACTCCCGAGCTCCAGTGATCCCACAGTTTTGAAAATTTTAAAAAGCATATTTAAAAGTTTCAAAAACTGTCCTCCCAGTGATCCCAAATTATTTTGTATTGAAAATTTACACGGTTGTAGTATACATATCATTTAGAATGTGCATGATTTTTTTCATATTTTTTTGAGACTTTTAAATATGTTTTCCGAATTTTTCAAAACTGTGGGATCACTGGAGCTCGAGAGCACGAAATCTCCACTCCGTATTGAGATGCTACTTTGCGTGCTCCTCTCTTCCAAAGCACAACTATCATGTAACATGGATAAACTTTAAGTATTAGGAAATTAAGCTTAATATATTACGTATTCTAGAGGTGGAGAGAAAACCAACTTGCCTCTAAATTCTGCATGCAGCAAACTATATCTGGTTGACTGGTTGGATGCCCTTTTCTTGCAACTGAGCTTCAAATTCATCCAGTTATACAATCCGCCATAACTGTCAGCTCTGAACAATTTAACATGTCATATGAAGGGGTGGTGAAAGGCTTCCATTTGTTCTTCTATAGTTCACCGGCATCACTGACAGCCGACGCTAGAAGAAACTATCATATTTATCCGTAGGTTGACCACGGCTAACATTATGGATTTCTAAGTTTCTTTTTTTAGGATAAAGCATTATGCTTTATTACGTTAACTGGGTGATCACCCACCACAACTTCCGCAACGTTGGCCGGTATATCGACATCCCAGATTATAGCCTCCTGGGCAATAAAATATTTTCCAAGATTAGCTAGTTCATAAGCAACTCTGTTGCAAAGCGTCTACAGGCAATGACCTTGCTGGCTCGCTGCTTCAAAACCAAGAGCGCAGCTGGATCTTAATTAGGGCTATCGATGCTGTCACCAGTTGGGAGAAATATTGGCCTCACCGTTCAGAGCCAGTTCAGAGCCATTGCCAGAGTTGAGAGTCCGTCTAAAAATTGGGCGTATAGCACCGATGTACGTAGCTATGTCTACGGCATACACACCATTGCATGGACTCTGCACTGAACGCATGCATCCTGGATCCCCTCTGCTTTGCCTGCACTTGCGAGAACCAGCCCACCATGATGGCATGATGGTCTCTGAAGGAATTTCGAAAGAATCCGGCCGGAATTCGTATCCAGCAGCACATGACTTTTATATAGCGGCAGGACATAGCAGAAGCAGCAGCACCACCAGGTTGAGGAAGACGTTAGGGAATACGATGATTCAGCGGGGATGACAGTGCTTGCTAGGGACGGCGGCGCCTGCACATCAACGAATTTGTCTCCTGCGCTTTGTGTGACGTCCTCGCCATCCTCAAGCATCGTCGCCGCACATATCCTCCGGCGCGCAGCTCGTCATAAGCCTCTGGTTTGTCCCGAGCCTGGAGCAGAACTGATCCTTAATTTACTCTTCTTTCTGCTTCTTCCATCGCACGCCACCACCAAATTGCTCGGGCAAAATCCCGAGTCTCCATCGCCCCTATGTTTGCGTGTCCCGATAGCCATAGCTGTGCTCGCCCGTAGAAGACCTCACGCCTCAGCAGTGGACATCGAGCAAGCTACAGCATCCGCGCATCGCTTGCCGGCGAGGAAGCGGTTGCTCGTCGCCGTGCTCCTATCCGGCTAGCCAGTCTCCTGCATCCGCGAGCCGCTGGGCCGGCGAGGACGCCGCCGTTCGTCGCCGAGCTCCTATCCGCCGAGCCAGTCTCGTGGAGCCCGTCGATGATGTCTGCTTCCACACGGTTGTATGGCCTGCTGCAACGCTCTTGGGAAGGCGTATTTATGGGACGGCTTCGTGTCCTGATTCCATCCGGAGTTAGAGTCCAGATCGAGACTTCGCGGATCGTCACCAGCGGGGTCTCGGTAACGACGGACAAAGGAAAATATAGAAACTGTTTTTTAACTTACGGGTGGCATATGTGGGTAATATTTATCAACTTGAGGGGTAATTCGAATGACGGACCAAACCAAACCGCGGAAGCTTGATTGCTTTTATTATTAGGTATAGATAATCTTGTAAAAAACCCACTCGACGTAGTTAGGGTTCGTTCACGAGTAGCTATCATGCCGTCTAGCCAGGTAGGAGGAGTAGCTATCATGGTGTGGATAGGATCCTGATTTGTTCCACCACCGCGTGGACCGTTGACGCATGTGCATCACCAAGAATTCTCTTCCATTTTGTATCCTAGTACAAATTATTTTCTACTCGATGGAACAAGGTACAAATCGCAAGTTCCGGTGGCGCGTTCACGCGCGGCGGCTCTCATCCGGCGGAAAAAGGGTAAATTATCTATCTGTTCTTTCCGGGTCTAGTCCGTGGAAAGTTGGACCAATTTTCTTGTGTGGTGACGAAATTTCCGAGAAAACGAAATCTCCCGGCCGTTGGTGCTGGACCCTGGACGGACAGTAACGATGAGGCCGATCGAGCCCGGGATGACGGCGCTGACACAGTGACACAGATCGGTCGGGGGGTGGCACACGGCTGTACGACTATCCCCAGCCTGAGGAACCTGTCCACCCACTGCCGAGTCCAAGGCTCCACCCACGCGCGGTCGCAGCCCGGCCGCCAGCGCACAACGTACAGCGACCGAGCCAAAGACGAGGATGTCAAATCCATCCCACTACTACTTGATTTGATCCTGCACGCGATCCGAAGCTTCCCGGCGGCTTTCCTTGGCCCCGACGTAGCCGCGCGGGTCGTCGAGCTGCGGCCCGGTGTCCTGCTGCCAATGCAGCACCGCCCCTGGCTTCCTCTCCACTGGCTCTGCCTGCCTATAAACCCACTAGCCCGATCAGTCCCTTGCCGCCCACATCACAGCACTCACCTTCGAGACGCGCCAGATACAGACAGAGCCACACACGCACGCCGCCACATACGCCCACCCATTTCCTTCCTCCCCTTCCATTCTGTCCAGTCGCCGTTGAGCTTCCGCCGGCCGCCGCCGCTTCGCAGCCGTTGAAGGATCGCTTAGCCTGATGAAGGTCAGTACTTGCTTGCAGTCGACTCAATTGCGAATCTTCATCTGATTTTGATTGCTGGTCCAGTGGTCCGGTTTGCTGATGTGGTCTTGTTGTCTGACGGCTGCAGAAGGTCGTGCTCAAGCTGGACCTGCACGACGACAAGCACAAGCAGAAGGCGCTCAAGGCCGTCTCCGGTCTCCATGGTACTTCTTCGCGTCCCCTTTACTTAAACTCTATTCTTGCTCTGCTTCAAATCCTGGAGGGAAATTTCAATGGCAAGAATCTCCACCCACTAACCCACATATATTTCTGAATTTTTAACTAACGACAGCAATTTTCATTTACCTCAGGCATCGACCAGATCGCCGTGGACATGAAGGACGGGAAGATGACGGTCATCGGCACCATGGACCCCGTCGACGTCGTGGCCAAGCTGCGCAGCAAGCTCTTCCCCGGCGCGCAGATCGTCTCCGTCGGCCCAGCCAAGGAGGAGAAGAAGGACGACAAGAAGGACGGCGGCGGCGGCGGCGGCGATAAGAAGGCTGGCGGGGACAAGAAGGACGGCGCCGGCGCCGACAAGAAACAGGCCGTCATGCCGGTGGTGTACCCGCAGCACTGGTGCCCGCCGCCGCCGATGCCCCGCTACGTCGTCCACAGCGCCGAGGACGACCCCAACTCCTGCGTCATCTGCTGATCCACGCGCGCCGCCGTGGAGATTCGCTTTGTTCATTTTTGTAGCTGGCCTGCCCCTGCCTGCCTGACGCCGGTGCTGGTTGGTGGTTGCTGTACTTTTCAGCCTACCTGCTGCGGTGATCGACGGCGTGTATATGGCCGTGTAAAGTAAACTAAGGATTGCAGCGGTGATCATCGGTGCCCAGGCCATGCATCTGCTCATCAGTTTGTAATGTGAATATGCAGTGTACTACGAAGCACGTTAAGATGGAAGAACTATAAATACGGAGTAGATTTTTTTACGATATAAGTTTCAGAGGATACCTCAGTTCTCCTACTTGTTTGAAGAGCAATAAAAAATGTTGTGTACTGGCGCTGCATCCAAGACATGCCGGTTAAACTTCCAGACGGTCTCACTCTCACGGATGAAATTAAGCATTCCGTATAAAAAATTAGCGCTGAACTCGCCAAAAATTTCAGAAATTTTGTATACTATTGTGGAATTGCAAAAAAATCAAATTGGATGAATTTTTAATTTACCTGGATTTAGTTCGAGTCTGGTCTGATATTTCATTGAAAAAATTGGACCTTTAAATTCGCATCTGATCTGTAATAACTTATGATTCAGTTATGAAAAGGACAGAAAACTATGTGGATTGGGACAAGATGCACCCATTATGGAGGACAACAGAAAAAATAGTAAATCATTTTTAAAAATTCTGAATTTTTTTTGTGACAAACATATATATGTTTTCTACATTCCTGTCAAATTTCGTGAGTAGATGACATTTTTCTACTCTATGCAAAAAAGACAAATCTGGTGACCAAAATGAGATTTAAAAGTATCTTTTCAGATCAGTGATTTTGTCTTTTTTGCACAGAGCAGAAAAAATTCATTTCATCACAAAAATTTGATATGTTTGTACAAATTTTGTAGATGTTCATCACCAGGTTTTATTCGAATGTTTTATTATTTTTTCGAATTTTTTATTTACCCAGGAGCATATGAGCTAGAGCCAAAGTGGATTTCCAGCATCAACATAACATAAACTTCATTAAGTTCATGATAACATATATTACAAACTTCATGAAAATGACTAGTACAAACTTGAGCAAGATCTCTTAGGGCGTGTTTGGTAGCCCACGCAGTTCTCAAACAGGCCTTGGGGATGCAAAAACGTGCAGTTTGATTGTCCGGGCCAGCCCGCGTGCCTGCATGCGCACGAACTTTAAAGCATGCTGGGCCTGGCCGAGTACAAACGGCCGATTCGGCCGTTATTTCAGGGCCAGGCTGTGGAGAGCCACGCGTTTTAGGCGGATTCGCACACGCTGGGAAGCGCGAGAGACGAAACGTTTCAGCTTAACTCCCCACTCCCCTCACGACCCAAGCCTAGTTTGTCTACTCCGCCGCTCCTCACCGCTGCACCGGCCAACGGAATGGCGGGTCCTCGTCCACTGTTGCGCCGCCCTCCGGCGAGGAAGCACACTCCCGGTGGGTGTCGGGCATCTTGGCGAAGGACATCTCGACGTCCGAGCTCAAGCGCACCTTCAACTCCCCGTCACCCATCTGCAGCCGGCGCCAATCATCGACGGCGGCAACAGTGGATGCATCCATGGTCGGGCCATCAATGCCCGGTCCTACGGCTCCCGCTATGCGGGCGGCAGCACCGATTGGCCTGATGGGGCCGATGCCCGCGCTGTTGTTTGTGGAGATTTGCATCCCCGCTTCATCGAGGGGACGACCTTCCTCGTCAACCCCGGCGCTGCCTCCACCACCTTTACCGCGTCTGTCGTGGGGTTACTCTTTGACTACCCCACGGTGGTGATACCTGGGTCACGCCAAGTCCATCAACCCTATGGCGAGGGTCCAAGGAAGGCCCAAGAAGGACGACGTGCGGCCCAAGATAGTCGACGTTAGGTCATCAGCCTTGATCGTCCTGTAAGTGCCATCTGCACCATTCACCCGAGACCCAGCCTATCATATAAAGGCTGGGAGGGTCCCCCGTCTAGGGTAGCTTAACTTCAATTCATAGCCGCCATCTCAAACCCTAGCGAGATCGCCATCTCGCCATTGTAGCCACGCTCAACATCAATACCAGACAAGCAGGAAGTAGGGTGTTATCCTCCGGGAGCCTGAACCTGGGTAAACGCCTCGCCTGTTAGCCGTCGTGATCACCAGCGCTCACCTCTCTCCCCCTCAATCAACCCGGGGTACTCGACCCAGGGATTTGCCGAGTCCCAACCTCGTCAATTGGCGCCGTCTGTGGGAAAGAACGAGCGTTGGAACCATGGTCGCACCGGCTCCATCAACCTTGAAGATCGACGCCTGCACCAGGGAGCCAACCTGCCTCGGCTCCCTCGAGTACGTCAGCCACCCGCCGGCTCATCGCTCGGTGTACGCTGAACTGCGTGAAGGTATGTGGATCACCTTTGGTACCATGCACTACCTCATAAACAGCTACGGAACACTCCGATCTACGGCGGCCGCGCTACGCGCGTAGACGACACCCGCATCTGCATCAACTACATCAACCACGCCCTCACCTTCCGTGGAGATCGCATCTGTTGCGAATGCAGCAATCGCGTCTTCGACTGCCGCGAAGATCGCATCTGCCACGACTACGACGACCACGTCATCACCTGCCGCGATCGCATCTACCGCGACTGCGGTGATCGCATCTTCGACTGCCGCAAAGATCGCGCTCGTCTCGACTGCACTAACTGCCTCCATGGCAAAGATCGCGCCCAACGCGACCACGACACCCGCGTCTCCGGCTGCCAAGGAGATCGCATCGGCTGCGACCCCTGCGCGGATCAAGTCTACTTCGACTACCTCGATCGCGTCGCGGGCAAGGCCAAGATCTACATTAACTCCGACTACGTCAGCCACGATTTCGCGCCGCGAGATCATCCGCAAGCCAATCACACCCGCGCCGACGACAGCGACTCCACTCCTCGCGTCCACGGTGAAGGTCGCGAAACTCTACGGGAAGAGCCTCAATGGCGACTGTGGTACCCACCACGTTGCACCCATTTTCAGCTCCGAGCACGGCTCGGACGACGGAAGCAGCAGTGGAAGCATCAGCCCCACTCCCCGGATCTACCCCGCGCAAGTCTACATGGCCGGCCCGTCGCGGGCCAACGGCGACGAACCCGCATATCCACTGGAGGTGGTCATGCCGGACCAGACGACGCGACTCACCATCACCCGCGACATGGCAATCAGAGCCCTGAAGCACGTTGAGGAGGGCACGTACCCCCCACCAGACGCACCCCGAGAGGACCTTATGGCGGTCCAGTACCTGCTGCGGAAGGAAGGCGAACGACTCCGCGCAGAGAAGGCCGAGCTACTCCGACGCAAGGAGGAAGCCGACTCGACAGAGGTCTCGCAAGGAGCAAGGTGCCACAGGGCCCGCGTGCCCCGGATGACAGAGGCCGAACGCGCCGGAATCACCCGCAACCTCGAGTCGTCATACATGACTAAAGACGCGGATGGGATACCCGTCCCCAAAACACCCGGAGCTGCCCTCATGGCAGTTGAAACATACCTGCGACTGACGCAGCCGCCTGAGGGTGACGCCCGAGCTCTCCTCCACAAGCAGCAAATCATGTCCATCAAGGCAGTTGAAGAAGCTCTGGCGAACAAGGCGCCAACAGAAAGGGCGCAAGAAAATCGGGGTCGCCGCGACCGCGAACCTGCAGCACTCGCAGGCCCAGCTCCAAGACAGCCGCGACAGCCGCAGCCAGGCGAAGACCTCCGCAACGTCATCACGCAGAGGGTGGTAGACCGCAACCGCACCCAGCGGATTGTCAGCACACCCAATGCTAACGACCGCGACGATAGCGACTTCGAGCCACGCGGCGTCCCATGCTTCAGCTTCAACATCCGCGACACAAGAATGCCCAAGGGCTTCAAGCTCACGGCAGAAGCGGTCAAGTACGACGGAAAGCATGACCCGAGAGACTGGCTGGAGGACTACCTCATAGCCTGCAGTTGCCAGGGCGGTACTTCGACCACAGCCATGCAGTACATCCAGCTGATGCTCACAGGATCTGCGCGCGGGTGGCTCAACACTCAACCCAAGGACGCCTTCAGCACGTGGGACGAGTTCGCGGATGCCTTCGTCAAGAGCTTCCTGGGGACGTACTCAAGGCCGACAACTTTCGTTAAGCTCCAAGCATGCAAGCAAGGACGGGACGAGCCGCTCCGGTCGTACATCCAGCGATGGACACTGCTCCGCAACACCATGGAAGCTACCTCGGAAGACCGAGTGATGGATGCTTTCATGCACGGCGTCTATCGCCGCGACCTCCGCGAGGAATTTGGTAGGCTCCGGCCGAGAAACATGATTGACCTCATGAAGATAGCCAACCAGTGGGCAGACGGAGAGGACTCGGTCCGTGATACTTCATGCTACTCCCCAAGGGACGAGACCAGACCAAGCAACTGGCAGGAAGGACGGCAGAAGAAGAAGCCGCGTTACCACGGCAATGACTCAATAGAGTTAGTAGCGGCAGGATTCGAAACCCTCCGTGAGGATGAAGCACGCGACAACAATCGCCAGTATAGTCAAAGGTAGTACAGTCAAAGCGGCGACAACCAGAGTCGCCAATACGGCCAAGAGCAATTCACCCGAAGCAGTGGCAGCGCCTACCGTGGCGACAGAAGCCGCAAACGAGAGTGGCAGAGGCGCACGCTGACTCCGGAGGAAGAGCTGGAGCAACCCTGCAAGCATCATATGTTCAGGAACCCGGAAACGGGCAAGTGGGGATCCCGCCACCTGTTGAAGGACTGCAAAAAGGTACGCAGGATATACCAGGCAATGCAGAAGATAGTCGCTCCGCAAGCCACGCAGTTGACTCTCCAGGCAGCACCCGCAGCGCAGCCAGTCGCGCAGCGGGCTCTCCAAGCAGCACCCGCACCCATACCTGCAGTCGCTAATCCAGCACAGGAAGCAGGAGCTTTCTATCAGCAGCAGCAGTCGCAGCAAGAGGCCCGTGACGCATATCCAGCGGCACGCGGACAGATCAACATGATACAGAAAGGGCGCCCTTCAAACATGACCCAGAAGATCATCACCCGCCAAGTCTACCCGGCTGTCACCTGTCCACCTGCAGTACCCGAATACCTGAGAGGGTCAGAGGCACCGATCACGTTCTCCAGAGCAGATCATCCGCCTGCGGTACCACGACCCGGGCACGCCGCTCTGGTAGTCGAAGCTCTGATCGGGGATTACACCTTGAAAAAGGTGTTCATGGACGGAGGCAGCGGCATCAACATTATCTTCGCCGACACCCTCAGAAGGATGAACAGGCCAACAACAAACTTGACGCCATCAGATACCACCTTCCATGGAATAGTACCAGGGCAAGCAGTCACGCCCATGGGAACAGTCACACTCGACGTCATCTTTGGCACACCCGACAACTTCCATAGGGAGGCGATCGACTTCGAGGTAGTCGACTGGAAGTCGCAGTACCATGCGATACTTGGGCGCCCAACCTTTGCCAGATTCATGGCGATTCCTCACTACGCTTACCTTATGCTCAAGATGCCTGGACCCAAGGGCGTCATCACGGTGCACGGCGACTTCGATCGCTCCAACAGCTGCGACCGCGAATTCAGCAAGATCTCTAAGTTCTTCGGAATAGAGGAGCACCTTGCGCTGATGGCAGTCGACAATGACAAGACCATCTTCCCGCCATCCAAGAAGCCAGCCAAGGGCTCCGCCTTCAACACGACTTATGACACAAGAACCCATCAAGTCCACCCGACGGACGCCAGCAAGACAGTCAAGGTGTCGACAAGCCTGCCTATCGCATAGGAAGGCGCGCTCGTCGAGTTTCTACGTGAGAACTGGGAGATCTTCGCCTGGCAACCTTCTGACATGCCAGGCATACCCAGGGAACTCGCCGAGCACTCCTTACGCGTCCACAAGGACGCCAGACCCGTCAAGCAGACCATGCGACGCTTTTCGGGTCCCAAGCGAGACGCCATCAGCAAGGAGATCGACCGGCTGCTCCACGCCGGATTCATCCGAGAGATCAAGGACTCGGACTGGGTAGCGAACCCGGTCCTGGTGGAGAAGAAGAAGACGAAGACACTCCGCATGTGCGTCGACTTCACCGCCATTAACAAGTGTTGCCCCAAGGACCACTTCCCGCTTCCGCGGATAGACCAGATCATCGACTCGACTGCAGGCTGTGCGCGCCTATCCTTCCTGGACGCCTACTCCGGGTACCAGCAGATCAGGATGAAAGTCGAGGATGAAGAGAAAACTGCATTCATCACACCCCATGGTGTGTTCTGCTACCAGATGATGCCCTTCGGGTTGAAGAACGCTGGAGCCACATACCAGCGCACGATGCAAGCCTGCCTGAAGGAGCTAATAGGACAGATCGTCCAAGTCTACGTCGACGACATAGTTGTCACCACTCGAACGGAGGACAGTTTAATCGCTGACCTCTGCAAGTCTTCGCCGCACTCAACGAGTATCAGATCAAGCTGAATCCGGACAAGTGTGTTTTCGGCATGCCAGCCGAAGAACTGCTCAGGTACCCTCGTCTCTGCAAGAGGAATTGAAGCCAACCCTGAGAGGTGCAGAACATACTCGCAATGCCAGAACCCGACCAAGCTTCATGAAGTGCAACGCCTAGCCGGCCGAGTCGCAGCTCTCAGCAGGTTCATTAGTAAGTTGGGAGAAAAGGCCCTACCTTTCTACCAATTGATGAAAAAGACGGATAAATTTGAGTGGACAGAGGAAGCGCAAGACGCGTTCGACAAGCTCAAGAAAACCCTCACGACTCCTCCAGTACTGGTGGTGCCATTGGAGAACGAGCCGCCGTACCTCTACGTGTCAGCCACGAACAGAGTGGTCAGCATGGTACTCGTAGTCGAACGAGAAGAAGAAGGGCACAGTCACCCTGTTCAGCGGCCTGTCTACTTCCTCAGCGAGGTGCTAACCTTGTCCAAGCAGCGGGTACCCGCACTACCAGAAGCTAGCTTACGGAGTCTCATGACATCAAGGAAGGTCGTCCACTTTACTTCTCCGAGCACCCCATCACGGTGGTAAGCTCCTCTGGGCTCTCCGACATCCTCACCAAACCAAGCCGCGACAGGACGAGTCGCCAAGTGGGTTGTTGAGTTGGGACCCTAGGGGCTGAAGTATGCGCACCCGAAGGCAATCAAGGCCCAGGTTCTTCCAGAATTCACCACAGAGTGGATAGAGGCCCAGCTGCCAGACATANGAGTAGTCAGCATGTACTCGTCGTCAAACGAGGAGAAGAAGGGCACAGCCACCCTGTCCAGCGACCTGTCTACTTTCTTAGCGAGGTGCTAACCCTCTCCAAGCAGCGATACCCGCATTACCAGAAGCTAGCGTACGGAGTCTTCATGACATCAAGGAAGGTCGTCCACTACTTCTCCGAGCACACCATCACGGTGGTAAGCTCCTCTGGGCTCTCCGACATCCTCACCAACCAAGCCGCGACGACGAGTCGCCAAGTGGGTCGTCGAGTTAGGACCCTGGGGGCTGAAGTATGCGCACCCGAAGGCAATCAAGGCCCAGTTCTTCCAGAATTACCACAGAGTGGATAGAGGCCCAGCTACCAGACGTACCCGATTTGTCCAACGCATGGACAATGTACTTCGACGGGTCCAAGAAGTTCAGATCAGCAGGGGCGGGAGTCGTCCTCATCTCACCCAAAGGCGACAAACTGAAGTATGTACTGCAAATGGACTTCCCAACACCCTCCAACAACGAGGCAGAGTACGAAGCCCTAATCCACGGCATGCGGATGGCCAAAAACTGCGGCGCCACTCACCTCATGATCTACGGAGACTCCTACCTTGTCGTGCAGCAAACCATGAAGCAATGTGACGCCATCGCCGACAACATGATAGCCTACAGGGACCTATACAACCAGTTGGAAGGCACCTTCGACGGCTGCGAGCTGCGGCACATCGGCCGCGAGAGCAACGAGGAAGCCGACATCCTCGCCAACCTAGGCTCAGACAAAGCACCGGTGCCACCCGGAGTCTTCCTCGAGTGCATCAAGCAACGCTCCATCAAGCTCCGGCCTGCGCCGGGACCCTCTACACCGCAACGAGCACCCAACCCGCCAAGCACGGAGACGGAACCCATGGAGGTAATGCTGGTCGAACCCACATGGACAAGCCCATACCTTGCCTACATACTGCATCAGAAGGTGACAGCGACCCAGTCGAAGCCAAGCGCGTCGTTCGACGCTCCAAGGGCTTCACCATCATCAACGGGGAACTCTACAAGCGAAGCATCTCAGGAGTCCTCCAAAGGTGCATCGACCCAGTCGACGGTCAAGCCATATTACTCGAGATCCATTGCCGGCATCTGCGGACCCACGCCAGCAGTCGAGCCTTGGTGGCCAAAGCCCTACAAGCAGGGTTCTACTGGCCCACCGCAATGCAAGACGCAGAAGAACTCATGAGGAAGTGCATCGGCTGCCAGGAGTTTGCCAACAAGCCGCACGCACCAGCATCAGCGCTGAAGACCATACCACTCGCATGGCCCTTCGCTCAATGGGGGCTCGACATGGTGGGTCCACTCAAGAAGTCTTCTCCGGGCGGACACACTCATCTCCTGGTGGCAGTCGATAAGTTCACGAAGTGGATCGAAGCAGCACCGATCACAAGTTCGACTGCCTCCTCAGCAGTTAACTTCATCAGGTCGATCATCTTCAGGTTCGGCGTGCCACACAGCATCATCACTGACAACGGCTCGAACTTCACAGCCGAAGAATTCAAGGACTTCTGCTCTGACCAAGGCATCAAGCTCAACTACGCGTCTGTCTCGCACCCGCAATCCAACGGACAAGTCGAGAAAGCCAATGGCCTAGTCTGCAAGGGCATAAAGAGGCGCCTGCGAGTTGCCAGTGAGGCGCGCCGCAGGTGCTTGGGTGGAAGAACTGCCATCTGTGCTGTGGAGTCTGCGCACCACGCCAAACAGATCTACCCAGTACACGCCATTCTTCATGGTGTATGGCGCCGAAGCAGTCCTGCCGTGCGACATCAAGTTCGACGCTCCCCGGGTGGTGGCCTACGACGAGTCTGATGCAGAGGAAGCACTCGAGGATGACATGGACACCCTGGACGAAGCGCGCGACATCGCCCTCACCCGCAGAGCCGTATATCAACAATACCTACGCAACTATCACGGGCGGCGACTGCGGCCCAGAGCGTTCGTCCCTGGTGATCTCGTCCTCCGTCTTAAGCAGAAGAAGGTGCATAAACTTGCCTCCCCGTGGGAGGGTCCATACATCGTGACAAAGGCAATCGGCGGCGGAGCTTATCGCCTGAAGGACTCGAAGACAGGGGCAGTCTGCAGCAACCCGTGGAACGTCGCGCAACTGCGCCGCTTCTACGCCTGATTGACCCCAATGTATAACAGTACAATGTCAAGAAGCGGCAGGTTTCAGACGCACTCTTCCCTCGCCAGGGTACCCGAGGGGACTGGAAGGGTTTTAATGAGGCGGCCTGCTCGCAAATATCAATAAAGTGATTTGAGGAACAAGCTCTCCCCTTTACTTTTGCAGCAGCAACTTCAACCTAGGCCGCCACCCCGAACCACTCGGGGGCCTTGCATACAGGTCCAACCCTAAAAATCCTCGGCCGCCACCCGACGCACTCGGGGCTGCGCCGTACAGGTCTAGTCAACCTAGGCCGCCACCCGAACCACTCGGTGGCTGTGCCACACAGGTCTAACTCGAAAATCCTCGGCCTCCACCCGACGCACTCGGGGGCTGCGCCGTACAGGTCTAAGTCAACCTAGGCCGCCACCCGAACCACTCGGGGGCTGTGCACACAGGTCTAACTCGAAAAATCCTCGGCCGCCACCCGAACAACTCGGGGGCTGCGCCGCATAGGTCTAAGTCAACCTAGGCCGCCACCCGAACCACTCGGGGGCTGTGCCATACAGGTCTAACTCGAAAAATCCTCGGCCGCCACCCGAACAACTCGGGGGCTGCGCCGCACAGGTCTAAGTCAACCTAGGTCGCCACCCGATGCACTCGGGGGCTGCGCCGCACAGGTCTAACACGAAAAATCCTCGTCCACCACCCGAACCACTCGGGGGCTGCGCCGCACAGGTCTAAGTCAACCTAGGCCGCCACCCGAACCACTCGGGGGCTGCGCCATACAGGTCCAACTCGAAAATCCTCGGCCGCCACCCGAACCACTCGGGGGCTGCGCCGCACAGGTCTAAGTCAACCTAGGTCGCCACCCGATGCACTCGGGGGCTGCGCCGCACAGGTCTAACACGAAAAACCTCGGCCGCACCCGAAAGCACTCGGGGGCTACGCCGCACAGGTCTAACACAAAAAGCCTCGGCCGCACTCGAAGCACTCGGGGGCTACGCCGCACAGGCCTGACTCGACGCACCCCGGCCGCACTCGACCCGCTCGGGGGCTGCGCCATACGGGTTTCCAGAGGTCCACAAGATACAATTTATTCACTCGGAGGCCACCACCACCTCGGCATACATACACTCATGCTCCCGCTTGGGAAAAATATCTCTTACAAACTAACGCTATACAACAACAGTCTGGCATTCTCACTCTACAGGCTCATCCTTTGGCGCATCGAGTGGCCCTACAAGCTGCTCACTGAGGGTCTGGACCTGTTGAATCATCTGACGCGCAGCCGCAAGAGTATCGGCGTAGTCATCCGCTCCAGGCAAGCCGTCAAGCACCTTGTCCAAGGGAAGGTGAGGCCGGTGCATTCGAACGTACGCCAGCGCCACGTTCGCCCCGCCAACAAGCTGGGCGTGCACGACTTCCTTCAACGCCTTGCCTTCACGGTATTTCTCAAGCAGCGCAGCCAGTCCACTAGGCTGCTCATTATGCGGAAAGAACACCTTGTTGATCTGCCAGAGGGTCTTCCTACAACCTTCCAGAAGCAAAGCAGCCCGCTAGGTGCGATCCAGCATTCTAGCCAGTACACTGCCTTCGGATTTGTTTGACCAAAATGTACGCACTTCGGGTGAGTCACTAGCGGCCTCTCTTTCCACCCGCTCGTCCACTCGACTCTGCTCGGCCTTCCAGTCAGAATGTAAATCTGCATCAAGACCCAACACTTAGAACAGAAGAAAGTATAAAGAAGCCGAAGCAAAGCGCTAGAAGGCCAACCTTGCAGCTGTCGACTGATCAAGTCTATCTGGCCAAGAAGGAATTCCTCACGCTGGGAGAACGGCTGCAGCGGGCCGTGACTTCAAGCGCTGCAGCTCCAACTCGACAACCTTCAGCTTCGACTCAAGCTCAACAATCTTGTTTCTCATGAAGGTGATCACTCGCTGGTCATTTACACTGTGCGCAGGAGCTGGAGGAGTGCGACGACGATGGCGAGTGGGTGCGGCCGAAGAGGTGTCCTCATCCTCACCCGCACCAGCAGTTCCAGCGACCTCAGGAGCCTCGCCCATTTCAGACTGCCAAATTCGACAGCGGCAAATGAGGAAGACATTCAAACATGGATATGAAAGAAGACTCGAAGGCACGTATTCACATTCCACATCAGCATGTTCGCGGCCAGAAGACCCGCAAGCAATATGGTTCATTACAGACCAAGACCAAAAGCAGAAGTTTAAAATAAAGAAGTCTACATCGCAGACTCCGACCGAGAACGGCCCTTCCTAGCGGCCAACTCTGCAGCCTTGGCGATTCTCTTCTCGAAGGTGGCAACCAACTTCGCAGCCAGCTGACTCGCCCGCGCCTTCACAGAGCTAAGGGACGCGGTTTTGCCATCAGGCCTCCGAGGGAAGTCGCTGACAACCTTCTCAAAGTCACCTGCGACTTGGTGACCAAGTAGGAGCTGGAAAGTGAGCTCTGAGCCGCGTACCGTCTGAGCACGCGTGTAGTCCGCCAGGGTGGTCGCGTCGCCTTCAAACGGAGCCGCAAGCGCGTCAACAGCGACCGGCGACGGTTGATTGGGGAAGATGCTCCGGTGCACACTCGCCAAGGCATCCTTCGACCTCTGCAGCGCCGCCGAAGATTGCTGCAGCGCAGCCGAAGCATACGCGTAGGCGCGGTCAACAAAGCCAACAGCTTTCTCCAGGTCGACATTCTCACTGGAGGTCTCTTCCGGAGGAGCGCCTCCGCACGGCTCTGAACAACGAAGAGAAAACCAGACTTGTAAGACATCAAAAGTCGACACAAGACAAAGTAGGCAATGAGCCGAGATACTTACCTCCAATTACATTGGCGAGTGCGAGCAAGCGTTCAACCTGGGTCTTCTCTAGATCACCCCGGGTTCGCTCACGCTTTTGAGCTGCACCCAGGGATTTCTCCAGCTCCGCGATCCGCTTCGCCATGCTCTCCTTCTCGCCTGTGGATCACCGGAGCAAAGTCAACAATGAAGATAGTCGCAGCACCTCTCGAACACAAGGGTTAGTACTCACTGTTCGCTTGCTCCAAAGCAGCGTGGAGTCGATCCTTTTCCTTCTCCATTCGCACGAAGGCTGCGGCTCCCTCCATCAGCTGGCGACAAAACGGCTGTGGAAAGAACAAGACATCAATCTGCGCCCGACTATTCTAGTCACGCACATCTTCGGGGGCTACTCCCATTGGGAGCGCTGTTCGCGCACCCGATACAGATCTTGCAGACTGAGTTAAAGGACACTTACATGCTCAAGCAATCCAGCATCCACCGAGGTCGCATCAGCAGTCTTCTCTGGCATGGAGGAAGTCGAAGCCTTCAAAGTCGACGCATCACCCGCCCGCGGCTCCTCTTCGGTCGCCTTCGCGGTCTGCTCAAACACGGGAGCAGAAGTGTGCTCCATCTCTGGAGGCGAAGAACCGACAGCGCCAGTACGGTTGCTGCGACAAGATAATTCAATTCAAATACTCGCAAAGGCAAAAAGGGCACTCGACAAAACAAGGTTATGGTTGCAAGACTAACCTGGTGACGTCCTGATCATCATCGCTACCCAGGGAGACGGAGGGCATCCTCGCGAACCCAGTCGGTGGCGCAGAGCTAAGGGGAGGCACGACCAAAGGCTCTGTCGGGTCGCTCGTGTGCCTGGCACCCGAGGACGACTCGCTCGCCTCGTCCACATCCTCCACCTCCACTTGCTTTGCGGGTGACGAAGCCGAACCAGACTCGCCACTCTTTCGCCTTTGCCGCTTCTGCAGCGGCTCTTCATCTTCATCGTCCTCCTCTACCTCTTCACTCGGAGAAGCGGCGGAGGGGACTTCATCGTCATCAACCTCTTCATCCTCAGGGAACTCTGCCTCTTCATGAGGTCCGTTCTCCATCAACGGAGGAAGGCTGACAAAGCTGGAACGACCCTGTCGAAAAATTCGGGTCAGACAAAAGAAGATCTCGACAGAACATACAAGACAGAAGCAAAACAAAAGTAAGCTTACCTCAGGCACAGGGTTGTTCGGCCCATACGGCTGGGCCGGGCACTTGACGTTGCATGGATCGGCGGCTCGGAGACTGGTGATGCTCCTCACCTTCGACTCAACTTCGTCATCGCCGAGTTCATTGCCGTGCTCAAGCGCCCACATCGGATGGACGCGAGCGCGGAGCGGCTGCACCCGGAGCCTGAAGAAGGTGGCAATGAGGTGCACCCCACCTGTCTCGCGCCCAAGGCTCTTCAGCAGGCCACGGAGAAGCGCCAGCAGGGGTTGAATCGCCTCCCTGTCTCCCTTTGACAGCGGGTGCGCCCAGGGAAGAAGCCCCTCCTGGTCGCACCTGACGTAGAACCACTTCCTCCGCCAGCCTTGGACGGAGTCGGATTTCTTCATCTGGAAGAAGGTGGTGTCGCCACGCACCTGGATGCCGAAGCCGCCCACCGGGTACGTCTGCCCGCTCTTTCCCACGTTCCTCCTGACGAGGAACAGCGACTTCCATAGCAGCCAGTGGGGTGCGATCCCCAAGAAGCACTCGCAAAGCACGATAAAGCTCGCAATGCTCAAGACGCTATTGGGAGTCAGATCGTGGATCTGAATCCCATAAGCATACAGGAGACCACGAACGAAATCGTGGAGGGGGAACCCGAAACCCCGTGGAAGGAAATCCACGAAGCACACGCGTTCCCCCTCGCGAGGGGCAGGGAATACCTCCTTCCCTGGAGCGCGCACCGTCGCCTGGTCCGCCGGCGGCAGCAGCCCTTGCGCGCGGAGGCCCTCAAGATCGGCCTTCTTCACCGACGACTTCGTCCAGTCGCCCTCGGGCTTCTTCATCACGCCAGCCTCGGTAGCGGCGAGGGCGCCGACGGCAGACTTCCCCCTCTTCATCGTGACCTTGCTCATGGTGGGTGGAGAAGAATCTGGCAGAGGAGCAGCAATGGAGGAGCAGCAGTGGAGCAGCAGCAATAGAGGAGAGAGCAGTGGAGATGGCGGCGAAATGAGGATGGGATGAACTGTTCCCCACCGCGGTGAAAAATATATACCGCGGGGTCGGTTCATCCTGGCCGTTCCTCACGAAACCGCTCTCCGCACCCTCATCCGGCCGTCCACGTGTCGCGCAGAGAGGCCAACCGTCGCCGCCCACGCCGCCCACTACGCGCGGGAATCGAGGCGCCTTCATCACGCCGCGAAAAGTTCGCGCCCAACAGTCAGATCAGTCAAGGCTGACACTGGGACCACCGTGTCACGTCCCATCGGATGCAGAGCACGCCGAAAACGTCAGCGCTTACGTCATCTGCGGAGGCGTGGCAAGCCAATGGGCTGATGGAGCACCCGGACAGTTCACTCGAGTGCAACAAAGATACAGTAAGCTCTAAGAGCTGAGTCGACTCGACAAGTTCATTCGAGTGCAAAGGAAATACAGTAAGCTCCACGAGCTGAGCAAACTTAAGCAGTAAGCCAAACCGGCCGAGTACAAAGTAAGTCGTGCAAAGCAAGTTGCGACTCCGTCAATTCGAGTCCCTTCTTTACTCCCATCGGGAGCGGGCTTTTCGACTGAAGGAAAGATTGAGTTTAACCTCAATTGCAAAGCAATTCAGCTTAATCTCGGGGGCTACTCCCATCGGGAGCGCTGTTCGCGCTCCCGAATGACTCAGAACAATCGCAGTCGAAAAATCACCGACCAGAGCAATACTCGCAGTTTTCACCCTGCAGTCGATGTTTCGACTAAGGAATCCTCCATAAGCCCTGAACGGCCGGAGTCGACCATTTTGTTTGTTCCTTTCAGGAACCTGGTGGCGTGCCCGGAAGGAAGGAGTCCTTTACCCGACTCTACGATTCGACTAAGCACTCGGGGGCTACTGTCGTGGGGTTACTCTTTGACTACCCCACGGTGGTGATACCTGGGTCACGCCAAGCCCATCAACCCTATGGCGAGGGTCCAAGGAAGGCCCAAGAAGGACAACGTGCGGCCCAAGGTAGTCGATGTTAGGTCATCAGCCTTTATCGTCCTGTAAGTACCATCGATACCGTTCACCCGAGACCCAGCCTATCATATAAAGGCTGGGAGGGTCCCTCGTCTAGGGTAACTGAATTTCCGCTCGTAGCCGCCATCTCAAACCCTAGCGAGATTGCCATCTCGCCATTGTAGCCACGCACAACCTCAATATCAGACAAGCAGGAAGTAGGGTGTTATCCTCCGGGAGCCTGAACCTGGGTAAAACCTCGCCTGTTAGCCGTCGTGACCACCAGCGCTCATCTCTCTCTCCCCCTCAATCAACCCGGGGTGCTCAACCCAGGGATTTGCCGAGCCCTAACCTCGTCAGTCGTCGCCACCACCGAGGGAAGGCCGGCAGGAGGCTTCGACAACCGCCGCATGCGGACGAGCGGTGACATGCGCTGGACAAGCGCGAAGAACAACTACGAATCTTTACTCGACCGGCCATGCCGGAACCACGGCGACCGGCCGGCAAACCACACCGTCAGGCAATGCAACCTTGGCCGTCCAAGGCCGCCACCGTACGAGCGGCGAAATCCGCCTCCGCCTCCGGACGAAGCCGGACGGGATGACCGAAGACGCGATGACAGGCGGCGCGAAGACAGGAATCGCGATGACCGCCGACGCGAAGACCAAAGGAGGGAGCGTCTCCCATCTCCACCGCCAGGGGAACCTGACGGATATCGGAACCCGGATGCGGCCTACATTGTGTTCGTCAGCGAGCGCGATGACAAGCGAAGCCGGCGAGAACGGTTCAAGGAGGTGAACGTTGTGGTTCCACCTGTCCCCCAGTATCTCAACTGGTCGGAAGAAGCAATCACGTGGGATCGCAGCGACCACCCGGAGCTGATGCCCAATCCAGGCGGCTATGCTCTAGTCCTGGAGCCCATGATCATCTCCCCCAAGCGTGCCTGTACCTTTTCACGGGTCCTCATCAACGGAGGCAGCAGCATCAACATCCTCTACCGCGACACGCTGGAGAAGCTGGGCGTCTCCGAGTCCAGCTTGACGCCAAGCCGGACGGTCTTCCATGGCATTGTGCCAGGGCGAGCCGGCTCATCCATGGGGCTCATCTGGCTTGACATCCTATTCAGCACCAAGAGCAACCACCGCCGTGAGACTATCTCCTTCGAGGTGGTCAACCACGCCAACGCCTACCACGCCATACTTGGGCGGCCGGCGCTCGCCAAGTTCATGGCGGTACCACACTACGCCTACCTCAAGATGAAGCTACCAGGCCCACGCGGAATCATCACCGTCTCCGGAGACTACAAGTGCTGCATCGCCTGCGCCACTGATAGCGCGAAGGTGGCCGAGACCATGGTCTGCAACGAGGCGATGCGACAATTCAAGCGCAAGGCCAGCGAAGAGAAGGTGGAAATACCGGAGTCGGCCAAGCCGGATAGTGAGTCGAACTTCCAGGCGGCACGAGACACTAAGAAGATCTACTTCGACGACAGCGACAAATCCAAATTCGTCACCGTGGGGGCGAGCCTGGACCCCAAATAGGAAAGCACGCTCGTCGAGTTCCTCCGCGAGAACCGGGACATCTTCGCGTGGTCCCCCAAGGACATATCTGGTGTACCGAGGGAACTCGCCGAGCACTCTCTACACGTTCGTCCAGATGCCAAGCCGGTGAAGCAGTCTCTGCGCCGCTTTGCGGAGGGAAGAAGAAAGATAATAGGAGAAGAGATAGCCCGGTTGCTTGCAGCCGGTTTCATCACGGAAGTACAACACACAGAATGGCTAGCCAATCCAGTGCTGGTAGAAAAGAAGAACAAGCGGTGGCGGATGTGTATCGACTACACTCACCTCAACAAGGCCTGCCCCAAGGACCCCTTCACATTGCCACGAATCGACCAAGTGATCGACTCCACAGCCGGCTGCGCCCTCCTGTCTTTCCTTGACGCCTACTCCGGTTATCACCAGATCCCGTCGAACCCGGACGACCAGCTCAAGACCGCCTTCATCACTCCCTACGGCCCGTACTGCTACACTACCATGCCATTCGGCTTGAAGAACGCGGGGGCGACACACCAGCGTTGCATGCAGAAATGCTTGCATGACCAAATCGGTCGCAACGTTCACGCCTACGTCGACGACATCGTCATCAAGACCAAGGAGAAGCACACTCTGCTCGCCGACCTCAAAGAAACCTTCGACAACCTGCGCCGCTTTCAGATGAAGCTCAACCCGGAGAAATGCGTGTTCGGCGTTCCAGCCGGACAGCTACTCGGCTATCTGGTGTCGGCACGGGGAATCGAGGCCAACCCGGAGAAGATCGCCGCCATCGAGAACATGTGATAGCCAAGAAATGTCAAGGACATCCAAAAGTTCGTCGGCTTCCTGGTGTCCCTCAGCCGTTTCATCAGCCGGCTTGGGGAGAAGGCCCTCCCGTTGTACCATTTGCTGAAGAAAATGGACAAGTTCGTCTGGAGCGATGCGGCCGACACCGCCTTCAAGGAGCTCAAGCGCGCGATGGTCACCACCCCGGTCCTAGCACCGCCGGCTCCAAAGGAGCCCATGCTCTTGTACATCGCCGCCTCCAACCGAGTCGTCAGCATCGTCTTGGTGGTGGAACGAGAGGAAGCCGGCAAGCAGCGGCCGGTGCAGCGGCCAGTCTACTACCTCAGCGAAGTGCTCTCGTAGTCGAAGCAAAACTACCCGCACTACCAGAAGCTCGTATACGGCGTGTACATGGCAACGAAAAGGCTGAAGCACTACTTTCAGGAGCATCCAATCAAGGTGATAAGCGATGCTCCACTCGCCGAGATCATAGGCAACAAGGATGCAACCGGCAGAGTCGCGAAATGGGCAATCAACCTGACGGCGCACGGAATCGAATATGACAAGAGAACGGCGATCAAGTCACAGGAGCTGGCCAATTTCCTTGCCGACTGGACGGAGACGGATCACGTACCACCGCCACCTGATTCCGGCCAGCATTGGCTCATGCACTTTGATGGCTCCAAAAGATACTGGGGGCTCGGCGCCGGAGTCGTCCTCACCTCTCCCAAGGGGTGCCGGCTTGAATACGTGCTGCAAATCCACTTCACAGCGTCCAACAACGTAGCCGAGTACGAAGCTCTCGCGCACGGCCTCAAGCTCGCCAAGGCCATGAACATCAAGCGGATCCTTTGCTACGGCGACTCCGACTTGGTGGTCCAGCAAACCACCGGTCATTGGGACGCCAAGGACCCCAACATGGCCGCCTACCGCTTTTTCGTCCAGCAACTCGCGGGATGCTTCGACGGATGTGAATTCCACCACATCCACCGCTCCAACAACGAAGCAGCTGACACCTTGGCGAACATTGGCTCTCTTCGGGAGGAAATCCCACCCGGCGTCGCCCTCGAGAAGCTGTACAGGCCATCCATCACGCCATCTCCTAGGCTCCGATTCCATCTGGATGTCGCCGGCTGCGGAGCCGAACGGGCCGGCTTCGAGCAAGCCGAAAGCCGTCGAGGTCCTCGTCATCGAAGAAGCTCCGCCATGGACCCAACCCTTCCTCGCCTACCTGGCCAACGACGAACTCCCGGCAGACGAGCTCATCGCCAGGCAAATCAAACGTCGAGCAAGTGCTTACACCATCATCAACAACGAGTTGTACAAGCGTAGTGTCTCTGGAATATTCCAGCGCTGTGTAAGCCAAGAAGGAATCAAGATCCTCAGAGAAATTCATCAAGGCGAATGCAGCCACCACGCGTCATCAAGAGCAATAGTGGCCAAGGCGTTCAGGCACGGTTTCTACTGGCCGACTGCGCTGGCGGACGCAAACCAGCTGGTCCGACTCTGCAATGGCTGTCAACGATTCGCAACGCAGAAACACACGCCGGCTTCAGCACTCAAGATGATTCCAATCACCTGGCCATTTGCCGTCTGGGGACTGGACATGGTCGGCCCGCTGAAGAGGTCCAGTGGCGGCATGACACACCTGCTGGTAGCCGTCGATAAGTTCACAAAATGGATTGAAGCCAAGCCGATCAAAAAGTTGGATGGACCAACAGCTGTCAAGTTCTTCAAGAGCATCATTTACCGTTTTGGCTACCCCAACAGCATCATCACGGACAATGGTTCAAACTTTGTCAAGGGAGAATTCGCCAAGTTCTGCGGCAGGTCCGGCATCCGGCTCGACGTCGCCTCCGTCGCACATCCGCAATCAAATGGGCAAGTCGAACGGGCAAACGGCCTCATCCTATCCGGCATCAAGCCTCGGTTGCTCGAACCGCTTGAGCGGGCAGCCGGCGCGTGGGAAGAAGAACTACCTTCCGTCCTCTGGAGCCTAAGGACAACTCCGAATCATTCAACCGGCTTCACCCCCTTCTTCCTCGTCCACGGGGCTGAAGCCGTCATGCCAACCGACATCGAGCACGACGCGCCTCGAATCGTCTTGTTCACGGAGGCAGAAGCTAAACAAGCTTATGAAGACGGGATGGACCTACTTGAAGAAGCACGCCAGCTTGCCGAGTCAAGGTCAGCGATATATCAGCAGCAACTACGCAACTACCACAGTCGGCAAGTCAGACCCGTCCGCTTTCGCGAAGGCGACCTCGTACTCCGGTTAATTCAAGACACGAAGAACATGCATAAGCTATCGTCACCCTGGGAGGGACCATTCATCGTAAGCAAAGCACTCATCAACAATGCCAACTACTTGATCGACGCACGCGAGCACAACAAGGACACGATGGACAAGGAAGGCGATGAAACGGAAAGGCCATGGAATGCTTCACTCTTGCGTCAATTCTACACTTGAGAAAGAACCATGTATGTATCACCCATGCTATCAATAAAGAAATGAGAATGATGAGCACATGAGCAAACTTTTTCGCAAATTTTTTCTGCATTTCCTTTCCGGTTGCTCCGGCAGCCGGCAAGCTTGCCTTCAACGGCTGTGTAGCGTGACTAACCCCTAAATGGTTAACACTTCGAATCCGGTTAAGGCCGGCAAGAGAATAAGCTGGAGGGGGAAACCACGTGAAAAACGCTCAAGGGAAAGTACTGCCGGCTGAAAAATCGCTATTCTGCAAACTCGGCCAAGCCGGTAGTCGGCAACTTCTTATCCTATTACGAATGATTAACTACACAACGCTAAATGGATAAATATTCGGATCCGGTTAAGGCCGGCAAGAGAATAAGCTGGAGGCTGACTGTATGCGAAAGACGTAAGAAACAGAAATCGTTGCCGGCTGAGAAAACCCTGGCCCAACAAACCGGATCCTAACGTTATAGTAGTGTGCATGATCCCGCTGGACGGTGAAGTGCACACGAACGACGGCGGGAAAGGCTACAGGCGAGTGTAAAATTGAGCTAAGCAAAATAAAAGTATTCTCCATAGTCGAAAGAGCAAGCTAATCACCTCGTCATTTCATCCCCCGCACGAAAATGCCGTTTCCCGGCTCCGGAGACCTCAACCCGGACACAGGACGACGCGTAAAAGATCAAGCCGGTCAACAGCACACAAACGCAAGAACAAAAGCGAGCAATATTCAACATCATGGATAAGGGCTTACAGCCGGAAGCAGATTACAGAAGCAAAAGGAGGAAGTACACAGGCGGACAACCTCACCTACAGGCCAAGCCGGCTACAAGATAACCTGAAGCTAAGCGGGAGGTGGAGTCATATCGTCATCGCTCTCCTCCCACTCCTTGAGGCACAGAGAGCCGTCGAAGACCTTGACGTAGAGGACCCCAGTCTGGCGCTTCAGCTGGAAGTGGAGGATGAAGGGAGGCTCCAGGCGGAAGAACTTAGCGAAAGCTTTCCAGCCGGAGAAGAACTCAGCCCGCCGGCGAACCTCCCCACCTTCTTGGCTGACGATGACGCGAGCATGTACCTCCCAAGGCCCCTGACGAGCTCCAACCCGATGAAGAAGAAACCTGAAGGGGCCTTCTCCCTCCAATGCATCGGCGACGGCCCGAGGGAGCCACTGGATGCGCTGGATGGGCTCGTACAGCGTCAAGATGAATTCTGAAATGGGGAACTCGTCCCAATAAACACCTACAGGAGACTCCGAGCGGACGGGAGAGGGGCTCCGTCTACTCCCGGTCGCCGCAACGGCGGCATCTCCATCGCCGCCGCGTCCAAGCTTTGGCGGCCGGCCCCTGCCGCGCTTTGCCGCCGCATTGGAGGACCTCCCGGTGTCCTTCTTCGGCGGACGACCCCGACCGCGCTTGGCCACAACGGGAGAATCCACCTCGATCTCTTTCTTCGGTGCCATGCCTGGATGAAGAGGAGCGAAGTGGAAGAGAAGGTGAAGCAAGAAAAGCGCACCCGCACCGCTATTTATAATGGGACATGAAGGAAGCTCAACCATCAACGCCCCGTCTCTAGGCGACACGTGGACACCAGCGCAAAGGACGGCGAAGCCGAGGAGGCAAAAGGATACCCGGGGGCTGCGCAGCCGCCAAGCCGGCTCCGCAGACCCGGACGAATTAAACACCCCGAGTCACGGACTCGGGGGCGGCCACGCCGTC
>QRDG01000545.1:89720-419544 GCA_012064385.1 Puccinellia tenuiflora | reverse complement strand
TGAATCAAACACCCCGAGTCACGGACTCGGGGGCTGCCACGCCGTCAGCCGGCAGAAAATATACCCGGGGCTGCGCAGCCGCCGAGCCGGCTCCGCAGACCCGGACGAATCAAACACCCCGAGTCGCGGACTCGGGGGCTGCCACGCCGTCAGCCGGCAGAAAATATACCCGAGGGCTGCGCAGCTGCCGAGCCGGCTCCGCAGACCCGGACGAATCAAACACCCCGAGTCACGGACTCGGGGGCTGCCACGCCGTCAGCCAGCAGAAAATATACCCGGGGGCTGCGCAGCCGCCGAGCCGGCTCCGCAGACCCGGACGAATCAAACACCCCGAGTCGCGGACTCGGGGGCTGCCACGCCGTCCCCGGGGGCTGCGCAGCCGCCAAGCCGGCTCCGCACACCCGGACAATCAACTACTACACCCCAAGTCAGAGACTCGGGGGCTGCACGTCATCAAGACGATGGAAGAAAGCGTAAGATAAACAAAAGACATAAAATTTCGACCCAGCTTGATACTCAAGCCGGCCCAAAATTCGGGGGCTAGACATGGTGAATATCATCACCAAGACGAGCGCAAGCTCTAGCACAAAGGCCCAACAATCGTCTTTCTGGTGAATATCATCACCAGAAAGCTCTAGCACAATATTGGTGATAAAGTATTATTGTATAGGTCTCGTCTCAGATTTTTGGCAGGAAAGTTAATCTCTAAATGGGAGGGGCCGTTCATTGTTGAGGATGTTTATCGTTCTGGTGCTATCAAAATTAACACGTTCGATGGAGATAAAACTCAATTGGTGAATGGTCAGCGACTCAAACATTATATTTCCGGCAATCCACTCGAGAAAGATGCTGATGTAATACAAGTAGTTACTCCGGAGGAAATTATTGAAAACAAATACTGGAAGACTCCAGAATCAGAAAAACAATAGATAACAGTTTCGGTAAGGAAAGTTCCTCTGAAAATTCCAGAAAAATAATAGTGTTAGTTTTTAGGAAAATAAAAATTTGGGAGACGAAACAAAGCCGGAGACAGAGTCCAGGAGGCAGGGGCGACCCCTGGCCGCGGCCCCCTTCCAGGCCGCGCCTGGGACCCGCCCCTAGCCCCTGGACACCTCCTCCGACTCCTCCTTGTTTCGTTTCATTCCTTTTTATGTAGATCTTTTTGCTATATATTTCCCTGAATTTTTCGAGGATCGTATCCTGTGTTTCCGTCGTGTTTTTGTTTCTAGCTGTTTTCATCCAGATTGCTCCCTTTCGACCCTAGCCGTCATGACTTCTCCGAGTTCTCCCAAGTTGGTGGAGGTCAATATGCATCCTCAAGTTCTCCAACTCAAGGACGGAGTGCTCCATAAGCAGGATCTAGAAGGCCCCAAGAAGGAGGGAGATGAGAAGACAAGGCTAGAGGAGGTGGACCACGAGGTTTTCAAGTACAAGAAGATGATTGAGCGTGGGGTAAGCGCAAATCATCGTATCATCGCCGAGCTCATCACCCTCACACGGAAGAAACCGAATAATGAAGGGAGAAGATTTCCCTCCTGGGAAACGAGACTGCACATCTGCAAGCACAGATTTACGATCTGCACAATCAGATTTGTGAGTATGAACTTAGATTTAAGCGTATAAGTTTTGCTACAAGTTTCAGGACCGAGGAAACCCAATCATCTTTTGTCGACAGGAAGCGACTCCCGTGGAAATTTGGTGATAAATAAGGGGGCAGAGGAACTTCATTGGAATAAGCTCGATTATTTTGGGTAATGGCACTCCCTCAGCTTGTTCCAAGCTTGGGGGAGTGCCCCGGTATCGTTACCTTTATCATTATCTTCTATTGCTATAGTCGTGTGAGTTATATCATGGGTAGAGAAGTTATTATGTAGTATGGTTTATTGCAATGTGTCTATCACTCCTTCAGATTGTTCTATGTATCCGTTGGTGTGTGGTTTTCTATAATGGAATATAAATGAGAAGTTCTGTTTTACTCTTCCGCACTTTATATTCTATTATGGCAATATCTCTCTTATATTCTGGTCTTGTGATAAGTGGTGATTTAACATTGGGTGCGAGAGTAGAGCTCTATTTAGTCTTGGCAAGCTTGACTTTGGTTAATCGCGACAATTCTTTGATGCTTGAGTAGAGAAGAGAAATTTACATGCAAATATATTATCTTTTATATCTTACATGCTTGTGAGTCCTCTAGCTTTATGCTCTTTTGTTGAAAGAATTATTCTGACAAAGATGATGACTTAATATTGCATGTTTGATTTATTGTTTTAGATAGTATATTTGATTTATATCTCTCAACACTTTATGTTTGCTATAAAGACTTTGCTAGCCTACAGCCTTGTAGTGAGCGGATTGACTACTCGTGCATCCATTCCTTTAGCCAAATCACCTTTCACGAGTTTCCACTATACCTTCCTACACATGGTATTTCTCAACAACTCCAAGTAAATTGTCATGCACTACCTTTAAAACCTTCGAAGTATTCTATTTTGTGCCTCTGTTGTTAGCTCATGAGGAATCGGTAAAGTACTAGTGATCTTCCATGCTATTCAGGTTCTTCTTCCTCTTCACCGGATGAGCATGAAATCAGTGCTCATCTTAAATTGCCGAGAGCTGGCAAGAGACTCCGCGTCTCATAAATATAAGCCTAACTCATAATATCTCCTTCGCACATATACCCGAGAAATCAGTATTCTATGGTTAGTGGAACCAAAGGAGAACGGGGAGTGACCTTATTCCCCTAATCAAATAGCCGCTCTCAAAAGTCTAAAAACTAAAGTCTAGCATGTAAGTACCACTAGGCTTTACTGTCAGTCGTTGACGAGGAATGCATCCCTCAAATTGTTTTATATCTCCATTTTTCAAAATTGAAAAGCTCTAGTGCATGATGAATCCATGCTTCCCTCTGCGAAGGGCCTTTCTTTTACTTATTGTTGAGTCAGTATACCTACTTCCTCCATCTTCCACAAGCAAACCTAAAATTTTGAATTATGATGCCATCATTTATGTTATTTGCAATATGTATAGTATGTTCCATTGCAGGTATTCATTTTCTGTTATATCAGCTTTGATGCTTTTATCATAAGAATACAATCTTTATGATTTGCAACTCATGGAAAGATGACTTGATAGTTGAAGCATTTGATTGACCCTTCTTGAAATATGAGCTTGATAAGTCTAATTGTTTCTTAACCGAAAGCATAGTTTGCTATTACTCAATAAGCTTTTATTCTATTACACCTTGACATGTTATTAATTCATTACTTGTTCTCGAGAAGTTTTATGAGAAGAGGTTGATGTTTAGAATACATTTGTGTTTGGTAAGTAAATACTGATGCTCCATGCTCGTATTCTTTATTATCGACACTTCACTCCATAAACCTGTGGTCATGTTTACTAAGCTCAGTTTTGAAGGGTCGCAGCATAGAAAACAAAAAAAATTCCTACGCAAAGAAGGCGGAATAAACCCAACACGAGATCTGATCTACGAGAGGTTGGTAGCAAGAAGGAGATCGAATCTCACCCTCTAAGAAAACCGTGAGCGTTTTGTCGAGGCAGGGGTTGGCTAGTCGACCCCCGCAACTAGACTCATCTAGTCGCGAGGAGATGTATTACCCAAGCGCCGCACGAGCAACGCCTCCGAGAGATCCACACGTACAGCTCGATGAAGAATCCACGTTCTTGATCCCGAAAGAGGTGGTGGAGAGGCTCGCGAGATCAGCAGCACGACGACGGTGGCGTGGTGGTTATGGTGGAGATCCGACAGGGCTTCGCCAAGCAGCTGTCGGGAAGAGAGGAGGAGGAGGTGGAGGCTAGGCAGGAGGGGGCTGCGGCTAGGGCACCAAGGGGTGCGCCGCCCCTTGCCCTGCGCCCTTTTATATAGGTGGCCAGGGTTGGGGTGCGGCCCCCTTTGCCCTAGGGCCGGCCGGCTTGGGTGGCTTAGCCCCCAAGCAAGCCCTAGGGTTTGGGGCGCCCCCCCTTCCTTTGGACCCCTTAGCCCGCATGGGCCTTTGGAGGCCAGGTGGTGTGGCTGGCCCTTTAGGCCAGTCCACCACACCTTTATCCCATGTGGGCCCCATACTCCTATGGGCCCCACTTCTAGACCCCTCTAGAACCTTCTAGAACTTTCCGGTACTTTACCGATAAATGCCCGAACCTTTTCGAAACCTCCGGAAACCACTTTCCTTATATGAATCTTGTTTTCCGGACCATTCCGAAACTCCTCGTGATGTCCGGGATCCTATCCGAGACTCCGAATCAATATTCTCTCTCACCATCATTTATCTCGAAACCTAACTACATCGAACGTTAAGTGTGTGACTCTGCGGGTTCGTGAATATGTCATATTAATAGCGGGACCGGGATGCCCATATTAATTCCTACATATTCAACGAAGTATTTTACTAGTCGAACCACAATGTTCGGGATTCAATTAATCCATATACGACTCCTTTTGTTTCACGATATATTACTTGTCCGAGATTCAATCCACCGATATCTCCATATCTGATTAATCTCGTTACCGACAAGTTCTCTTTACTCGTTCCCATAGAATAGGATCCCTTATGACTAGCCACTTAGTCATATGCTTGCAAGCGTTTGGATGCTATACTACCGAGAGGGCCCAGAGATATCTATCCAACTGTTGGACGAACAAATCCCAGTCTCGATTCATGCCACCCAACAACCTATCATCGGAGAACCTGAAAGCCACCTTTATAATCACCCAGTTACGAAGTGACGTTTGATGTCCACAAAGCACTCCTCCGATAAGCGGGAGTAACATAATCTCATGGTCTAAGGAAACTATATTTGACATCTATTTAATTTGAGTCTTGTCCATTATATCATCACCCATGATACAAACTTCGTTTATCAAGTGATTCATAAATCCATGGTTAGGAAATATCTAACCATCACTTAATCAAACGAACTAGTCATAAGAGGAAAGACTAGGGACACATTACTGTTTATATTCCACACATGTATTTGTTTCCAATTAATACAATTCTAGCATGGATAATAAACATTTATCATGAACGGGAAATATGATAATCAATAACCTTTATTATTGCCTCTTGGGCATATTCCCAACAGTCTCCCACTTGCACTAGAGTCAATAATCTAGTCTACATTTGTAGCAATCTAACACCCATGGCCTCTCGGTGTTGATCATGTTTTGCTCGTGGAAGCGGTTTAGTCAACGGGTCTGCCACATTCAGATCCGTATGCACCTTGCAAATCTCTATGTCACCATCCTTGACATTCTCACGCAAATTGTGATAGCGGCGCTTAATATGCTTGGTATTCTTGTGTGAAGTCGGGTCCTTGGCAAGAGCTATTGCACCTGTATTATCACAGTACAGGGCCAAAGGTCTTGACGCGGATGGGATACCCGTCCCCAAAACACCCGGAGCTGCCCTCATGGCAGTCGAAACATACCTGCGACTGACGCAGCCGCCGGAGGGTGACGCCCGAGCTCTCCTCCACAAGCAACAAATCATGTCCATCAAGGCAGTCGAAGAAGCTCTGGCGAACAAGGCGCCAACAGAAAGGGCGCAAGAAAATCGGGGTCGCCGCGACCGCGAACCCGCAGCACTCGCAGGCCCAGCTCCAAGGCAACCGCGACAGCCGCAGCCAGGCGAAGACCTCCGCAACATCATCACACAGAGGACGGTAGACCGCAACTGCACCCAGCGGACGGTCAGCACACCCAATGCTGACGACCGCGATGATAACGACTTCGAGCCACGCGGCGCCCCATGCTTCAGCTTCAACATCCGCGACACAAGAATGCCCAAGGGCTTCAAGCTCACGGCAGAAGTGGTCAAGTACGACGGAAAGCAGGACCCGAGAGACTGGCTGGAGGACTACCTCATAGCCTGCAGTTGCCAGGGCGGTACTTCGACTACAGCCATGCAGTACATCCAGCTGATGCTCACAGGATCGGCACGCGGGTGGCTCAACACTCAACCCAAGGACGCCTTCAGCACGTGGGACGAGTTCGCGGATGCCTTCGTCAAGAGCTTCCTCGGGACGTACTCAAGGCCGACAACTTTCGTCGAGCTCCAAGCATGCAAGCAAGGACGGGACGAGCCGCTCCGGTCGTACATTGATACGTCTCCGACGTATCTATAATTTCTTATGATCCATGCTTGTTTTCATACCATTTGCTACATGTTTTGTTTACATCTTATAGCATTTTTATGCATTTTTGGAACTAACATATTAACAAGATGCCCCAGTGCTAGTTCCTGTTTTCTGCTGTTTTTCCGTTTCAGAAAAGCACTTAAGGAAATATTCTCGGAATTGGACGGGACAAAAACCCAGGATCTTATAATTTCGTCACGCACACGGAGTCCAAAGGGGAGCCGAAGACGCACCAGAGGGCGACCACACCCTAGGGTGGCGCGGCCCACCTGTCTGCTGCGCCACCAGGTGGTGTGGCCCCCTCGGGCCTCCACCGACACCGCCCTTTCGCCTATATAATCCCCCCGACGAAAAAACCCTAAGTACCCGATCAAAATTCCAGAAAAACATCCGTCGCCGCCGCCGTCGTCAACCCTAGTTCGGGAGGGTTCTGAAGCTCTCCCCGGCACCCTGCCGGAGAGGGGAATCATCGCCGGAGGGCTCTACACCACCATGCCCGCCTCCGGACAGATGTGTGAGTAGTTCATCCTTGGACTACGGGTCCATGCAGTAGCTAGATGGTAGTCTTATCCTCTTGTGCTATCATGTTTAGATCTTGTGAGCTGCCTACCATGATCAAGATCATCTTATTGTAATGCTACATGTTGTGTTTGCTGGGATCCGATGAATAGAGAAGTACCTTGTGATGTTGATTATTGATATTATCATGTCTATGTTATTTGTGATCTTGCATGCTTTCCGGTACTTGTAATTGCCTTGATCAAGTAGTTGCTTGTATCTCCAAGAGGGAGTATTTATGCTAGATAGTGGGTTCGGTCCCTGTGTGCCTTGGCTTGAGTGACAGAAACATATAAGGACGGGGGAGTGCCGTTGCTACTAGGGAGTAAACTTTATGCACAGTTCTTCATGCAATTGTCTGTTGCTTACAACTTAATACTGGAGAGATTTTACGGTATGTTATCTCAAAGGTGGACTATTTAGGCATAGGTGTATGCTTGGAACAGCTATCTATGTATTTTGTCGTAATGCCCAAAGAATCTCATATAGACATCATCATCCTCTGTATTATGCAATGTTCATGCATTGTCATGCATTCTCTATTCTGTCAATTGCCCAGCTGTAATTCGTTACCCAGCATGTGTAGTATTTTATTTATGGAGAAGACACCACTAGTGAACTGTGGACCCCGGTCTATTCTTTTACATCTGCAATTAAATCAACTGCTCTACTGCTTTCATTTACTGCAAACAAGCTTCCTTCCACACATACATTTAATCCTTTGTATTCAGCAAGGCCGGTGAGATTGACAACCTCACTGATTCGTTGGGGCAAAGTAGTTTGATTATGTTCTGCAGGTTCCACTGTCTCCCCTGCAACAGCTCTTTTTCTGGCGCCATTGCAGTTGTGGACAACCTTCTGAAGCATTTCTCACTCCTACTGGTTCGATAACCTTGGTTTCTAACTGAGGGAAAACTTGCTGCTGTGCTCCTCAAACCTTCCTCTTGGGGTGCCCAACGAAGCGTGATTGATTAACACCTCTCGCGCTATCATACATCCAGCGATGGACCCTGCTCCGCAACACCATGGAAGCTACCTCGGAAGACCGAGTGATGGATGCCTTCATGCACGTCGTCTACCGCCGCGACCTCTGCGAGGAATTTGGTAGGCTCCGGCCGAGAAACATGATTGACCTCATGAAGATAGCCAACCAGTGGGCAGATGGAGAGGACTCGGTCCGTGATACTTCACGCTACTCCCCAAGAGACGAGACCGGACCAAGCAACTGGCGAGAAGGACGCCAGAAGAAGAAGCCGCGTTACCGCGGCAATGACTCAATAGAGTTAGTAGCGGCGGGATTCGAAACCCCCCGCGAGGATGAAGCACGCGACAACAGTCGCCAATACAGTCAAAGGCAGTACAGTCGAAGCGGCGATGACCAGAGTCGCCAATACGGCCAAGAGCAATTCACCCGAAGCGGTGGCAGCACCTACCGTGGCGACAGAAGCCGCAAACGAGAGTGGCAGAGGCGCACGCTAACTCCGGAGGAAGAGCTGGAGCAACCCTGCAAGCATCATATGTTCAGGAACCCAGAAACGGGCAAGTGGGGATCCTGCCACCTGTTGAAGGACTGCAAAAAGGCACGCAGGATATACCAGGCAATGCAGAAGATAGTCGCTCTGCAAGCCACGCAGTTGACTCTCCAGGCAGCACCCGCAGCGCAGCCAGTCGCGCAGCTGGCTCTCCAAGCAGCACCCGCACCCATACCTGAAGTCGCTAGTCCAGCACAGGCAGTAGGAGCTTTCTATCAGCAGCAGCAGCCGCAGCAAGAGGCCCCTGACGCATATCCAGCAGCACGCGGACAGCTCAACATGATACAGAAGGGGCGCCCTTCAAACAGGACCCAGAAGATCATCACCCGCCAAGTCTACCAGGCTGTCACCTGTCCACCTGTAGTACCCGAATACCTGAGAGGGTCAGAGACACCAATCGCATTCTCCAGAGCAGATCACCCGCCTGCGGTACCACGACCCGGGCACGCCGCTCTGGTAGTCGAAGCTCTGATCGGGGATTACACCTTTTCATGGACGGAGGCAGCGGCATCAACATTATCTTCGCCGACACCCTCAGAAGGATGAACAGGCCAACAACAAACTTGAAAACATCGGAGACCACCTTCCATGGCATAGTACCAGGGCAAGCAGTCACGCCCATGGGAGCAATCACACTCGACGTCATCTTCGGCACACCCGACAACTTCCAGAGGGAGGCGATCGACTTCGAGGTAGTCGATTGGAAGTCGCAATACCATGCGATACTCGGGCGCCCAACCTTTGCCCAT
Organism: Puccinellia tenuiflora; assembly: GCA_012064385.1. Classification (NCBI taxonomy): domain Eukaryota; kingdom Viridiplantae; phylum Streptophyta; class Magnoliopsida; order Poales; family Poaceae; genus Puccinellia; species Puccinellia tenuiflora. Next base: position 410,555 of record QRDG01000545.1, on the reverse strand, counting down.
GGCGATTCCTCACTACGCCTACCTTATGCTCAAGATGCCTGGACCCAAGGGCGTCATCACGGTGCACGGCGACTTCGACCGCTCCAACAGCTGCGACCGCGAATTCAGCCAGATCTCTGAGTTCTTCGGAATGGAGGAGCACCTTGCGATAATGGCAGTCGACAACGACAAAACCATCTTCCCGCCACGCAAGAAGCCAGCAAAGGACTCCGCCTTCAACAAGACTGACGACACAAGAACCCATCAAGTCCACCCGACGGACGCCAGTAAGACAGTCAAGATGTCGACAAGCCTGCCTATCGCATAGGAAGGCGCGCTCATCGAGTTTCTACGTGAGAACTGGGAGATCTTCGCCTGGCAACCTTCTGACATGCCAGGCATACCCAGGAAATTCGCCGAGCACTCCTTACGCGTCCACAAGGACGCCAGACCCGTCAAGCAGACCATGCGACGCTTTTCGGGTCCCAAGCGAGACGCCATCAGCAAGGAGATCGACCGGCTGCTCCACGCCGGATTCATCCGAGAGATCAAGGACTCAGACTGGGTAGCGAACCCGGTCCTGGTGGAGAAGAAGAAGACGAAGAAACTCCGCATGTGCGTCGACTTCACCGCCATTAACAAGTGCTGCCCCAAGGACCACTTCCCGCTCCCGCGGATAGACCAAATCATCGACTCGACTGCAGGCTGCGCGCGCCTATCCTTCCTGGACGCCTACTCCGGGTACCAGCAGATCAGGATGAAAGTCGAAGATGAAGAGAAGACTGCATTCATCACACCCCATGGTGTGTTCTGCTACCAAATGATGCCCTTCGGGTTGAAGAACGCTGGAGCCACATACCAGCGCACGATGCAAGCTTGCCTGAAGGAGCTAATAGGACAGATCGTCCAAGTCTACGTCGACGACATAGTTGTCACCACTCGAACGGAGGACAGTTTAATCGCTGACCTCCACAAAGTCTTCGCCGCACTCAACGAGTATCAGATCAAGCTGAATCCGGACAAGTGTGTTTTCGGCGTGCCAGCCGGAGAACTGCTCGGGTACCTCGTCTCTGCAAGAGGAATCGAAGCCAACCCTGAGAAGGTGCAAAACATACTCGCAATGCCAGCACCGACCAAGCTTCATGAAGTGCAACGCCTAGCCGGTCGAGTCGCAACCCTCAGCCGGTTCATTAGTAAGTTGGGAGAAAAGGCCCTGCCTTTCTACCAACTGATGAAGAAGACAGATAAATTCGAGTGGACAGAGGAAGCGCAAGACGCGTTCGACAAGCTCAAGAAAACACTCACGACTCCTCCAGTACTGGTGGCGCCATTGGAGAACGAACCACTGTATCTCTACGTGTCAGCCACCAACAGAGTGGTCAGCACGGTACTCGTAGTCGAACGAGGAGAAGAAGGGCACAGTCACCCTGTCCAGTGACCCGTCTACTTCCTCAGCGAGGTGCTAACCTTGTCCAAGCAGCGGTACCCGCACTACCAGAAGCTAGCCTACGGAGTCTTCATGACATCAAGGAAGGTCGTCCACTATTTCTCCGAGCACTCCATCACGGTGGTATGCTCTTCCGGGCTCTCCGACATCCTCACCAACCAAGCCGCGACAGGGCGAGTTGCCAAGTGGGTTGTTGAGTTGGGACCCTGGGGGCTGAAGTATGCGCACCCGAAGGCAATCAAGGCCCAAGTTCTTCCAGAATTCACTACAGAGTGGATAGAGGCCCAGCTGCCAGACGACTTGTCCAACGCATGGACGATGTACTTCGACGGGTCCAAGAAGTTCAGATCAGCAGGGGCGGGAGTCGTCCTCATCTCACCTAAAGGCGACAAGCTGAAGTACGTACTGCAAATGGACTTCCCAACACCCTCCAACAACGAGGCAGAGTACGAAGCCCTAATCCATGGCATGCGGATGGCCAAAAACTACGGCGCCACTCACCTCATGATCTACGGAGACTCCTACCTCGTCGTGCAGCAAACCATGAAGCAATGTGACGCCATCGCCGACAACATGATAGCCTACAAGGACCTATACAACCAGTTGGAAGGCACCTTCGACGGCTGCGAGCTGCGGCACATCGGCCGCGAGAGCAACGAGGAAGCCGACACCCTCGCCAACTTGGGCTCAGACAAAGCACCGGTGCCACCCGGAGTCTTCCTCGAGTGCATCACGCAACGCTCCATCAAGCTCCGGCCTACGCCGGGACCCTCTGCACCGACAACGAGCACCATCAATCCGCCCAGCACGGAGAAGGAAACCATGGAGGTAATGCTGGTCGAACCCACATGGACAAGCCCATACCTGGCCTACATACTGCATCAGAAGGTGCCGACGAACCCAGTAGAAGCCAAGCGCGTCGTCCGCCACTCAAAGAGCTTCACCGTCATCAACGGGGAACTTTACAAGCGAAGCATCTCAGGAGTCCTCCAAAGGTGCATCGACCCAGTCGACGATCAAGCCATCTTACTCGAGAACCACACCGGCATCTATGGACACCACGCCAGCAGTCGAGCCTTGGTGGCTAAAGCCCTACGAGCAGGGTTCTACTGGCCCACCGCAATGCAGGACGCAGAAGAACTTGTGAGGAAATGCATCGGCTGCCAGGAGTTCGCCAACAAGCCGCACGCACCAGCATCAGCACTGAAGACCATACCACTCGCATGGCCCTTCGCTCAATGGGGACTCGACATGGTGGGTCCACTCAAGAAGTCTTCTTCGGGCGGACACATGTAACAGCCCAAACTTGGTAACGAAAAATACGAAGAATTTTTCCACTTTTGTTTCCATGTTTGCATCATAGCATCCATATGCATTTTTTCCATTTCTACCTTTCACTTGGAAACAATTGAAATGGGAAGCCCAAACTTCCCAACATCCAACCAATGAAAATGCCCAACTTGGAAACCAACTAAATGAACTTCCAAGTTGTTTAGGAAGTTCCATCTTTGCCTTGTATAACAATTTCTCACTTTCCAATTTTTGTCAAATAAGAAATGACATGAGAGCTCAAGTTGGCTTAATTCAATTCCTATTTTTGGAACCAAGTTATGCTTTCCAAAAATTCAAACTAAAATCATGGGGAGCTCCAGTATTATTGTGAGGGTCTCCATGAATATTTTCAATATTTTTGGAGATGCCTAAATACTCCAATTAAATGAATTTTGGAAGATCTCAAAAATGCCTTCAATTAAAATCCTGTGAACAAATCATGGCCAAAACATTTTATTTTGCAACCCCAAATTTTGTGGAGGTGATAAATATTATGGGGAGCCTCTGTGAATTTTCCCAGAATTTTTTTTGAAATGTTTAAAAGCATCAATAAAATCCCTAAAGTGCTTTGGGTTTAATTGAATAAGGAAAAACAGAAAAATGCAGTAATGTTTAAAAATCTGACAGTGGGTCCCACTGTCAGTCTCTCTCTTCCCTCTCTCTCTCTCACTGTGCTCCCTGGCGTCCTGGCGCCATGCCCTACTGCCGGCCAAGCTACCCTTGCCGCCGTGGCCTGTGGGCATCTAGAAGAGGACCGCGTCGCCCACCTGCCCCCTCTCTCTCTTCCCCTCCCCAGCTCCCCGTTTTTCCGGATCGAGATCGACCGTAGCGCGCTCCCGAGACCGACGCCGATCCGCCGCCGTGTGCCGCACCTCGCCGTCGACTCCGGCCTCCCCGAGGCAACCCGTTGCCGCCAACCGCTCCGCCTCGCCAAGCTGCGCCTCCCCTCCGGAGGAATCGGACTAGGGAGCCCCACATCGAGCCGTCGCCGTCGTCTTCCTCCTCCCCGTTCCGGCGACTGACCGGCACGTTTGCCGTCGCTACGGGCCGTCCCCTTCGCCTCCGAGCCCACCCACCCATTCCTGGTGAGATTGCGACCCTCCCGAACAACCTCTTTCACCTCCTCCCCCTCTGCATCCTCGTGCGCGTGCCAAGCGGCCGACGTCCGTCCGCCGGCCGTGCAGCTCGAGCATGCCCGCGGCGCCCTGTGGCCCCCTCTCCTTATCCGTCTCCACACGTCGCACCGCCTCCGCGCGACACACTTTTTGCGCACGCGCGGCTCCACCACGCGCCACCAGGATTTGGTCGTCGCCGGCCGTTTCCCCCGCCGGCACGCGCCGGTCGTGGCGCTGACCAGCACGCGCGCGTGCCCAGCGTGACCGGCCTGCGTGCCCGGTCTGGGCCGGCTCTGGGCCGGCCGCTTCGGCCACCCACCCGGCCATCAGCCCAGCCTGGGCCGGCTCTGGGCCGGGCCACTCGGGTTGGTGCCCGGCCTGCCTCCCGGCCTGGCCGGCTTGAGGCCGGCCCGTCTGGGGTTTTTGTTTTCCTTTTTATGTGAAACAAGTTTTAAATAATCGATAACAATTTGAAAAATGCTTCAAATTCGACAAATCAAATTTCAAAATGTTCAGTAAAACAAACTCCACCAATTGGAATCATTGTAACCTTCTTTTGGAATTACTTCCTTTTGGTTATTTAAGAATTCCTAAAATGGGTTATTTAATACCAAAATTAGGAAAATTCATAACTCGTGAAATAATTATCCAAAAATTATGAATTAAATATCAAAGTGATCAACATGTCAAATGCTATCAAACCATGCACTTATCACATCATGATCACAAACTTTTATTTGATGATTATTCATAATTTGATTAAATGAAGTAATTTCAATTATTTAATTAATTTGTCATTTATTCATCGGTGCTCCGAAATTTACAAATAAATTACCGAATTGATCGGAATGACGAATCCTATCCATTCTTGTCATGTTCATGCATATTTGAGCCACCTCTATAATAATTTACTATTATATAAAGAATGTGGCCACTAAGATAAATATGGGGTTGGTTCCAAATAATTGCACTAATTATTTGGCTCCTCATTTAAATTTGCTTTTAATTTATATAATGATATCTTTGCATCAACTTGACATGTCATCATGTGATTGAGCATTGCATCTTGAGTTCGTGTGATTTATGTGTTCTTTGCCTTTCTCTTTTGGGTATCGATAGATTCCGGATTCGAGGGCCTCTCTAACTACCCCGACGATCAGTGCTTCACTACCGGGCAGCAAGGCAAGAGATAACCTAACCTTCTTGGCATCTAGCATCCTATGATTTTATCAAATTATTTCGTCCACCAGAATATTGCATGCGGTTCAAATGTCTCTTTTGGTAAATATATAGAATCCTATGAATGCATGTCTCATCCCCGAGCCAATCACATGTATCCCTACCTATGAACCCCTAGTGTTGATGTGTTGGCCGGATACGAATTATAATTGTCGGTTATATGCTTATCCATGCTTAGACATGCTTAGTCGCAATACTAGTTGTGTCCGTTGTTTATTTCCATAATTGTTGTTGAAGATGGAATGATGCGGACTTGGTGGATAAATGTGATGCTAAATTAAAATGCTAAGATGGCTTGGGTGACTTGCCATCGGGGATGGTGTTTTGCCTCACTCTAGCCCCTAGGTGCGAGTTCTTTACCTCTTGAACCAAGACGAGCGTGCTGCCATTGGTGGGTGTATGGGCGCCTTACCGACCGAATAATTTGTGAGGGGCTTGTCAAGGGTCCTCTAGTTTGCTATTTCCATTTGCGCGTGGGTGGTGTGAGTGGAAAAGGAACGAGGATGGTGGTGTGTAGGATGTGACGGTGGGGCAGGGTGCTGGGAGCTCTGAACCTGTCCTTCCGCCACTGATGGCCCTTGAGTAAGTCTCATGCATTGTAAAGGTCTAACCGCGCCCGCTTGCCGGCCTTCCCCGGAAGAGGGCCACTCAGGTGAGCCGGACGGTACCAATGGGTAAATTAGTACACCCCTGCAGGGATAATCTTTTCGAAAAGCCGTGTCCACGGTTATGGACAACTTGGGAATAGACGATAAGATCATAGAGAATCTTACCCTAATTGATATGGCAGCTAAAGGTTGCATAATCACGTGTGTTAAAGGTTCACTTCCTCGAGGGTGATTCGAGGGGGTGCCTGGGTGGAGATGAGAGTGGTTGGTTACAAAAGGGTTCGATGAGAACCAAAGTTGACAAATGTTTACTCTCTTACCCCGTTTATAAAATATTCTGAGTAGACGAATGACTTGTGTCATTTATGTTTTGTTTATGAAATTTAGCTTTATGCAAAAGAACTACATTATACAGCTTTAGAGCCTCCGTCAGTCATTGGGCCTATATCGCCCTACTAAACTTGCGAGTACATCGTACTCAGTCTCTCTTTGCTGCCTCTATGTATTTGTATTTCAGAGGAGGACGACACCGAGCAGCTAGGTGGGTTCTTCGTTGACGTCGACTACTAGGCTGGGGTTCCCAGGTGGCAGCTTGGGACCGTGGAACAAGCTGGCTGGGATGATGTTATTGTAGGCCTCTTAGGCCATATTTTGCTTCTTGTTGTTAGACAACACTACCCGCTTCCGCTTGTTGAATTGTTGGATCTGTGATCCTTTTGTTTGTAATATTTGTATTCTTCTCGTTATATGAGTTGCTATATAAATGTTTTGTGTCGTAGAGTCATGCTTTGTGCCAGCTCTGTTCCACAAGTCTCGATCTTAGTTTTATACATTGATGGTTGTGTTGACTACATAGCCTCTCTGTATAATTCCGGGGTCGGGACGTTACAAGTTGGTATCAGAGCAGGACTGCCTGTAGGAAACCCTTTCTTTTGGTCGATGTCGAGTCTAGTGAAAATTATTTTCAACCTAAAAATGAGTTGTGAAAACCTTCTTAGGATTCTTTTTGCTTCTCATCCAACTCGCTCTACTCTGATTCTTACCCCTATTTGTTTTGAGCTTGGTGTCGATGTTTAGGTTCTCGGGGTTGGGGTTCTTACCGTCCAGTTATGCCTCGAGTCCGTTAAATCCGTTTGATATCGCCACGATGACGTGATGTCACCGTGGTTGCCTAAAATCTGTCTTTGGTGTTTTTGTTTCTTAAATATCTATATCTGGGAGCAACTAATGATCTATCTTAACTGTCAGAATTGGTTACTAACTTGTCGTTGTTCCACTTCTTCAGAATGGCTCCTACCCGTCGTGGGGAACATAGCAGCCCTGATCCACCGCCGCCACCCACAATGGCGGAGGTGATGATGGCTATCGAGCAAAACCGTCTGCGCAATGAGCGGTTGCTCGAGCAGCTGGTCCAGCAAGGGGCCAGGAGGAACACGGACTGCACCACTCTTAACCAGTTCCTGCGGTCCCAACCTCCTACATTCTCCGAAGCTAAGGAGCCGCTTGATGCGGACGATTGGCTTCGGGCGATCGAGCGCAAGTTTGCCGCTCTTCACGTCCCGGCAGCGGAGCATGTCAACTTCGCCACCTACCTACTGGAAGGAGCCGCCGGCTCCTGGTGGGAGAGCCACGTGGCCATGGTTGCCGCGGGCCATGTTGTCACTTGGGCGGAGTTCCGCGCCGCTTTCCGTGCGGCGTACATCCCCAAGCCCATCCTCGAGCTCAAGAGGCGGGAGTTCCTGGACCTAACCCAGGGACGCATGGACGTCCAGTCCTATGGACGGGAGTTCAACCACCTCTCCCGTTACGCCCCTCGAGACGTGACGAATGATGAGGACAAGCAATACCTCTTCCGCAAGGGGCTCGCACCTCGTCTCCGATACGAGCTCCTACCCTTCAAGTTCACCTCCTACCAAGAGCTCTACAACCAGGCTCTCACCATGGAGCAAGGTAGGTGTAATGCCCGGGGTTTTTTCCCAAATTAGTTTTTGTTTGTTTTTGTTTTTGCATCAGCATGACATCAGCATCATGTGCATTGCATTTTGGCAACAAAAATTATTTTTTATTAAAACCTATTTTATTTTTCTAAAATTGTCGGAAAATATTTTTATCGAGACAGTCGTCTCCGTTTTCGAAAATTATTTGTCAAAATTAAATTTGCAAAATAAAAACGTTTTGAGTTGCGAGAGAGAAGCCCAGCTAGCTAGGCCCAAAAGCCCAGCAAAGCAAACCCTAGAGCAAACCCTAGCCAGCCCCTGGCAGTTTTCCTTTCCCACCCCCTGTGTTTTGCAGCCACCCTCCTCCCTTTTCTGTTTTTCGCAAAACGGTCCTTCCACCTCCCCCTTCTTTCTTTTTCCCTTCTTTTCCTTTTCTCTCTTCTTTCCTTTTTCTTTATTCCTTTTCTCCATTCTTTTCTCCCCTGTTCCTCCCGTGGCTTTCTTCTTCACCCGGCTCGATCCCGAGTCCCCCACCACCTCCCTCTCCCCAAATTCCGGCGGCCAGCTCCCCGCCGGCCCGGTTCTCCTCCGGCTCCCCATGCTCCTCTCCCCGCACGCACTCCTCTCCTCCTCCCTGCGCGTCGGCCGCCGTCCGGACCGAGCCGCCCCTTCCTCCACGGCCCGGCCGCGTCCGCCCCCTGCTCCTCCTCTCCCCGCCGGTTTCCCCTCCGGCCAGGCCGCCGCCCTCCACCGCTCTTCCCCGCTCTCTTCCTTCCCCCGACGCGCCGCCTCCTCCCCTTGCTCGACCGTGCGCGCCCGCCGCGAGCGTCTAGCACCCGCACGAGCTCCACCTTCCCACGCGCCGTCTCGCCGCTCCCCGCATGCCTCCGCCTCATCGCCGTCCTCCATCGGCGCGCCGCCGCCAAGCTCGCCCTCCACCGCGACGGGCCCCTCCGCATCGACCTCGCCTTGGCCGGCCGCCCTTCCTCTCCTCCGCCCCTGCTCCTCGCGCTGGCCTTCTCCTCTGGCCGCGACGCGCCGCCCCGACCTTCCTCTGTGCCGGCCCCTGCTGTGGTGGTCGTCTCCGCTGCAGCCGTGGGTGATGCTTGTGTGCAGCCCCGCTGCACGCCTCCGTGTCCGCCCGTGCGTCCCCGACGTCTTCCGTGCCATGCCGCTGCCGTGTTCCCGTCGTCTACGTCTCCGTCCCGTGTTGTGCTCGTGCTGCAGCTGCTGCTGCCGCTGCACGCCGTTCCCGATGCACGTCCCCGACGCCCGTGTGCTGCCTCCATTCCCGACGCTTTCGTGCCCGTTTCTCCCGTTCCCGATGCCGCGTTCCCGGTTCCCCGTTTCTGTTTCCCGATGTCGTGAATCTGTCCCCGACGGGAAAGTTCCCCGATTCCTTCCCGATGCAGTTTCCCGATCCCTGTTTTCCCGACGTGAAGCAGTTTCCCGATCCCGTTCCCGACGCGTTCTCCGGTTCCCGACGTGGAGCACCGTGAAGGCCGATCCCCGATGACGCCGCCAAGGTCTACCTCGACTATCGGAATGCAATGACAAGATCTCCCCCGACTCCGTGAAGCCCGATGCCGTGACCTCCGACCATCGTGAACCCCGACGCCCCGGACCCCGTCGACCCCGAAGCCCGGAACGCCAAGGTCCGCCACGACGACGACCCGAGTACGACTACTTCCCCGACATCGACTACTTCGGCTACTTCAACGACGTCGACTATTTCGACTCCGTACGAACGACTACCTCGACTACAACGACTCCGAATCCGAAGATCCCCGAATCCGATGTGTGACCCCAACCCTAAACCCCTATATGCCATATATATATATGCGATATCTTATAAAATCATGCATGCTAAATCAACATCGAACCTTTATCCATTTAGTCGAATTAAATCAATTTAATTATGGGATTTGTCCGGTGCATCTATATTGTGCATCGATCCCATTTAAAATGTTTTGCCATGTTTTAGGGAATAAAAATTGGACAACCTTTAATTTGTCATGCATCATGTCATCAACATGCCGCTTCTTTTGCCGTAGAGTAAAATGCATCTTTTTCGTTGTCCAGTGTTTGTTGCTTCTTCGGGAATAGGACGTTGAGTTGATGTGAGCAACGACAGGTTCTGCTACCTCTACTGGATTGCAGGCAAGTGATACTCCCTTGCTATCTTTGCTTGTTTTCTGTCTCTCACTCGTCCTATCTTTTGTTCCTTGCTAGCCTTATGTTGCGATGCTTGTGTCCCGATCCTATTTGCATGTTTACCTTGCAGCCATGATATAGCCACACCCCCACATCCTATTACCCTGTTGCTTGTTTACCTTGTTGGCCTTGCGAGTCGTAGTGCATGCTTAGATGCTTTGCTTGAGTCCTGTTATCTCTTTATGTCTAGTCTTGTTAACATGGTAGCTAGGCTCAACTAAAATGGTAATCTTTACTTTCTGTTGCGATGGGATAACTTAATAAAGATAAGGCACCGGCAGAAGGCCAATCGTGGTGATTTGTTCTGCTAGTGTCGCCTAGGACCCGAGTTCTTTTCCGCTGATCCAAGACTGAGCGCACTAACCACATGTGGGAGTTCTATGGGCCTCCCCGCAATCTATTACCGGATCCTCAAACTTGTCCAGGATGCCACAAGTAGTTCGGGTGTTTTTACGGTTACAAGCGCGGATGATATGGTAAGTTGGATACGTGGTTACTTACGGTAGGGCTTGCGGTATGATGCGAAGTGACCAACTCATGGTAGTTTGTGTCACCTAGCCGTAGTCGCAAACGGTTAGGCCCACCTCGAAGCTTCGGCCGGACTCTCAAGGTGGATCAGTCCTAGCTAGGTGGCTCCCTGGACTTGTTTGTAGAGAAGGGAAGTATTGCGTCGAAACCTCCACCGGTACACCTCTAAGCGAGAGTTTCGATGCGTGTGGGTTCATTGGTGCATCCCTGCAGGGTTAAATCTTTTCGAAAAGCCGTGTCCGCGGTTATGGACGACTTGGTGAAATGCGCTGGCTAAAAAGATCATAGACAACTTGCACCTTATGATGACTATTACTTGACTAGTAAGATAGGTTACATGAATAATAATCTGATTAAAACTTGATCAACCGTGTGCGTGCCTTTGGGTTGCTCCTCGTGGGTTGATCGTGGAGTAACAATCGGCTGGGTATTGTTTGGTGATAGAATAGTTGGCTCCTCATGCGCTCTCTTACCTTGTCTCTGATAGACGAAAGTTGTAGCGTGTCTCTATAAGTTGTTAGTGCTGCTTGCCGCCTCAATCGCTAACCCTCTTTCCCCGGAATTCCAGCTTTGATATCTTGTGAGTATTACTTGCCAGTACTGTTTATAGTACTGACCCCTTCGGGGCTGCTATTCCAATGCAGCCAAACAGGTTTGAAGTCTGACGACGTTAGCTTGGGAATCCCTCCGGCTTGGCCTGGGCAGGGATATGGTGCCTTTGCTTATCTTCAGGACTCTTAGTCCAATTTGTATCTTGTCCGTAGTCGGACGCTACCCGCTTCCGTTGTTATTTGGATCTTTGTATTGTATCTTTGGTTCTTGACTCTGTGAGTCGTTGTATATATGTTCTTTTGTGGGTTCTATCGAGAACTGTTGTAATGTTATCACAATTCCACCCGCATAACGTGTGTGTTGCGACGTGCACGTTATGCCTGGTGGGCGTCCTTTAGGATCGTTATTATGCGGATTTGGCTGAAATGCTCAACTCTGCATAGTACCGATCTTGGGGCGTTACAAAGTGGTATCAGAGCTCTGGTTTTTCGATACCCCGTTGGTCCAGTCTGCCTGTAGGATACCCTAGCTAATGGTCGTTGTTTGTAGAGTGTCCAAACTATTTTACTAAAACTTATTTGAAAATATCTCAATAGGATTCTTGTTTATTCCTTACCTCTATTCTTTTCCTCTCTTACCTCTGTGATTTAAATCTTCTCCCTCATCTACCTTCCGGTTATAGCATCTTCGTGGGTGGACGATCTCTTGCCTTTTACCTAATAGGTCCGATCTTCGAAAGGATCTCGACAGACGAACTTCGCCATCGGTGTGAGCAAGAACCTCTTGTTAGTGGTGTCGAGAAGATCAACATGGTGCGAGAAGATTCGATAGTTTACCTTGCTCTTCTTCTCCCTTGCGGTAGCGTGGATCTCGGGGCGAGATCCCTTGTTAGTGGTGTCGGTTGTAATGCCCGGGGTTTTTTCCCAAATTAGTTTTTGTTTGTTTTTGTTTTTGCATCAGCATGACATCAGCATCATGTGCATTGCATTTTGGCAACAAAAATTATTTTTTATTAAAACCTATTTTATTTTTCTAAAATTGTCGGAAAATATTTTTATCGAGACAGTCGTCTCCGTTTTCGAAAATTATTTGTCAAAATTAAATTTGCAAAATAAAAACGTTTTGAGTTGCGAGAGAGAAGCCCAGCTAGCTAGGCCCAAAAGCCCAGCAAAGCAAACCCTAGAGCAAACCCTAGCCAGCCCCTGGCAGTTTTCCTTTCCCACCCCCTGTGTTTTGCAGCCACCCTCCTCCCTTTTCTGTTTTTCGCAAAACGGTCCTTCCACCTCCCCCTTCTTTCTTTTTCCCTTCTTTTCCTTTTCTCTCTTCTTTCCTTTTTCTTTATTCCTTTTCTCCATTCTTTTCTCCCCTGTTCCTCCCGTGGCTTTCTTCTTCACCCGGCTCGATCCCGAGTCCCCCACCACCTCCCTCTCCCCAAATTCCGGCGGCCAGCTCCCCGCCGGCCCGGTTCTCCTCCGGCTCCCCATGCTCCTCTCCCCGCACGCACTCCTCTCCTCCTCCCTGCGCGTCGGCCGCCGTCCGGACCGAGCCGCCCCTTCCTCCACGGCCCGGCCGCGTCCGCCCCCTGCTCCTCCTCTCCCCGCCGGTTTCCCCTCCGGCCAGGCCGCCGCCCTCCACCGCTCTTCCCCGCTCTCTTCCTTCCCCCGACGCGCCGCCTCCTCCCCTTGCTCGACCGTGCGCGCCCGCCGCGAGCGTCTAGCACCCGCACGAGCTCCACCTTCCCACGCGCCGTCTCGCCGCTCCCCGCATGCCTCCGCCTCATCGCCGTCCTCCATCGGCGCGCCGCCGCCAAGCTCGCCCTCCACCGCGACGGGCCCCTCCGCATCGACCTCGCCTTGGCCGGCCGCCCTTCCTCTCCTCCGCCCCTGCTCCTCGCGCTGGCCTTCTCCTCTGGCCGCGACGCGCCGCCCCGACCTTCCTCTGTGCCGGCCCCTGCTGTGGTGGTCGTCTCCGCTGCAGCCGTGGGTGATGCTTGTGTGCAGCCCCGCTGCACGCCTCCGTGTCCGCCCGTGCGTCCCCGACGTCTTCCGTGCCATGCCGCTGCCGTGTTCCCGTCGTCTACGTCTCCGTCCCGTGTTGTGCTCGTGCTGCAGCTGCTGCTGCCGCTGCACGCCGTTCCCGATGCACGTCCCCGACGCCCGTGTGCTGCCTCCATTCCCGACGCTTTCGTGCCCGTTTCTCCCGTTCCCGATGCCGCGTTCCCGGTTCCCCGTTTCTGTTTCCCGATGTCGTGAATCTGTCCCCGACGGGAAAGTTCCCCGATTCCTTCCCGATGCAGTTTCCCGATCCCTGTTTTCCCGACGTGAAGCAGTTTCCCGATCCCGTTCCCGACGCGTTCTCCGGTTCCCGACGTGGAGCACCGTGAAGGCCGATCCCCGATGACGCCGCCAAGGTCTACCTCGACTATCGGAATGCAATGACAAGATCTCCCCCGACTCCGTGAAGCCCGATGCCGTGACCTCCGACCATCGTGAACCCCGACGCCCCGGACCCCGTCGACCCCGAAGCCCGGAACGCCAAGGTCCGCCACGACGACGACCCGAGTACGACTACTTCCCCGACATCGACTACTTCGGCTACTTCAACGACGTCGACTATTTCGACTCCGTACGAACGACTACCTCGACTACAACGACTCCGAATCCGAAGATCCCCGAATCCGATGTGTGACCCCAACCCTAAACCCCTATATGCCATATATATATATGCGATATCTTATAAAATCATGCATGCTAAATCAACATCGAACCTTTATCCATTTAGTCGAATTAAATCAATTTAATTATGGGATTTGTCCGGTGCATCTATATTGTGCATCGATCCCATTTAAAATGTTTTGCCATGTTTTAGGGAATAAAAATTGGACAACCTTTAATTTGTCATGCATCATGTCATCAACATGCCGCTTCTTTTGCCGTAGAGTAAAATGCATCTTTTTCGTTGTCCAGTGTTTGTTGCTTCTCCGGGAATAGGACGTTGAGTTGATGTGAGCAACGACAGGTTCTGCTACCTCTACTGGATTGCAGGCAAGTGATACTCCCTTGCTATCTTTGCTTGTTTTCTGTCTCTCACTCGTCCTATCTTTTGTTCCTTGCTAGCCTTATGTTGCGATGCTTGTGTCCCGATCCTATTTGCATGTTTACCTTGCAGCCATGATATAGCCACACCCCCACATCCTATTACCCTGTTGCTTGTTTACCTTGTTGGCCTTGCGAGTCGTAGTGCATGCTTAGATGCTTTGCTTGAGTCCTGTTATCTCTTTATGTCTAGTCTTGTTAACATGGTAGCTAGGCTCAACTAAAATGGTAATCTTTACTTTCTGTTGCGATGGGATAACTTAATAAAGATAAGGCACCGGCAGAAGGCCAATCGTGGTGATTTGTTCTGCTAGTGTCGCCTAGGACCCGAGTTCTTTTCCGCTGATCCAAGACTGAGCGCACTAACCACATGTGGGAGTTCTATGGGCCTCCCCGCAATCTATTACCGGATCCTCAAACTTGTCCAGGATGCCACAAGTAGTTCGGGTGTTTTTACGGTTACAAGCGCGGATGATATGGTAAGTTGGATACGTGGTTACTTACGGTAGGGCTTGCGGTATGATGCGAAGTGACCAACTCATGGTAGTTTGTGTCACCTAGCCGTAGTCGCAAACGGTTAGGCCCACCTCGAAGCTTCGGCCGGACTCTCAAGGTGGATCAGTCCTAGCTAGGTGGCTCCCTGGACTTGTTTGTAGAGAAGGGAAGTATTGCGTCGAAACCTCCACCGGTACACCTCTAAGCGAGAGTTTCGATGCGTGTGGGTTCATTGGTGCATCCCTGCAGGGTTAAATCTTTTCGAAAAGCCGTGTCCGCGGTTATGGACGACTTGGTGAAATGCGCTGGCTAAAAAGATCATAGACAACTTGCACCTTATGATGACTATTACTTGACTAGTAAGATAGGTTACATGAATAATAATCTGATTAAAACTTGATCAACCGTGTGCGTGCCTTTGGGTTGCTCCTCGTGGGTTGATCGTGGAGTAACAATCGGCTGGGTATTGTTTGGTGATAGAATAGTTGGCTCCTCATGCGCTCTCTTACCTTGTCTCTGATAGACGAAAGTTGTAGCGTGTCTCTATAAGTTGTTAGTGCTGCTTGCCGCCTCAATCGCTAACCCTCTTTCCCCGGAATTCCAGCTTTGATATCTTGTGAGTATTACTTGCCAGTACTGTTTATAGTACTGACCCCTTCGGGGCTGCTATTCCAATGCAGCCAAACAGGTTTGAAGTCTGACGACGTTAGCTTGGGAATCCCTCCGGCTTGGCCTGGGCAGGGATATGGTGCCTTTGCTTATCTTCAGGACTCTTAGTCCAATTTGTATCTTGTCCGTAGTCGGACGCTACCCGCTTCCGTTGTTATTTGGATCTTTGTATTGTATCTTTGGTTCTTGACTCTGTGAGTCGTTGTATATATGTTCTTTTGTGGGTTCCATCGAGAACTGTTGTAATGTTATCACAATTCCACCCGCATAACGTGTGTGTTGCGACGTGCACGTTATGCCTGGTGGGCGTCCTTTAGGATCGTTATTATGCGGATTTGGCTGAAATGCTCAACTCTGCATAGTACCGATCTTGGGGCGTTACAAAGTGGTATCAGAGCTCTGGTTTTTCGATACCCCGTTGGTCCAGTCTGCCTGTAGGATACCCTAGCTAATGGTCGTTGTTTGTAGAGTGTCCAAACTATTTTACTAAAACTTATTTGAAAATATCTCAATAGGATTCTTGTTTATTCCTTACCTCTATTCTTTTTCCTCTCTTACCTCTGTGATTTAAATCTTCTCCCTCATCTACCTTCCGGTTATAGCATCTTCGTGGGTGGACGATCTCTTGCCTTTTACCTAATAGGTCCGATCTTCGAAAGGATCTCGACAGACGAACTTCGCCATCGGTGTGAGCAAGAACCTCTTGTTAGTGGTGTCGAGAAGATCAACATGGTGCGAGAAGATTCGATAGTTTACCTTGCTCTTCTTCTCCCTTGCGGTAGCGTGGATCTCGGGGCGAGATCCCTTGTTAGTGGTGTCGGTTGTAATGCCCGGGGTTTTTTCCCAAATTAGTTTTTGTTTGTTTTTGTTTTTGCATCAGCATGACATCAGCATCATGTGCATTGCATTTTGGCAACAAAAATTATTTTTTATTAAAACCTATTTTATTTTTCTAAAATTGTCGGAAAATATTTTTATCGAGACAGTCGTCTCCGTTTTCGAAAATTATTTGTCAAAATTAAATTTGCAAAATAAAAACGTTTTGAGTTGCGAGAGAGAAGCCCAGCTAGCTAGGCCCAAAAGCCCAGCAAAGCAAACCCTAGAGCAAACCCTAGCCAGCCCCTGGCAGTTTTCCTTTCCCACCCCCTGTGTTTTGCAGCCACCCTCCTCCCTTTTCTGTTTTTCGCAAAACGGTCCTTCCACCTCCCCCTTCTTTCTTTTTCCCTTCTTTTCCTTTTCTCTCTTCTTTCCTTTTTCTTTATTCCTTTTCTCCATTCTTTTCTCCCCTGTTCCTCCCGTGGCTTTCTTCTTCACCCGGCTCGATCCCGAGTCCCCCACCACCTCCCTCTCCCCAAATTCCGGCGGCCAGCTCCCCGCCGGCCCGGTTCTCCTCCGGCTCCCCATGCTCCTCTCCCCGCACGCACTCCTCTCCTCCTCCCTGCGCGTCGGCCGCCGTCCGGACCGAGCCGCCCCTTCCTCCACGGCCCGGCCGCGTCCGCCCCCTGCTCCTCCTCTCCCCGCCGGTTTCCCCTCCGGCCAGGCCGCCGCCCTCCACCGCTCTTCCCCGCTCTCTTCCTTCCCCCGACGCGCCGCCTCCTCCCCTTGCTCGACCGTGCGCGCCCGCCGCGAGCGTCTAGCACCCGCACGAGCTCCACCTTCCCACGCGCCGTCTCGCCGCTCCCCGCATGCCTCCGCCTCATCGCCGTCCTCCATCGGCGCGCCGCCGCCAAGCTCGCCCTCCACCGCGACGGGCCCCTCCGCATCGACCTCGCCTTGGCCGGCCGCCCTTCCTCTCCTCCGCCCCTGCTCCTCGCGCTGGCCTTCTCCTCTGGCCGCGACGCGCCGCCCCGACCTTCCTCTGTGCCGGCCCCTGCTGTGGTGGTCGTCTCCGCTGCAGCCGTGGGTGATGCTTGTGTGCAGCCCCGCTGCACGCCTCCGTGTCCGCCCGTGCGTCCCCGACGTCTTCCGTGCCATGCCGCTGCCGTGTTCCCGTCGTCTACGTCTCCGTCCCGTGTTGTGCTCGTGCTGCAGCTGCTGCTGCCGCTGCACGCCGTTCCCGATGCACGTCCCCGACGCCCGTGTGCTGCCTCCATTCCCGACGCTTTCGTGCCCGTTTCTCCCGTTCCCGATGCCGCGTTCCCGGTTCCCCGTTTCTGTTTCCCGATGTCGTGAATCTGTCCCCGACGGGAAAGTTCCCCGATTCCTTCCCGATGCAGTTTCCCGATCCCTGTTTTCCCGACGTGAAGCAGTTTCCCGATCCCGTTCCCGACGCGTTCTCCGGTTCCCGACGTGGAGCACCGTGAAGGCCGATCCCCGATGACGCCGCCAAGGTCTACCTCGACTATCGGAATGCAATGACAAGATCTCCCCCGACTCCGTGAAGCCCGATGCCGTGACCTCCGACCATCGTGAACCCCGACGCCCCGGACCCCGTCGACCCCGAAGCCCGGAACGCCAAGGTCCGCCACGACGACGACCCGAGTACGACTACTTCCCCGACATCGACTACTTCGGCTACTTCAACGACGTCGACTATTTCGACTCCGTACGAACGACTACCTCGACTACAACGACTCCGAATCCGAAGATCCCCGAATCCGATGTGTGACCCCAACCCTAAACCCCTATATGCCATATATATATATGCGATATCTTATAAAATCATGCATGCTAAATCAACATCGAACCTTTATCCATTTAGTCGAATTAAATCAATTTAATTATGGGATTTGTCCGGTGCATCTATATTGTGCATCGATCCCATTTAAAATGTTTTGCCATGTTTTAGGGAATAAAAATTGGACAACCTTTAATTTGTCATGCATCATGTCATCAACATGCCGCTTCTTTTGCCGTAGAGTAAAATGCATCTTTTTCGTTGTCCAGTGTTTGTTGCTTCTCCGGGAATAGGACGTTGAGTTGATGTGAGCAACGACAGGTTCTGCTACCTCTACTGGATTGCAGGCAAGTGATACTCCCTTGCTATCTTTGCTTGTTTTCTGTCTCTCACTCGTCCTATCTTTTGTTCCTTGCTAGCCTTATGTTGCGATGCTTGTGTCCCGATCCTATTTGCATGTTTACCTTGCAGCCATGATATAGCCACACCCCCACATCCTATTACCCTGTTGCTTGTTTACCTTGTTGGCCTTGCGAGTCGTAGTGCATGCTTAGATGCTTTGCTTGAGTCCTGTTATCTCTTTATGTCTAGTCTTGTTAACATGGTAGCTAGGCTCAACTAAAATGGTAATCTTTACTTTCTGTTGCGATGGGATAACTTAATAAAGATAAGGCACCGGCAGAAGGCCAATCGTGGTGATTTGTTCTGCTAGTGTCGCCTAGGACCCGAGTTCTTTTCCGCTGATCCAAGACTGAGCGCACTAACCACATGTGGGAGTTCTATGGGCCTCCCCGCAATCTATTACCGGATCCTCAAACTTGTCCAGGATGCCACAAGTAGTTCGGGTGTTTTTACGGTTACAAGCGCGGATGATATGGTAAGTTGGATACGTGGTTACTTACGGTAGGGCTTGCGGTATGATGCGAAGTGACCAACTCATGGTAGTTTGTGTCACCTAGCCGTAGTCGCAAACGGTTAGGCCCACCTCGAAGCTTCGGCCGGACTCTCAAGGTGGATCAGTCCTAGCTAGGTGGCTCCCTGGACTTGTTTGTAGAGAAGGGAAGTATTGCGTCGAAACCTCCACCGGTACACCTCTAAGCGAGAGTTTCGATGCGTGTGGGTTCATTGGTGCATCCCTGCAGGGTTAAATCTTTTCGAAAAGCCGTGTCCGCGGTTATGGACGACTTGGTGAAATGCGCTGGCTAAAAAGATCATAGACAACTTGCACCTTATGATGACTATTACTTGACTAGTAAGATAGGTTACATGAATAATAATCTGATTAAAACTTGATCAACCGTGTGCGTGCCTTTGGGTTGCTCCTCGTGGGTTGATCGTGGAGTAACAATCGGCTGGGTATTGTTTGGTGATAGAATAGTTGGCTCCTCATGCGCTCTCTTACCTTGTCTCTGATAGACGAAAGTTGTAGCGTGTCTCTATAAGTTGTTAGTGCTGCTTGCCGCCTCAATCGCTAACCCTCTTTCCCCGGAATTCCAGCTTTGATATCTTGTGAGTATTACTTGCCAGTACTGTTTATAGTACTGACCCCTTCGGGGCTGCTATTCCAATGCAGCCAAACAGGTTTGAAGTCTGACGACGTTAGCTTGGGAATCCCTCCGGCTTGGCCTGGGCAGGGATATGGTGCCTTTGCTTATCTTCAGGACTCTTAGTCCAATTTGTATCTTGTCCGTAGTCGGACGCTACCCGCTTCCGTTGTTATTTGGATCTTTGTATTGTATCTTTGGTTCTTGACTCTGTGAGTCGTTGTATATATGTTCTTTTGTGGGTTCCATCGAGAACTGTTGTAATGTTATCACAATTCCACCCGCATAACGTGTGTGTTGCGACGTGCACGTTATGCCTGGTGGGCGTCCTTTAGGATCGTTATTATGCGGATTTGGCTGAAATGCTCAACTCTGCATAGTACCGATCTTGGGGCGTTACAAAGTGGTATCAGAGCTCTGGTTTTTCGATACCCCGTTGGTCCAGTCTGCCTGTAGGATACCCTAGCTAATGGTCGTTGTTTGTAGAGTGTCCAAACTATTTTACTAAAACTTATTTGAAAATATCTCAATAGGATTCTTGTTTATTCCTTACCTCTATTCTTTTTCCTCTCTTACCTCTGTGATTTAAATCTTCTCCCTCATCTACCTTCCGGTTATAGCATCTTCGTGGGTGGACGATCTCTTGCCTTTTACCTAATAGGTCCGATCTTCGAAAGGATCTCGACAGACGAACTTCGCCATCGGTGTGAGCAAGAACCTCTTGTTAGTGGTGTCGAGAAGATCAACATGGTGCGAGAAGATTCGATAGTTTACCTTGCTCTTCTTCTCCCTTGCGGTAGCGTGGATCTCGGGGCGAGATCCCTTGTTAGTGGTGTCGGTTGTAATGCCCGGGGTTTTTTCCCAAATTAGTTTTTGTTTGTTTTTGTTTTTGCATCAGCATGACATCAGCATCATGTGCATTGCATTTTGGCAACAAAAATTATTTTTTATTAAAACCTATTTTATTTTTCTAAAATTGTCGGAAAATATTTTTATCGAGACAGTCGTCTCCGTTTTCGAAAATTATTTGTCAAAATTAAATTTGCAAAATAAAAACGTTTTGAGTTGCGAGAGAGAAGCCCAGCTAGCTAGGCCCAAAAGCCCAGCAAAGCAAACCCTAGAGCAAACCCTAGCCAGCCCCTGGCAGTTTTCCTTTCCCACCCCCTGTGTTTTGCAGCCACCCTCCTCCCTTTTCTGTTTTTCGCAAAACGGTCCTTCCACCTCCCCCTTCTTTCTTTTCCCTTCTTTTCCTTTTCTCTCTTCTTTCCTTTTTCTTTATTCCTTTTCTCCATTCTTTTCTCCCCTGTTCCTCCCGTGGCTTTCTTCTTCACCCGGCTCGATCCCGAGTCCCCCACCACCTCCCTCTCCCCAAATTCCGGCGGCCAGCTCCCCGCCGGCCCGGTTCTCCTCCGGCTCCCCATGCTCCTCTCCCGCACGCACTCCTCTCCTCCTCCCTGCGCGTCGGCCGCCGTCCGGACCGAGCCGCCCCTTCCTCCACGGCCCGGCCGCGTCCGCCCCCTGCTCCTCCTCTCCCCGCCGGTTTCCCCTCCGGCCAGGCCGCCGCCCTCCACCGCTCTTCCCCGCTCTCTTCCTTCCCCCGACGCGCCGCCTCCTCCCCTTGCTCGACCGTGCGCGCCCGCCGCGAGCGTCTAGCACCCGCACGAGCTCCACCTTCCCACGCGCCGTCTCGCCGCTCCCCGCATGCCTCCGCCTCATCGCCGTCCTCCATCGGCGCGCCGCCGCCAAGCTCGCCCTCCACCGCGACGGGCCCCTCCGCATCGACCTCGCCTTGGCCGGCCGCCCTTCCTCTCCTCCGCCCCTGCTCCTCGCGCTGGCCTTCTCCTCTGGCCGCGACGCGCCGCCCCGACCTTCCTCTGTGCCGGCCCCTGCTGTGGTGGTCGTCTCCGCTGCAGCCGTGGGTGATGCTTGTGTGCAGCCCCGCTGCACGCCTCCGTGTCCGCCCGTGCGTCCCCGACGTCTTCCGTGCCATGCCGCTGCCGTGTTCCCGTCGTCTACGTCTCCGTCCCGTGTTGTGCTCGTGCTGCAGCTGCTGCTGCCGCTGCACGCCGTTCCCGATGCACGTCCCCGACGCCCGTGTGCTGCCTCCATTCCCGACGCTTTCGTGCCCGTTTCTCCCGTTCCCGATGCCGCGTTCCCGGTTCCCCGTTTCTGTTTCCCGATGTCGTGAATCTGTCCCCGACGGGAAAGTTCCCCGATTCCTTCCCGATGCAGTTTCCCGATCCCTGTTTTCCCGACGTGAAGCAGTTTCCCGATCCCGTTCCCGACGCGTTCTCCGGTTCCCGACGTGGAGCACCGTGAAGGCCGATCCCCGATGACGCCGCCAAGGTCTACCTCGACTATCGGAATGCAATGACAAGATCTCCCCCGACTCCGTGAAGCCCGATGCCGTGACCTCCGACCATCGTGAACCCCGACGCCCCGGACCCCGTCGACCCCGAAGCCCGGAACGCCAAGGTCCGCCACGACGACGACCCGAGTACGACTACTTCCCCGACATCGACTACTTCGGCTACTTCAACGACGTCGACTATTTCGACTCCGTACGAACGACTACCTCGACTACAACGACTCCGAATCCGAAGATCCCCGAATCCGATGTGTGACCCCAACCCTAAACCCCTATATGCCATATATATATATGCGATATCTTATAAAATCATGCATGCTAAATCAACATCGAACCTTTATCCATTTAGTCGAATTAAATCAATTTAATTATGGATTTGTCCGGTGCATCTATATTGTGCATCGATCCCATTTAAAATGTTTTGCCATGTTTTAGGGAATAAAAATTGGACAACCTTTAATTTGTCATGCATCATGTCATCAACATGCCGCTTCTTTTGCCGTAGAGTAAAATGCATCTTTTTCGTTGTCCAGTGTTTGTTGCTTCTTCGGGAATAGGACGTTGAGTTGATGTGAGCAACGACAGGTTCTGCTACCTCTACTGGATTGCAGGCAAGTGATACTCCCTTGCTATCTTTGCTTGTTTTCTGTCTCTCACTCGTCCTATCTTTTGTTCCTTGCTAGCCTTATGTTGCGATGCTTGTGTCCCGATCCTATTTGCATGTTTACCTTGCAGCCATGATATAGCCACACCCCCACATCCTATTACCCTGTTGCTTGTTTACCTTGTTGGCCTTGCGAGTCGTAGTGCATGCTTAGATGCTTTGCTTGAGTCCTGTTATCTCTTTATGTCTAGTCTTGTTAACATGGTAGCTAGGCTCAACTAAAATGGTAATCTTTACTTTCTGTTGCGATGGGATAACTTAATAAAGATAAGGCACCGGCAGAAGGCCAATCGTGGTGATTTGTTCTGCTAGTGTCGCCTAGGACCCGAGTTCTTTTCCGCTGATCCAAGACTGAGCGCACTAACCACATGTGGGAGTTCTATGGGCCTCCCCGCAATCTATTACCGGATCCTCAAACTTGTCCAGGATGCCACAAGTAGTTCGGGTGTTTTTACGGTTACAAGCGCGGATGATATGGTAAGTTGGATACGTGGTTACTTACGGTAGGGCTTGCGGTATGATGCGAAGTGACCAACTCATGGTAGTTTGTGTCACCTAGCCGTAGTCGCAAACGGTTAGGCCCACCTCGAAGCTTCGGCCGGACTCTCAAGGTGGATCAGTCCTAGCTAGGTGGCTCCCTGGACTTGTTTGTAGAGAAGGGAAGTATTGCGTCGAAACCTCCACCGGTACACCTCTAAGCGAGAGTTTCGATGCGTGTGGGTTCATTGGTGCATCCCTGCAGGGTTAAATCTTTTCGAAAAGCCGTGTCCGCGGTTATGGACGACTTGGTGAAATGCGCTGGCTAAAAAGATCATAGACAACTTGCACCTTATGATGACTATTACTTGACTAGTAAGATAGGTTACATGAATAATAATCTGATTAAAACTTGATCAACCGTGTGCGTGCCTTTGGGTTGCTCCTCGTGGGTTGATCGTGGAGTAACAATCGGCTGGGTATTGTTTGGTGATAGAATAGTTGGCTCCTCATGCGCTCTCTTACCTTGTCTCTGATAGACGAAAGTTGTAGCGTGTCTCTATAAGTGTTAGTGCTGCTTGTCGCCTCAATCGCTAACCCTCTTTCCCCGGAATTCCAGCTTTGATATCTTGTGAGTATTACTTGCCAGTACTGTTTATAGTACTGACCCCTTCGGGGCTGCTATTCCAATGCAGCCCAACAGGTTGAAGTCTGACGACGTTAGCTTGGGAATCCCTCCGGCTTGGCCTGGGCAGGGATATGGTGCCTTTGCTTATCTTCAGGACTCTAGTCCAATTTGTATCTTGTCCGTAGTCGGACGCTACCCGCTTCCGTTGTTATTTGGATCTTTGTATTGTATCTTTGGTTCTTGACTCTGTGAGTCGTTGTATATATGTTCTTTTGTGGGTTCTATCGAGAACTGTTGTAATGTTATCACAATTCCACCCGCATACCGTGTGTGTTGCGACGTGCACGTTATGCCTGGTGGGCGTCCTTTAGATCGTTATTATGCGGATTTGGCTGAAATGCTCAACTCTGCATAGTACGATCTTGGGGCGTTACAGTAGGAAGGAGCTAGAGGCTTCTAAGAGGCCCGTTTCCACCGACCACCAGAGCTCCTCCTCATCGGGGGGCAAGAAGCGCAAGGTATTCGTGCCTTTCAGCGCCGTGCCAAAGGCGCCCTTCGCGCCGAAGCCCACCGGGTACCTGCCACCTCCGCCTCGCCCAGCTACTTCGACCTTGGGTGCGGCTGGAGGCGGTTTTCGCCCCCGGCTGCCTGCACCACCGGGAGTCACGTGCTTCGCTTGTGGCCAGCCGGGGCACTACTCCAGAGAGTGTCCCCAGAAGGCACCGGCTACCTCGGCACCTGCACCAGCACCCTCTACCCCAGCCGCCAAGGCTACCACCGTCAGCCGTGGTCGTCTGAACCACGTCTCGGCTGAAGGAATTGAGGAGGACCCCGGAGTTCTCATGGGTACGCTTCGAATCAACACATATCCAGCTTCAGTATTATTTGATTCTGGAGCTTCGCATTCGTTCATATCCATATCATATGCACACAACCATCAAATACCGTTTGTGATGATGGATCCTCCGTTAGTGGTCAAGACACCCGGCTCTAGTTGGCGTACCAATTGGATATCTCCCGATGTTCAAATAGCCATAGGGTCAGTCCCTTTTCCGTTCTCATTGATAGCCCTGAGGTCAGAGGGTATCGATGTTATTCTGGGCATGGATTGGCTAGTGAAATATCAGGCCAACCTAGATTGTGCTGCCAAGACTGTCACCGTGATCCACCCAAGGTATGGAGAAGTGCGTTATTGGTCCCAACCTCTGCTACTCCTTCTGCAGCCACTCCTCTTTCACCGGAGATCAGCCTATATTTCTGGAAGGAATCACCCCGCCTGATATGTCTGAAGTCGCTGTGGTGTGTGATTTCCCCGATGTCTTTCCGGAGGAATTGCCCGGCATGCCACCCGATCGCAGCGTGGAGTTTGTGATTGAGTTGGTTCCGGGAACCGCCCCAGTTTCCAAAACGCCCTACCGTATGCCAACGGAAGAGCTAGCTGAGCTGAAGAAAGCAATTGGATGAACTACTGGAAAAAGAATTCATCCGACCGAGTAGCTCACCTTGGGGCTGCCCGGTCATCTTGTCAAGAAGAGGGATACAAATGTTCCTCGTCTGGTCGTTGACTACCGCCCTCTCAATGCGGTGACCATCAAGAACAAGTATCCAATTCCTCGAATAACCGACTTGTTCGATCAACTAGCTGGAGCAACGGTATTCTCCAAAATGGATCTGAGGTCAGGTTACCATCAAATAAAAATCCGAAAGGAGGATATTCCGAAGACGGCCTTCACTACCCCGCTATGGGCTATATGAATATACCGTCATGTCCTTTGGCCTCACAAATGCTCCGGCTACATTCATGAGGCTGATGAACTCCATCTTCCATGAGTACCCTCGACAAGTTCGTCATCATCTACATCGATGACATCCTTGTGTACTCCAAGACCGAAGACGAACATGCTGAACATCTTCGACTTGTCCTGACCAAGCTTCGAGATCACCGTCTATATGCCAAGTTCTCTAAATGTGAGTTTTGGCTGAAGGAGCTCATCTTTCTCGGTCATGTGGTGTCAGCTGCCGGAGTAGCGGTGATACCCGACAAGATTCAGGCAATCCTGGATTGGCCAACTCCCAAATCCGTCAAAGATATCCGAAGCTTCCTTGGATTGGCGGGTTATTACCGTCGATTTATTGAGGGCTTCTCCAAAATAGCAAAGGCATTGACTGAACTCCTCAAGAAAGGCAAGCCATTTGTGTGGTCAGACAAGGCTGAAGAGAGTTTCCAAACCCTTAAGGTCAAGCTCACCACCACTCCGGTACTTGTCCTTCCCGATACCGCCAAGGACTTGTCGTCTATTGCGATGCATCTTTACAAGGGTTGGGATGTGTCTTGATGCAAGAGGGCCATGTGGTCGCTTATGCTTCCCGTCAGCTCAAGCCACACGAGCAAAATTATCCAACTCATGATTTGGAGCTTGCCGCCGTGGTACATGCTCTGAAGCAATGGAGGCCCTATCTCTTGGGCAACCGTTGTGAGATCTACTCCGACCACCAAAGTCTAAAATATCTCTTCACCCAGCCAGATCTGAACTTGAGGCAGAGAAGATGGCTGGAATTGATAAAGGACTATGATGTGACTCTCAATTATCAGCCCGGCAAGGCAAATGTTGTGGCGGATGCTTTGAGCCGCAAAGCCTATTGCAATACCGTGATGGTTGAAAAGGCGCAACCGGCTCTCCACGAGGAATTCGCTAAATTGAACCTGGAAATTGTTCCTTCGGGTTTTCTAACTAACCTTGAGATCAAATCCACTCTCGAGGATGATATCAAGGCCGCCCAACAAAATGATCCTGAAATCCTTGAGATCAAAGAGAAGATCGCTAATGGAAAGGCCAATTGTTTCTTGGTTGATGACCATGGTGTGGTCTACTTTGGTGATCGTCTAGTGGTGCCCAAGAGTGGAAACATGAGGGAGTTGATCCTTTCAGAAGCTCATGAGTCACCCATCTCTATCCACCCGGGTAGCACAAAAATGTACCAAGATCTTCGCCCTCAATTCTGGTGGTCTTGCATGAAGCGCGAGATCGCCGAGTATGTTGCGGAATGCGACGTCTGTCGCCGAGTGAAGGCTGAACATCAAAGGCCAGCCGGTACCCTCCGCCCCATAGCCATTCCCGAGTGGAAATGGGATGAAGTTGGTATGGATTTCATCACCGGCTTTCCGAGATCACAAAAGGGCAACAATGCTATATGGGTCATCATCGACCGTTTGTCGAAGGTTGCCCATTTCCTTCCGGTCCGTGATGATATTCGAGCAAGTCAGCTTGCCGACTTGTATATGGCCCGGATTGTTCCTTTGCACGGGGTTCCTTTGCGGATCATCTCCGACCGTGGAAGCTTATTTGTGTCCAAGTTTTGGCAAAGTTTCCAAACGGCGCTTGGGACCCGTCTCAACTTCAGCACCGCCTATCACCCTCAAACCGATGGTCAAACTGAAAGGGTGAATCAAGTTCTTGAGGATATGCTTCGGGCTTGTGTCATCTCTTTCGGCAAGGGTTGGGAAAAGTACCTCCCTCTCGCCGAGTTCTCCTACAACAATAGCTATCAAGCCAGTTTGCAAATGGCTCCCTTTGAGGTTCTTTATGGGAGAAAATGCCGGACTCCTCTCAATTGGTCTGAAACCGGGGAGAGGTCACTCTTCGGTCCTGATGTGATCAATGAAGCCGAAGAGAAGGTCCGTGTCATTCGGGATAATCTCAAGGCTACTCAATCCCGTCAGAAAAGCTATTATGACAAGCACCATCAAGAGGTCCACTATGAAATCGGTGACAAGGCCTATCTCCGAGTTTCTCCTCTCCGAGGTGTTCGTCGTTTCGGAATCAAGGGCAAATTGGCACCTCGCTATGTTGGCCCTTTCACCGTCCTAGCCAAGCGAGGAGATCTCTCCTATCAACTTGAGCTACCCTCCAACTTCCCGGATGTTCATGATGTGTTCCATGTTTCCCAACTCCGCCGGTGCTTCAAGGATCCCATCCGTGGGGTTGATCATGAGGCATTAGACATCCAGGAGGACTTGACCTATCGCGAGCATCCTATCCGTATCTTGGATGAAGCGGAGAGGAAAACCCGCAACAAGTCCATCAAGTTCCTCAAAGTTCAATGGTCCAACCATTCCGAGGAAGAAGCCACATGGGAGCGAGAAACTAGTCTTCGTCAGGAATACCCCGCCTTCTTCACTCAAGCCTAGAATCTCGGGACGAGATTCCTGTAAGGGGGGTAGAGTTGTAACAGCCCAAACTTGGTAACGAAAAATACGAAGAATTTTTCCACTTTTGTTTCCATGTTTGCATCATAGCATCCATATGCATTTTTGCCATTTCTACCTTTCACTTGGAAACAATTGAAATGGGAAGCCCAAACTTCCCAACATCCAACCAATGAAAATGCCCAACTTGGAAACCAACTAAATGAACTTCCAAGTTGTTTAGGAAGTTCCATCTTTGCCTTGTATAACAATTTCTCACTTTCCAATTTTTGTCAAATAAGAAATGACATGAGAGCTCAAGTTGGCTTAATTCAATTCCTATTTTTGGAACCAAGTTATGCTTTCCAAAAATTCAAACTAAAATCATGGGGAGCTCCAGTATTATTGTGAGGGTCTCCATGAATATTTTCAATATTTTTGGAGATGCCTAAATACTCCAATTAAATGAATTTTGGAAGATCTCAAAAATGCCTTCAATTAAAATCCTGTGAACAAATCATGGCCAAAACATTTTATTTTGCAACCCCAATTTTGTGGAGGTGATAAATATTATGGGGAGCCTCTGTGAATTTTCCCAGAATTTTTTTTGAAATGTTTAAAAGCATCAATAAAATCCCTAAAGTGCTTTGGGTTTAATTGAATAAGGAAAAACAGAAAAATGCAGTAATGTTTAAAACACTGACAGTGGGTCCCACTGTCAGTCTCTCTCTTCCCTCTCTCTCTCTCACTGTGCTCCCTGGCGTCCTGGCGCCATGCCCTACTGCCGGCCAAGCTGCCCTTGCCGCCGTGGCCTGTGGGCATCTAGAAGAGGACCGCGTCGCCCACCTGCCCCCTCTCTCTCTTCCCCTCCCCAGCTCCCCGTTTTTTCCGGATCGAGATCGACCGTAGCGCGCTCCCGAGACCGACGCCGATCCGCCGCCGTGTGCCGCACCTCGCCGTCGACTCCGGCCTCCCCGAGGCAACCCGTTGCCGCCAACCGCTCCGCCTCGCCAAGCTGCGCCTCCCCTCCGGAGGAATCGGACTAGGGAGCCCCACATCGAGCCGTCGCCGTCGTCTTCCTCCTCCCGTTCCGGCGACTGACCGGCACGTTTGCCGTCGCTACGGGCCGTCCCCTTCGCCTCCGAGCCACCCACCCGTTCCTGGTGAGATTGCGACCCTCCCGGACAACCTCTTTCACCTCCTCCCCCTCTGCATCCTCGTGCGCGTGCCAAGCGGCCGACGTCCGTCCGCCGGCCGTGCAGCTCGAGCATGCCCGCGGCGCCCTGTGGCCCCCTCTCCTTATCCGTCTCCACACGTCGCACCGCCTCCGCGCGACACACTTTTTGCGCATGCGCGGCTCCACCACGCGCCACCAGGATTTGGTCGTCGCCGGCCGTTTCCCCCGCCGGCACGCGCCGGTCGTGGCGCTGACCAGCACGCGCGCGTGCCCAGCGTGACCGGCCTGCGTGCCCGGTCTGGGCCGGCTCTGGGCCGGCCGCTTCGGCCACCCACCCGGCCATCAGCCCAGCCCGGGCCGACTCTGGGCCGGGCCACTCGGGTTGGTGCCCGGCCTGCCTCCCGGCCTGGCCGGCTTGAGGCCGGCCCGTCTGGGGTTTTTGTTTTCCTTTTTATGTGAAACAAGTTTTAGATAATCGATAACAATTTGAAAAATGCTTCAAATTCGACAAATCAAATTTCAAAATGTTCAGTAAAACAAACTCCACCAATTGGAATCATTGTAACCTTCTTTTGGAAATTACTTCCTTTTGGTTATTTAAGAATTCCTAAAATGGGTTATTTGATACCCAAATTGGGAAATTCATAACTCGTGAAATAATTATCCAAAAATTATGAATTAAATATCAAAGTGATCAACATGTCAAATGCTATCAAACCATGCACTTATCACATCATGATCACAAACTTTTATTTGATGATTATTCATAATTTGATTAAATGAAGTAATTTCAATTATTTAATTAATTTGTCATTTATTCATCGGTGCTCCGAAATTTACAAATAAATTACCGAATTGATCGGAATGACGAATCCTATCCATTCTTGTCATGTTCATGCATATTTGAGCCACCTCTATAATAATTTACTATTATATAAAGAATGTGGCCACTAAGATAAATATGGGGTTGGTTCCAAATAATTGCACTAATTATTTGGCTCCTCATTTAAATTTGCTTTTAATTTATATAATGATATCTTTGCATCAACTTGACATGTCATCATGTGATTGAGCATTGCATCTTGAGTTCGTGTGATTTATGTGTTCTTTGCCTTTCTCTTTTGGGTATCGATAGATTCCGGATTCGAGGGCCTCTCTAACTACCCCGACGATCAGTGCTTCACTACCGGGCAGCAAGGCAAGAGATAACCTAACCTTCTTGGCATCTAGCATCCTATGATTTTATCAAATTATTTCGTCCACCAGAATATTGCATGCGGTTCAAATGTCTCTTTTGGTAAATATATAGAATCCTATGAATGCATGTCTCATCCCCGAGCCAATCACATGTATCCCTACCTATGAACCCCTAGTGTTGATGTGTTGGCCGGATACGAATTATAATTGTCGGTTATATGCTTATCCATGCTTAGACATGCTTAGTCGCAATACTAGTTGTGTCCGTTGTTTATTTCCATAATTGTTGTTGAAGATGGAATGATGCGGACTTGGTGGATAAATGTGATGCTAAATTAAAATGCTAAGATGGCTTGGGTGAGTTTGCCATCGGGGATGGTGTTTTGCCTCACTCTAGCCCCTAGGTGCGAGTTCTTTACCTCTTGAACCAAGACTAGCGTGCTGCCATTGGTGGGTGTATGGGCGCCTTACCGACCGAATAATTTGTGAGGGGCTTGTCAAGGGTCCTCTAGTTTGCTATTTCCATTTGCGCGTGGGTGGTGTGAGTGGAAAAGGAACGAGGATGGTGGTGTGTAGGATGTGACGGTGGGGCAGGGCGCTGGGAGCGCTGAACCTGTCCTTCCGCCACCGATGGCCCTTGAGTAAGTCTCATGCATTGTAAAGGTCTAACCGCGCCCGCTTGCCGGCCTTCCCCGGAAGAGGGCCACTCAGGTGAGCCGGACGGTACCAATGGGTAAATTAGTACACCCCTGCAGGGATAATCTTTTCGAAAAGCCGTGTCCACGGTTATGGACAACTTGGGAATAGACGATAAGACCATAGAGAATATTAACCTAATTGAGATGGCAGCTAAAGGTTGCATAATCACGTGTGTTAAAGGTTCACTTCCTCGAGGGTGATTCGAGGGGGTGCCTGGGTGGAGATGAGAGTGGTTGGTTACAAAAGGGTTCGATGAGAACCAAAGTTGACAAATGTTTACTCTCTTACCCCGTTTATAAATATTCTGAGTAGACGAATGACTTGTGTCATTTATGTTTTGTTTATGAAATTTAGCTTTATGCAAAAGAACTACATTATACAGCTTTAGAGCCTCCGTCAGTCATTGGGCCTATATCGCCCTACTAAACTTGCGAGTACATCGTACTCAGTCTCTCTTTGCTGCCTCTATGTATTTGTATTTCAGAGGAGGACGACACCGAGCAGCTAGGTGGGTTCTTCGTTGACGTCGACTACTAGGCTGGGGTTCCCAGGTGGCAGCTTGGGACCGTGGAACAAGCTGGCTGGGATGATGTTATTGTAGGCCTCTTAGGCCATATTTTGCTTCTTGTTGTTAGACAACACTACCCGCTTCCGCTTGTTGAATTGTTGGATCTGTGATCCTTTTGTTTGTAATATTTGTATTCTTCTCGTTATATGAGTTGCTATATAAATGTTTTGTGTCGTAGAGTCATGCTTTGTGCCAGCTCTGTTCCACAAGTCTCGATCTTAGTTTTATACATTGATGGTTGTGTTGACTACATAGCCTCTCTGTATAATTCCGGGGTCGGGACGTTACAACACACTCATCTCCTGGTGGCAGTCGACAAGTTCACGAAGTGGATCGAAGCCGCGCCCATCACAAGTTCGACTGCCTCCTCGGTAGTTAACTTCATCAGGTCGATCATCTTCAGGTTCGGTGTGCCACACAACATCATCACCGACAACGGCTCGAACTTCACAGCCGAAGAATTCAAGGACTTCTGCTCTGACCAAGGCATCAAGCTCAACTACGCATCTGTCTCGCACCCGCAGTCCAACGGACAAGTCGAGAAAGCCAATGGCCTAGTCTGCAAGGGCATAAAAAGGCGCCTACGAGTACCATTGAGGCACGCCGCAGGCGCCTGGGTCAAAGAGCTGCCATCGGTGCTGTGGAGTCTGCGCACCACGCCAAACAGATCTACCCAGTACACGCCATTCTTCATGGTGTACGGTGCTGAAGTAGTCCTGCCATGCGACATCAAGTTTGACGCCCCCCGAGTGGTGGCCTACGATGAGTCTGATGCAGAAGAAGCACTCGAAGATGACATGGACACCCTGGACGAAGCACGCGACATCGCCCTCACCCGCACAACCGTGTATCAGCAAGACCTACGCAACTATCACGGGCGGCGACTGCGACCCAGAGCGTTCGTCCCTGGTGATCTTGTCCTCCGTCTCAAGCAGAAGAAGGTGTACAAACTTGCCTCCCCGTGGGAGGGTCCGTACATCATGACAGAGGCAATCGGCGGCGGAGCTTACCGCCTGAAGGACTCGAAGATGGGGGCAGTCTACAACAACCCATGGAACGTTGCGCAACTGCGCCGCTTCTACGCCTGATCGACCCCAATTTGTAACAGTACAATGTCAAGAAGCGGCAAGTTTCAGGCGCACTCTTTCCCTCGCCAGGGTACCCGAGGGGACTGGAAGGGTTTTAATGAGGCGGCCTGCTCACAAAAATCAATAAAGTGATTTGAGGAACAAGCTCTCCCCTCTACTTTTATCAGCAAGCAACATAAACCTAGGCCGCCACCTGATGCACTCGGGGGCTGCGCCATACAGGTCAACTCGAAAATCCTCGGCCGCCACCCGAACCACTCGGGGGCTGCGCCGCACAGGTCTAAGTCAACCTAGGCCGCCACCCGAACCACTCGGGGGCTACGCCATACAGGTCCAACCCTAAAATCCTCGGCCGCCACCCGAACCACTCGGGGGCTGCGCCGCACAGGTCTAAGTCAACCTAGGCCGCCACCCGAACCACTCGGGGGCTGCGCCACACAGGTCCAACCCCAAAATCCTCGGCCGCCACCCGAATCACTCGGGGGCTGCGCCGCACAGGTCTAAGTCAAAACCTAGGCCGCCACCCGAACCACTCGGGGGCTGCGCCATACAGGTCTAACGCGAAAAATCCTCGGCCGTCACCCGAACCACTCGGGGGCTACGCCGTACAGGTCTAAGTCAACCTAAGTCGCCACTCGAATCACTCGGGGGCTGCGCCACACAGGTCTAACGCAAAAAAGCCTCGGCCGCACTCGAAACACTCGGGGGCTGCGCCGCACAGGCCTGACTCGACACGCCTTGGCCGCACTCGATCCGCTCGGGGGCTGCGCCATACAGGTGTACGGAGGTCTACAATATACAATTTACTCACCCGAAGGTTACCCCCACCTCGGCATACATACACTCATGCTCCCACTTGGGAAAAATATCTTTTACAAACTAATGCTACACAACAGCAGTCTGGTAGTCTTACTCTACAGGCTCATCCTTTGGCCCATCAAGCGGCCCTATAAGTTGCTCACTGAAGCTCTGAACCTGTTGAATCATCTAACGCGCAGCCGCAAGGGTATCGGCATAGTCATCTGTTCCAGGCAAGCCGTCAAGCACCTTGTCCAAGTGAAGATGAGGCCGGTGCATTCAAATGTACGCCAGCGCCACGTTCGCCCTGCCAACAAGCTGGGTGTGCACGACTTCCTTCAATGCCTTGCCTTCGCGGAATCTCTCCAGCAGCGCGGCCAGTCCATTAGGCTGCTCGTTGTGCGGAAAGTACACCTTGTTGATCTGCAAGAGGGTCTTTCTACAACCTTCCAGGAGCAAAGCAGCCCGCCAGGTGCGATCCAGCATTCTAGCCAGTACACTCCCTTGGGGTTTGTTCGACCAAAACGTACGCGCTTCGGGTGAGTCATGGGCGGCCTCCCTTTCCACCCGCTCGTCCACTCGACTCTGCTCGGCTTTCCAGTCAGAATTCACATCTGCATCAAGACCCAGCACTTAGAACAGTGGAAGCATAAAGAAGCCAAAGCAAAGCGCTAGAAGCCCAAACCTTGCAGTTGTCGACAGATCAAGTCTATCTGGCCAAGAAGGAATTCCTCACGCTGGGAGAACGGCGTAGCGGGCCGTGACTTCAAGCACTCCAACTCCAACTTGGCAGCCTTCAGCTTCGACTCGAGCTCAACAATCTTGTTTCTCATGAAGCTGATCACTCGCTGGTCATTCACACTTTGTGCAGGAGCTGGAGGAGTTCGATGGCGACGGCGAGTGGGTGCAGCCGAAGAGGTGTCCTCCTCCTCACCCTCACCCGCACCAGCAGCTCCAGCGACCTCAGGAGCCTCGCCCATCTCAGACTGTCAAGTTCGACAGTGTCAAGCAAGGAAAAGAGCACACTCATTCTAGCATAAATATGACAGAAGACTCGAAGGCACAAGTTCACATTTCAACATCAGCATGTTCGCGGCCAGAAGACCCGCAAGCTATATGGTTCATTACAGACCAAGACCAAAAGTGAAGAATCTTAAAATAAAGGAGTCTACATCGCAGATTCCGACTGAGAACGGTTCTTCCTAGCGGCCAACTCTGCAGCCTTGGCAATTTTCTTCTCGAAGGTGGCAATCAACTTCGCAGCCAGCTGACTCGCCCGCGCCTTCACACCGCTAAGGGACGCGGTTTTGCCATCAGGCCTCCGAGGGAAGTCGCTGACAACCTTCTCAAAATCACCTACGACTTGGTGACCAAGTAGGAGCTGGAAAGTGAGCTCTGAGCCGCGTACCGTCTGCGCACGCATGTAGTCCGCCATGGTGGTCGCGTCTCCTTCAAACGGAGCCGCAAGCGCGTCAACAGCGACCGGCGGTAGCTGGATGGGGAAGATGCTCCGGTGCACAGCCGCCAAGGCGCATGTCGACTTCTGCAACGCCGTCGAGGCTTATGCGCAGACGCGGTCGATGAAGCCGACAGCCTCGGCCAAGCCGACATTGACACTGGAAGTTCCTTCTGGAGGAGCACCTCCAGACGCCTCTGAACAACGAAGAAAAGACCACTTGTAAGACATCAGAAGTCGACACAAGACAAAGTAGGCAATGAGCCGAGACACTTACTCCCAATAGTATCAGCGAGGGTGAGCAAGTGTTCAATCTGGGTCTTCTCCAGATCATCCCGGGTTCGCTCACGCTCTTGGGCTTCAACCAGTGATTTCTCCAGCTCCGCAACCCGCTTCGCCATGCTCTCCCTCTCGCCTGTGGATCACCGGAGCAAAGTCAACAATGAAGATAGTCGCAGCACCTCTCGAACGCAAGGGTTAGTACTCACTGTTCGCTTGCTCCAGAGCAGTGCGGAGTCGATCCCCCTCCTTCTCCATTCGCACGAAGGCTGCGGCTCCCTCCATCAGCTGGCGACAAAACGGCTGTGGAAAGAACAAGACATCAATCTGTGCCCGACTATTCTAGTCACGCACATCTTCGGGGGCTACTCCCATCGGGAGCGCTGTTCGCGCACCCGATACAGATTTTGCAGACTGAGTTCAGGGACACTTACATGCTCAAGCAACCCAGCGTCCACCGAGGTCGCATCAGCAGTTTTCTCTGGCACGGAGGAGGTCGAAGCTTTCAAGGTCGAAGCGTCACCCGCCCGCGGCTCTTCTTCGGTCGCCTTCGCGGTCTGCTTGAACACGGGAGCAGAAGTGTGCTCCATCTCTGGAGGTGAAGAACCAACAGCGCCAGTACGGTCGCTGCGACAAGATAACTCAATTCAAATACTCGCAAAGTCAAAAAGTGCACTCGACAAAACAAGGTGATGGTTGCAAGACTAACCTGGTGACGTCCAGATCATCTTCGCTGCCCAGGGAAACGGAGGGCATCCTCGTGAACCCAGTCGGCGGGGCAGAGCTGAGGGGAGGCACGACCAAAGGCTCCGTCGGGTCGCTCGTGTGCCTGGCACCAGAGGACGACCCGCTCGCCTCATCCACGTTCTCCACCTCCACATGCTTTGCGGGTGACGAAGCCGAAGCAGACTCGCCACTCTTTTGCTTCTGCCGCTTCAGCAGCGGCTCCTCATCCTCATCATCCTCCTCCAAGGTCTCACTCCGAGAAGTGGCGGAGGGAACTTCATCGTCATCAACCTATTCATCCTCAGGGAATTCTGCCTCTTCATGAGGCCCATTCTCCATTAACGGAGGAAGGCTGACAAAGCTGGAACGACCCTGTCAAAAATTCGGGTCAGACAAAAGAAGATTTCGTCAGAACATACAAGACAGAAGCAAAACAAAAGGAAGCTTACCTCAGGCACAGGGTTGTTCGGCCCATACGGCTGGGCCGGGCACTTGACGTTGCACGGATCGGCGGCTCGGAGACTGGTGATGCTCCTCACCTTCGACTTAACTTCGTCATCGTCGAGTTCATTGCCGTGCTCAAGCGCCCACATCGGGTGGACGCGAGCACGGAGCGGCTGCACCCGAAGCCTGAAGAAGGTGGCAATGAGGTGCACCCCACCTGTCTTGCGCCCAAGGCTCTTCAGCAGGCTACGGAGAAGCGCCAGCAAGGGTTGAGTCGCCTCCCTGTCCTCCTTCGACAGCGGGTGCGCCCATGCCTTCGTCTTCCACAACTCGCGATCAGCCGCGAAGGCAGGAAGCCCCTCCTGGTCGCACCTGACGTAGAACCACTTCTTCCGCCAGCCTTGGACGGAGTCGGATTTCTTCATCTGGAAGAAGGCGGTGTCGCCACGCACCTGGATGCCGAAGCCGCCCACCGGGTACACTTGCCCGCTCTTCCCCACATTCCTCCTGACGAGGAACAGCGACTTCCACAACAACCAGTGGGGTGCGATCCCCAAAAAGCACTCGCAGAGCACGATAAAGCTCGCGATGCTCAAAATGCTATTGGGATTCAGATCATGGATCTGAATCCCGTAAGCATACAGGAGCCCACGAACGAAATTGTGGAGGGGGAACCCGAAACCCCGCGGAAGAAAATCCATGAAGCACACGCGTTCCCCCTTGCGAGGGGCAGGAAATACCTCCTTCCCTGGAGCCCGCACCGCCGCCTGGTCCGCCGGCGGCAGCAGCCCCTGCGCGCGGAGGGCTTCAAGATCGGCCTTCTTCACCGACGACTTCGTCCAGTCGCCCTCGAGCTTCTTCATCACGCTAGCCTCGGCGGCGACGACGGCGCCATCGGCAGACTTCCCCCTCTTCATCGTGACCTTGCTCATGGAGGGTGGAGAAGAATCTGACAGAGGAGCAGCAATGGAGGAGCAGCAATGGAGGAGAGAGCAGTGGAGATGACGGCGAAATGGGGATGGGGTGAACTGTTCCCCACCGCGGCGAAAAATATATACCGCGGGGTCAGTTCATCCTGGCCGTTCCCCACGAAACGGCTCTCCACAACCTCATCTGGCTGTCCACGCGTCGCGCAGAGATGCCAACCGTCGCCGCCCACGCCGCCCACTACGCGCGGGAATCGAGGCGCCTTCATCACGCCGCGAAAAGTTCGCGCCCAACGGTCAGATCAGTCAATGCTGACACTGGGACCACCATGTCACGTCCCATCGGGTGCAGAGCGCGCCGAAAACGTCAGCGCTGACGTCACCTGCGGAGGTGTAGCAAGTAAGCCAATGGGCTGATGGAGCACCCGGACAGTTCATTCGAGTGCAACAAAGATACAGTAAGCTCTAAGAGCTGAGTAGACTCGACAAGTCCATTCGAGTGCAAAAGAAATACAGTAAGCTCCACGAGCTGAACAAACTTAAGCAGTAAGCCAAACCGGCTGAGTACAAAGTAAGTCACGCAAAGCAAGTTGCGACTCCATCAATTCGAGTCCCTTCTTCACTCCCATCGGGAGCGGGCTTTTCGACTGAAGAAAAATTGAGTTTAACCTCAATTGCAAGCAATTCAGCTTAATCTCGGGGGCTACTCCCATCGGGAGCGCTGTTCGCGCTCCCGAATGACTCAGAACAATCGCAGTCGAAAAATCACCGACCAAAGCAATACTCGCAGTTTTCACCCTGCAGTCGATGTTTCGACTAAGGAATCCTCCATAAGCCCCGAACGGCCGGAGTCGACCATTTTATTTGTTCCTTTCAGGAACCTGGTGGCGTGCCCAGAAGGAAGGAGTCCTTTACCCGACTCTACGATTCGACTAAGCACTCGGGGGCTACTGTCGTGGGGTTGCTCTTTGACTACCCCACGGTGGTGATACCTGGGTCACGCCAAGTCCATCAACCCTATGGCGAGGGTCCAAGGAAGGCCCAAGAAGGACGGCGTGCGGCCCAAAGATAGTCGACGTTAGGTCATCGGCCTTGATCGTCCTGTAAGTGCCATCGGCACCGTTCACCCGAGACCCAGCCTATCATATAAAGGCTGGGAGGGTCCCTCGTCTAGGGTAACTGAACTTCAACTCATAGCCGCCATCTCAAACCCTAGAGAGATTGCCATCTCGCCATTGTAGCCACGCTCCGCATCAATACCAGACAAGCAAGAAGTAGGGTGTTATCCTCCGGGAGCCTGAACCTGGGTACAACGCCTCGCCTGTTAGCCGTCGTGATCACCAGCGCTCATCTCTCTCCCCCTCAATCAACCCGGGGTACTCAACCCAGGGATTTGCCGAGCCCAACCTCGTCAGCCACCTAGGTCGCCTCCACGCGTAGAGCACGCTCGTAGCCTCCGTTAGGGCTGGATCGACGCGCACCGACGGATCGGTGCACGGCTTGCCGCCGGCCACCGCGCACGCGCGCCGGTCCTGGCCGCCCCCGTTCGGTCAAACCTGCAGGTGGGCCGCTGGCCGACATGGCTTGCCAGCGTGGCTGCTGCCCCCACCTGTCTGTCTTAGTGGCTAGCTACGGCCCAGTATAAAACGTTCGGCCCAGTTTCTGGATTTAAAACAAATGGTAGAAAATGAATTTGAACTTTGAAATTGCATATCTTTTGAACCATAAGTCCAAAAAATGCAAATAATATACCAAAATGCTCAGGAAGAAAATGTACATCTGTTATTGCCATTGGTAGAATTAATTGACCAAAATAAAATGCCTTTATTTAATAAAAACAGAGATGGCAGATTTAATTCAAATTTTGAAAATTGCATAACTTGAGTTCTACTCATCCAAAAATTATGAATAAGCTCTCAAAATGTTCAGTGAACAATGATCTACAAGTTTATGTAATTTGAGAGAATTTTAGATGTAATATTCGTGCTGTTTAATAAAAATAGGTAAAATGGCAGAATTAAATCAATTATTAAAAATATCATAACTTGATGAATATTAATTCAAAAATTGCAAATGATATACCAAAATGACCAGCAAAACAAATGCTATCTAGCCATGTTAGTTTCACAGTATGAAAATAACTTTTACTTTGCTGTCATTTTCGAATTGGTTAAAATGATTTAAATTGCATAACCGTTTAAATCACCATTTCTTCATCGTTAATCGGAAAATTGCAAACGAAGTACCAAAACGATCAGTAGGACAATATCTATCTAATAATTTCATTTTCATGCATTTAGGACCCATAATTCAGTACTGGACATTTTGGATAATAATGCAATTCACTAAGTTAAATATGGAGTTTTGACCCGTTAATTGCGATATTTAATTTAGGGGTTCCATTTAACTTGTGGGACATGCCCAATATGATTTCAGTGCATAATTTGACCATCTCATCATGATTGTGCATTGCACCTTGTATTCGTGTTATTTATTTGGTTTTCCTGTTATTGTTGTGTTTCGTTAGATTCAGGAGTCGAGGTTCCACCACAATACCTCGACGATCGACGCGCCCAGTACTATCAGCAAGGCAAGAACTAACCTAACCTTCTTGGCATCTGGCATCCTAGTGTTTTATAAACTTATTTTCTCCACCAGAATATTGCATGCGGTTCAAATGTCACTTTTGATGAAGTAGGTAATCATATGATATGCATTGTCCCCTGAACCATCACATGCTTCCCCCTCCTATGAAACCTAGGGTTGATGTGTTGGCCTGAGATAAAGATATAATTGTTGTATTATATGCTTAGCAATGCTTAGCCATGCTTAGTTAAATGCTTAGTTGTCCAGTGATTTAATTCCATGATGATGATGATGTTGATGGAATGGTTCGGACATGGTGGTTACGTTTGGTACTTAATTAATTTATGAAAAGGCTTGGATGAGTTGCCATCGGGGATGGTGTTTTGCCTCATTCTTGTCGCCTAGGCTGAGAGTGCTTTTAGCTAGAACCAAGAACCGAGTGTGCTACCATCGGTGGGGGTATGGGCCCCTTACTAACTGAATAACTTGTGCGGGCGTATCCAAGGGTCCTCTAGTCTGTGCTTTCCATTTGCGAGTGTGTGGCCGGTAATGATGACGACGATGATGATGATGTGATGAGGATGGTAGTGATAGGAGTGGCGATGGGGCAGGGTGTTGAAATAGGCACTGAACTTGTCCCGTCGTCACGATGACCCTTGGATAGTCTCACGCGAGGTAAAGGTTTAACCGCGCCCGCCCTACCGGCTTTCCCCGGAAGAGAGCTAATTGTACAGGCAAGGGGTCGGACGGTACCAATGGATAAAAACAGTACACCCCTGCAGGGTTTAATCTTTTCGAAAAGCCGTGTCCGCGGTTATGGACGAACTCTTGGGAAAGGCGGATTAGCTCATAGAGAACCTGAACCTAATTAATGAATTGGCAGCTAGAGGTTGCAATCCAACGTGTGATAAAAGGTTCATTTCCTCGAGGGTGATTCGAGGGAGTGCCTTGGTGGCGATGAGGTGCTTCTGGTTACAAATGGTTCGTTGAGAACCACAGATGAAAGTTTACTCTCTTATCCCTTGTCGGAAAACATTCTGAGTAGACGATGCAAAGGGTCCTGATGTCTTTTAAAATGGAAAACTAGCTTTATGCAAAACCAGCTACCTTATACAGCATTAGAGCCTCCGTCAGCATCGGGCCTATATCGCCCTACTAATTCTTGCGAGTACGTCGTACTCAGCCTTGATTTGTTGATTATTATTTGTTTCAGAGGAGGACATCACCGAACTGGAAGGTGGGTTCTTTATTGACATCGACGAGTAGTCTGGGGTTCCCAGGGGTAGCTTTGGACGTCTCGGAACAGGCTGGCTGGGATATGTTATTGTAGGCCTCTTAGGCCATAATTTGGATCTTGTTGTTAGACAACTATATTTGCTTCTGCTTGATGTAATGATGGGTCTGTGACCTCTGATTGTGATATTTTCTATGTTTCTCATATATGAGTTGAACTATGATCTCTTGTGTTGTAGAGTCTGTGATGTGCCAGTTGTTCCGCAGTCTTGGTCTCTTTACTATACGTGAAAGTGATGTCTGAGCTTATGGCATGATCAAGGTGTTGTGTGCCGATGATGTATTCCGAGCACGCCTGCCAATGAGTTTTGGCCTGGGATTGGTAAACCCAGTAACCCTCGATTGTGTAGCATGACCGGTTACACAATGTTTCACTGTATAGCTCTGCGGTCGGGGCGCTACATGTCTGTCTTTCTTTTGAATATCCATTTGTTCTCAACGGCTTTACGGTCGTTCGGTAAGTCCACCAAAGTCCATACTTGGTTTTCATACATGGATTCCATTTCGGATTTCATGGCTCCTAGCCATTTATCGGAGTCTGG
Source organism: Puccinellia tenuiflora (assembly GCA_012064385.1). Lineage (NCBI taxonomy): Eukaryota > Viridiplantae > Streptophyta > Magnoliopsida > Poales > Poaceae > Puccinellia > Puccinellia tenuiflora. The sequence goes on along the minus strand of QRDG01000545.1, from coordinate 369,082 downwards.
GCTCATCATTGCTTCCTCATAATTCGCAGGTTCATCATTGTCCAACAACATGACACTCATTATAGGGTCGTATCGATCAGGGGCGGTGCGTTCCCTCGTTGACCTGCGAGGTTCAATAGCAACTTTGACTGGAGCAGCATGATCAACATCATTTGCTCCTTCTTCAGGTGGCGACGGCTGTTCTGGAACAACTTCCAGTTCTGCGCTACTCGGCATCTCAAGAACAGGTTCGATAACCTCGTCAAGCTCTATTTTCCTCCCACTCACTTCTTTCGAGAGAAACTCCTTCTCTAGAAAGGAACCATTCTTGGCAACGAAAATCTTGCCTTCGGTTCTGTGGTAGAAGGTATACCCAATAGTTTCCTTAGGGTATCCAATGAAGACGCATTTTTCCGATTTGGTTCGAGCTTATCAGGTTGAAGCTTTTTCACATAAGCATCGCAACCTCAAAATTTGAGAAACGATAACTTTGGCTTCTTGCCAAACCATAACTCATATGGAGTCGTCTCAACGGATTTCGATGGAGCCCTATTTAAAGTGAATGCGGCTGTCTCTAATGCATAGCTCCAAAAAGATAGTGGCAGATCTGTATGAGACATCATAGATCGCACCATATCCAATAAGGTTCGATTACGACGTTCAGACACACCATTACGCTGTGGTGTTCCGGGTGGCGTGAGTTGTGAAACAATTCCACACGTCTTTAAATGCATGCCAAATTCGTAACTCAAATATTCGCCTCCACGATCGGATCGAAGAAACTTTATTTTCTTGTTACGATGATTCTCAACTTCACTCTGAAATTCTTTGAACTTTTCGAACGTTTCAGACTTGTGTTTCATTAAGTAAATATACCCATATCTACTCAAATCATCGGTGAAGGTTAAGAAGTAACGATATCCACCGCGTGCTGCAACACTCATTGGACCACACACATCGGTATGTATGATTTCTAACAAGTCTGTTGCTCTCTCCATCATGCCGGAGAAGGGTGTTCGAGTCATCTTTCCCATAAGGCATGGTTCGCAAGTTTCAAATGATTCAAAATCAAGTGAATCCAAAAGTCCATCAGAATGGAGTTTCTTCATGCGCTTTACACCAATGTGACCCAAACGGCAGTGCCACAAATATGTGGTATTATCATCATTCACTTTACATCTTTTGGCATCAATGTTATGAACATGTGTATCACTACTATCGAGATTCAATAGAAATAAACCATTCCTCTCAGGTGCATGACCATAAAAGGTATTATCCATATAAATCGAAATACCAAAGTTTTCAGATTTAAATGAATAACCGTCTCGCAATAAACAAGATCCAGATACAATGTTCATGATAACACAGGCACACAATAACAATTATTAAGGTTTAAAACTAATCCCGAAGGTAAACGCAGAGGGAGTGTGCCGACAGTGATGACTTCAACTTTTGATCCATTTCTGACGCGCATCGTCACCTCGTCCCTTGCCAAGCGTCGTCTATTCCGCAGCTCCTGTTTCGAGTTACATATATTAGCAACCGAACCAGTATCAAATACCCAGTTGCTACTACGATCACTTGTTAAATACACATCAATAACTTGTATATCATATATACCTTGTTTGACGGTGCCAGCCTTCTTGTCTACCAGATACTTGGGGCAGTTCCGCTTCCAGTGTCCAGTTCCCTTGCAGTAGAAGCACTCAGTATCAGATTTAGGGCCCTTCTTCGACTTCCTCGCAGGCACGGCAGCTCGCTTGCCATCCTTCTTGAAGTTGTCTCTTTTGCCCTTTTTCTTGAAACTAGTGGTCTTGTTGACCATCAACACTTGATGCTCCTTCTTGATTTCCACTTCCGCGGTCTTTAACATCGCGAAGAGCTCAGGAAGAGTTTTCTCCATTCCTTGCATGTTATAGTTCATCACAAAGCTTTTGTAGCTAGGTGGAAGTGACTGGAGAACACGGTCAATCCCCAACTCATTGGGAATCACAACACCCAGCTGCGCCAGACGATCACCGTACCCAGACATCTTGAGCACGTGTTCACTGACGGAGCTGTTCTCTTCCATCATACAGCTAAAGAACTTAGAAGAGGCTTCATACCTCTCCACCTTGGCTTGAGTCTGAAACATAGCTTTTAGATCAACTATCATCTGATGAACGCCATGGTGCTCAAAACACTTTTGAAGCTTAGGTCCTAAGCCGTACAACAGACCGCACTTAACTATCTCGTGGTCCTCAGAACGGGCTTCCCAAACGTTCCTAACGTCTTCAGCCGCACTTGTTGCAGGGGGGTCACCTAGCGATGCATCTAGGACATACAGTTTCTTGGCAGCAGTGAGGATAATCTTCAGATTCATAAACCAATCTGAGAAATTGCTTCCATCGTATTTCAGCTTGTCTTTCTCTAGGAATGCGTTAAAATTCATGGTGATGTTGGGAAGGGCCATTGATCTACAACATTATTTGCAAGGTGTTTAGACTATGTTCATGATAGATTGTTCGAAAAATAATCTAATTATAAAATGAACTCCCACTAAACTCAACAGCTCTCTGGTTGTTTTAGTGACACACGATCCAAAATCCACTACACCACAACCGATGATCACGTGAAGTGGTGCAGCTTCAAAAGGTGAACATCTCCATGTTGATCATATCATCCATATGACTTGTGTTTAGCCTTTCGGCTCTTGTGTTCCGAGGCCATGTCTGTACATGCTAGGCTCGTCAAGGAAACCGTAGTATTTCTGCATGTGCAAACTGGCTTGCACCCGTTGTATGTGAACGTAGAATCTATCACACCCGATCATCACGTGGTGCTTCAAAACGACGAACTTTGGCAACGGCGCATACTAGGGGAGAACACTTCTTGATATTAATGTGAGAGATCACCTTATCATGCTACCATCGAGTTCGTATCTAAGCATAAACCATAAGGTGCATAAAAGGATTAACATCACATGCAATTCATAATATTGTGACATGGTATAGCCTTTTCTTGTGCCTTTGATCTCCATCTCCAAAGCACCGGCATGATCTCCATCATCACCAGCTCGTGGCGCCACCACCATGATTGCCTCCACCAACTATTGCAACTACTACTATGGCTACCTTAGCAATAAAGTAAAGCAAATACATGGCGTTTTTTTAAAGTGACACGCAGGTCATACAATAAATATGAGACAACCATAAGGCTCCTGCTGGTTGCCGTACTCATCGACATACAAGTCGTGACAATTACAAAACATGATCTTTGCATACATCACATAATCACATCTTGGGCTATACCACATCACAAACCCTGCAAAAACAAGTTAGACGTCCTCTACTTTGTTTATGCAATTTTTACGTGCCTTCTAATGGGTCATTAGATAGAACCGTTCTAATCTACGCAAAGCCACAACGGTGATAAAATAGTTGCTTATTTACTCATCCTTTTGAAAGGCCTTCCATTGAAAATTACACCTTCACTAAAGCAAGAGAAATATGTGGCACCCCCCTCTGACACATGTTGCCAGAGAGGCAGTCGCCCCGTGCGCCAGCCCAGGATATCCGGACGCACGTTACGACAATGCAACATAGCAGAAATATCATTACACAATCAGGCCCAGAGGGCTACAAATGGTTTACATGGCCATCAAGGCAAGAGAAAATATCGTGGCCAAGTATGGCACGGGACAGAGTTTATCTGGCAGCGGAAGTCATAGATTCGGCAACGGCTTGGGGGGACTCCATTCCACAGGCATCTGGCTGGGCTACTGATCCTAGCACGCTCTTGCCCCATCTCTTTGCTATGGTAGAAGATGAATCCTCTCAACATCTGGCCACATGAAAAGCCAGTTTGAGTACGGTGACGTACTCGCAAGAAAACAACCACAAGACATGAACAGTCAAGCAATCAGGCAACAAGTAGCTAGCAACAGAAATAACCTAAACATGGCAAGGGTCTACTTACGGCAGTCCAAGTGGGTAGCAACAAGGCAGCACAACAGATCATGGCATAAGCAAATAATGGGGGTATCACCAGTACAGAGTCCAAGCCAGGTGGGGTTGGATCGTATACCGGTGATCACACAAGAGAACTTACCTGTGATGAATAACGGGGGTACCCAGTGTTACCAAATATTAAACATCACCTGTCATCACAACTAGGCCCAACAGCCTTACCACATCTGTCAACTTTTAGGCCCACTGGCCTCATCTTTTCACTCATCTCGAGTGACATTTCCTGCATCGGCTTATCGTTCCTTTGGTGAAATCAGGTGGTTCATCTTTCTTTCACACCGAACTTAAGTTTAACCTCCGGACTCGACAAAGGACAATAGTGTGACCGACACTGAACTGTTCCATAACCTAGGAACAAGGCTAGCTGCTAGTTGACACACTCTCGAGAGGTTGCAGTTACCACCCATCTAAATGCACCCTGCTTCATGATGGCAAGATACACTTACATAACCGTTCACGCTACCAAGACACTCCCTGTATAGCTATCGACATAACTCTATGTCTTATGACGAAGTGAATCCGGCACGTCCCCAACTCATGAGCGACGCCTAGCTCCGGAACCTTCACAAGACTAGCCCCGACCACAACTATGCAGTAACCGACTAGACTTGCCAAGTGGGTAGCATCAAAGGAGGCCCGATAGGTTACATAGGCTATGGCTCTCCCATTTGGGCGATAGTGGTAGTGCGTTCAAGGTTCAGATTGGTGGCACTATGGACTAACCCCATCGAAGTTTGGAGGGTTGGTTCATTTAATCCAGTTTCTTTCAACAACAACTCCAACAACAGAGGGTTAGTCCAACACAATAAATATAATGTCATATCCAAATGAAACAGATTAGTCCACTGCAAAACCATAATATCATATCAACATGAAACAGAAACGAACTGCACACAATAGTTCAAGCAATATGTAGTTAGTTCAATCAATGGTTAGTTTCAACCGGGCGATGGCGGAGATAACTCCGGCCAGTGACAGCCACAGGTTGGGTAAAAGAAAATAAATTCGCACAGTCAACCGGGCGAGGGCGGAGATAACTCCGACCAGTGACAGCCACGGGTTGATTAAAAGAAAGTAAAACCAGCACAGTTGGTTAGCGTCAACCGGGCGATGGCGGAGATGCCTCCGGCCAGTAGCAGCCACAGATCGACTACAAAAGTTAGTGGAGGCGTCCACGCGATCCCGTTCCACCATTCCATTGACTGCGGCGGTTCCCCCAGTCCATCGTCGCCGGAATGGGGAGTGGTGCATGGTACCGTCCAACGCACGCCACCACTCTACAGAAAAGTAGCCGCTTCAATTCACTTGGGCAGGACCCAACGTGTATTTAGACGGGGTACCGGAACTCAACCCACACTTGATGGGTTTATCGTATTGCAGAAAAGTAAAGGTACATGAAATAATAATACTGAAAGTAGGCGAGATTCAATCCACGTGGGTGGTGCCCAACATGTATTTAGTTGCCGGCCGGAACTCAACCCACACTTGATGGGTTTATCGTATTGCAGAAAAGTAAAGGTACATGAAATAATAATACTGAAAGTAGGCGAGATTCAATCCACGTGGGCGGTGCCCAACATGTATTTAGTCGCCGGCCGGAACTCAACCCACACTTGATGGGTTTATCGTATTACAGGAATGAAAACAAAGCCACGATATCTCGTGACGCACAGTTGGCAGGGTGTAAACAAAGCCACGATATCTCGTGACGCACAGTTGACGAATGTAAACAAAGCCACGATATCTCGTGACGCACAGTTGACAGATGATAATAAGTAATAAAATGCACCGATATGACAGGGTAATATGCAAATAAACAAACACCGCTTGAGTGTTCATAGCAAGTGGTTAGCTTGCCTTCGACGGTCGACGCCATTTGGTTTCGGGGTCACGGACACGTCGCGGGTTAGGGTCTCGGTGTCTCGGTACCGGGGAATACCTATACATGCATACGTGGGTGCTGAGCATATAAACATTTTACAAAAATGTGAGACCTATACCACTGGATAGAGATTCTCAAACAATGAATTTAGAAATTTGAATCACCTCAAACGGAGCTACGGTTCAAAAGTTATGGCCGTGCGATGATTAGCTAATCGCTGCTCACTTCGAAAAAAAAACTGCATGGACTGCTTCTGAACCGGGCCGGACTGGTCGCGCATTTCGCGGAATACGCCTTCCAACGGGGGAGACGGAAAACGCCGGTTCCGCCTCCACTTAACTGACGTGGCGGCCAGGGCCCGCCTGTCGGCGTCTGGGGGCGCCACGCTGGCCGCCAGCGCGGACGCTGGCCTCCTCGCATCGAGGCGACGCGGGACGAGCCCGATGTGGTGCGCCAGGGCACGGCCGGCCGCCGGAGCCAGCTGCCACCGCCACTCCCCCGCTTCCCTACGCCGGGCGGAGACGCAGAAGGACCCGTGGGGTCATGCCGCTGGCAGGGAGAGGTCGAGGAGGGACAGGGAGGCCACCTGCGCCCTGCCTCCGCGCTCGGGGCTGGGAGCCCACCGCCGGCGGGCGTAGACAATGCCGAGGCATCGCTGCACCAAATCGCCAACCAACTTGTCCGGGAGGGAGAGGGCATCAAGGGGATTCTTCCTGCAAGTCTAATCGACGAATGGCACTCGAAATCGGTCGCGGCGATCCAAGGACCCGCGACCATGATCTCGGCCACTCCGACGAAATATAGCTCTATTCGGCACCTATCTGGGTGGGGAGGTCCAGGGGATCAAGGGGAGCTCCTCCACAGCTTTAACTGAAGAATGGCTCGGTCGGGAGCTCGTCGTGGTCAGCGGACCGACGGCGGCGTCCACGGCCAAAACGGAGAAGGGCTCCGCCATTCCGCGACTAAAGGAGCAGGGGGGCTCCAGGAGGGGGGAGAGTGAGGTGCTGCACGCGCGAGAGGGCTCGGGGGTGGTCTTTATAGGGCTCGGGGAGGGGACGGCCTCGAGGATAAGCATGGCGTGCTGGCGGTGAGCTGTCCGGGTGTAGCGACGGGACGACGGGCAAGGCGTCGACGGTGTAGCAGGGAGGTGCTCTGGACGATGAGAAACCCGCGGCTTCGGATAAGCTCGAGGCACTGGTGAGGGGTCCCATGGTGGCGCTGTTCGGCAGTGCGTCGCCTAGCGGCTTGGCGACGCTGTAGGGAGGGAGGGGGTGACGTGTTCGGCCTGGGGAGAGGGCCTAGGGATGGTGGGGTGTAGCAGGGGACCACGGGGGAGGCCGGGGAAAGCTGGACGGCAACGACCAGGAAGGGGCGGCTCCGCCTGGCCGTGGGCAAGCCATTGGTGACCATGCCAGCCACCATGCCGACATCGGCATTGAGACGTTTCGCTCATCTCCTGGATCTCAGGTGAAAACCAACCGCGTCACTTTGCGCCAAACATATAACTCTACCACTTTCTAGTTATAGGGTTTTGCTGGTTTGCAACTTGGTATAAACCAAATTTCAGAAAACCTATGGGACACCAGGTGTTCGATGAAATGATGAAGGCTTTGCACATCTCAGAAAAATCCCCAAAATTCACAGTAGGTCATAATGGGTGTATATGGTAGGTCTGAGGAGTTTGAGCTCAATTGGATACATGGAAGATGGTCAAGTAAATTGGGGTTCGAAAAGTGCCCTAATGGCATGGGTTTGGCAAATGCGTTTTCTCAGATGATCTTGACATGATCTTCTGGATATGTGGTTATATATGGGAGTTTGTCATCTTGGCAAAGCACCAATGCCAAATGATTTTTGTATCTAGGGTTTGCTTTGGAAATTGCTATTAGGCATAAAAAGGGCATTACAAAGGAAGTACCTCAAATATTGCTCAAATGAGGTTGGACCAATGGAGTGAAATGTTAAGGAGGTGAAATTAGGCCTATCCACAAAATTGTAGAATTTTTGGACGAGTGGAATGTGTCTGAATAATTATTGGATTGGAAATGGCATAATAGTGAATATGATTAAACTTTGGGATTTTGCATTGGACTATGGAATATTTCTCCATGGGATGGATGTATATGTATGAGGGAACCACTTGGTGGCTTGGTAGAATTTATCTTAAGATACAATTGTGGTGGTGGCTTTTGGTGGGATCGAGGGGAGGGGTTTTGGAACATTTGAGTGGCACCAATGGGTGACCACGAAAATAGCGGCATCGGGATATGGTGGGGGTTGATAAGATAAAGGTTTATTGGGAAATCTCCAAGTGAGCAAAACCAAAGTCAATTCAAAGACCAACAAGTGGAAGAAAATAGTTTGGAAACAGAAAAAGTTTTTCAGGCGGGAGAAAACATTACTAACATTAGGGACGAATTTTCGGGATGTGACAAAATAGACACCCGCCAGCCACTTATGCAAAACAAGTTGCATGTCAGTCGTGGAACCGGTCTCTCGTGCGTGGACGAGTAAGGTTGATCCGGGCCGCTTCAATCTCACAATACCGCAAAGATGCAAAGTGCACGCTAGAAGGTAGCAACATAAAATATCAACGTCCACAACACTTGTGTCTAATCGCACCAACATCTACGAATAGATCTAGGCTCTGATACCACTGAAGGGTCGCAGCATAGAAAACAAAAAAAATTCCTACGCAAAGAAGGCGGAATAAACCCAACACAAGATCTGATCTACGAGAGGTTGGTAGCAAGAAGGAGATCGAATCTCACCCTCGAAGAAAACCGTGAGCGTTTTGTCGAGGCAGGGGTTGGCTAGTCGATCCCTGCTACTAGACTCGTCTAGTCGCGAGGAGATGTATTATCCAAGCGCCGCACGAGCAACGCCTCTGAGAGATCCACACGTACAGCTCGATGAAGACTCCATGTTCTTGATCCCGCAAGAGGTGGTGGAGAGGCTCGCGAGATCAGCAACACGACGACGCTGGCATGGTGGTTATGGTGGAGATCCGACAGGGCTTCGCCAAGTAGCTGTCAGGAAGAGAGGAGGAGGAGGTGGCGGCTAGGGAGGAGGGGGCGGCGGCTAGGGCACCAAGGGGTGCGCCGCCCCTTGCCCTGCGCCCCTTTATATAGGCGGCCAGGGTTGGGGTGCGGCCCCGTTTGCCCTAGGGCCGGCCGGCTTGGGTGGCTTAGCCCCCAAGCAAGCCCTAGGGTTTGGGGCACCCCCTTCCTTTGGGCCCCTTAGCCCGCATGGGCCTTTGGAGGCCAGGTGGTGCGGCTGGCCCTTTAGGTCAGTCCACCACCCCTTTATCCCATGTGGGCCCCATACTCCTATGGGCCCCACTTCTAGACCCCTCTAGAACCTTCTAGAACTTTCTGGTACTTTACCGATAAATTCCCGAATCTTTTCGAAACCTCCGGAAACCACTTTCCTTATATGAATCTTATTTTCCGGACCATTTCAGAACTCCTCGTGATGTCCGGGATCCTATCCGAGACTCCGAATCAATATTCTCTCTCACCATCATTTATCTCGAACCCTAACTACATCGAACGTTAAGTGTGTGACTCTGCGGGTTCGTGAATATGTCATATTAATAGCGGGACCGGGATGCCCATATTAATTCCTACATATTCGATTAAGTATTTTACTAGTCGAACCACAATGTCCGGGATTCAATTAATCCATATACGATTCCTTTTGTTTCACGATATATTACTTGTCCGAGATTCAATCCACCGATATCTCCATATCTGATTAATCTCGTTACTGACAAGTTCTCTTTACTCGTTCCCATAGAATAGGATCCCTTATGACTAGCCACTTAGTCATATGCTTGCAAGCGTTTGGATGCTATACTACCGAGAGGGCCCAGAGATATCTATCCAACTGTTGGACGAACAAATCCTAGTCTCGATTCATGCCACCCAACAACCTATCATCGGAGAACCTGAAAGCCACCTTTATAATCACCCAGTTACGAAGTGACGTTTGATGTCCACAAAGCACTCCTCCGATAAGCGGGAGTAACATAATATCATGGTCTAAGGAAACTATATTTGACATCTATTTAATTTGAGTCTTGTCCATTATATCATCACCCATGATACAAACTTCGTTTATCAAGTGATTCATAAATCCATGGTTAGGAAACATCTAACCATCACTTAATCAAACGAACTAGTCATAAGAGGAAAGACTAGGGACACATTTTTGCTTATATTCCACACATGTATTTGTTTCCAATTAATACAATTCTAGCATGGATAATAAACATTTATCATGAACGGGAAATATGATAATCAATAACCTTTATTATTGCCTCTTGGGCATATTCCCAACAAGTTTTTGCTTGGGGACAAGCGGAGTCTAAGCTTGGGGGAGCTGATACGTCCATTTTGCATCACTATTTTACATCTTAATTTGTCTTTATTCATTGATATATTTTATATTATGACACATTACTTATGTTATTTTATCTTATTTTGCATGTTTTGCAATTTTTAGGATTTATCTGCCGGGGTCCGGAAACTGCTGGAAAAAGTACCTGTCAAGACAACTAAGCTCCGAAGCCCCAAAAATTCCAGGAAAATAAGGAAGTTATTATTTTGGAAAAATAAGTCACGGAGCCAGAAGAGGGCACGTGGGAGATCCACCAGGGGAAGGGGCGACCCCCAGCCGAGGGTCCACCTAGGGTGGCAGGTGGGACCCGTCCCTAGGCCCTGTGGCCCCCCTCCGGCACCCCTTCGGCGTACATCTTCTCCTTGACCTAAAAATCGTCAGGGCGTAATCCAATTATTTTTGCGCCACCACTGCGAGGCGGAAACCAGACAGAGAGAAAAAAGGCCTCCGGCAGGGAGAAATCTGCCGGGGAAATTCCCTCTCGGAAGGGGAAATCGTCGCCATCGTCATCACGCCGGGCATCATCGGGATCATCATCGACATCATCTCCACCACCAGCACAATCACCCCCTTCATCGTCCCATCTCATCTCGCTGTAGCTTTTGAAGTTGTGATTTGTTTAGTTCATTGGGATTGCTACTCAGGTGTTGATTACTCTTTGTAGTTGATACTTGTGAGTTTTATCGGTGAATTATTGTTACGATCAGATTTTTACCCATATTCATATCACCTCTGATCATGATCAATATGATGTCTTGTGTGTAGTTCGTTTGGTTCTTGAGGACATGGGAAAAGTCTAGTTGCTAGTAATTGCATAACGTTGAGTAATATTTAATTGTTTGATGATTAATGTTGTGCTGTTATTCCTCTAGTGGTATCGTCTGAACGTCGACTACATGATACTTCACCTTTTAAGGGCCTAGGGGAATGCATGGTGTATTTAGTTTGTTTATGGCAGGGTTGCCGGAGGGACAGAAACCTGAACCCTAATTTGCAAGCTAGTGCACTAGGGAGTGTTGGATCTCGGAGTTTAAAGTTGTGGTTATTGTTATCTGATGACGGGATTGATGAGAGTGTTCTTCTCCCTCAACAACGCCAACAAGTACTCTTGATACCCTGAAAGGAAGATAATATATTAGGGATAGGTTGAGCCTCCAAGTGCCGAGTATGTAGAAGTGGTAGTTTTTCCCCAAGAAGGTGACTCGAGGGTTTAATATCAAACTCTCGGGGAATTAGTAGTGTGGGTTTTATCTTCTTGTCCTTCTCTAGATTTCCTGCAAACAAAATAGATTGCTTTGTGCCCTCAACCTCACCAAGTGGTTGTCAAGCACAAGGTGTGAGAATGATATTAAGATGATAATGAATGCAAAACAGTAAATAAAAATACAATGGTGGTGAATAAGTATGAAAGGATGATAGTAATGATGATGGATGGTATTTCTGGGGTTTTTATATGTGAATGCAAGAAGTAAAAGTTTTTTTGTATTTTCTGATTTTAAAATGGCTGAATGTAAAAGATGCTTAAAAGTGGTTGGAAAGTTGTTTCTTATGATTAATAATGGACCGGGGTTCATGGTTTCACACATGCACTCTCTCTTTAATATAGTGTGGCAAATGAGTAGACATAGATTTAACATATGAGATTGCAAACAAGGTTAATGACATGTTACTAATTATATGGGCATCACGTCCTAACATAGAGACCTTTTGATTATTAGTCTCACTTATACTCCACCAAGATGTGAACTAAATCATGCACCTTAGTAATTAAGATAACATCAGAGTATAGCTTTAAGATTAATGACATGAAGTGAAAATAAACACATGATGGATCTAGTCTTAGGTAGAGGCATGTCACTCCTCCTACCCTACAACATGGTATTTTGGTTTATCCCTAGTGAGGTAACAAAGTAAGGTAAACACCCAATGGATCATGATATTAAGTTGTCAGCTTATCACTTCACCACCCCCGTTATTCCAACTAATGCACACGTTCCCCCACACACGCTCTCATAAACATGCTTGATCATAACAAGGATAAAAGAACAGGGTACATAATATGCATCTACTTTCATAACTGAAATATAACATTGCAATCTCAACATATATTAACTCATATAAAGATCCACCACAATGGTAATACAACGGTGACCGTAATCATGTTCAGCAGCTCATACGGTGCTAATTAGTGAAGCTCAAGAGAGAGAGAGATACATATGCTACTGCCACAAACCCATAGTCCATAGGTGGACTACTCCCTCTTCATCATGGAGATGCTGGAGATGTCGATGGAGAAGAAGGAGACCTCTCCGGCAGGGCTCCGCCAGAGTTTTCCCCCTCCAATCTTCAGCCTCCTGGTCTCTGTTTCTTGTTTCTCTTCTGTGGCGGCTCTCCTTCCGAAGAACGTCGGGGGACCCTTTATATAGGCATTTTTAGGTCACGAGGATGCTTCTGGGCGAAGGATCTACGCAAACGGGGCCACGAGGGCTGAATTAGGTGGGCCCACACGGCCTGGTACTATAGCCGCGTGGGGCCCCCTATTTTGGCCCTCCGGCCTCCTTTCGCTTGCTTCTTTCGCTCCAATGTCTTCCTCCTTCCAAAATAATGACCCCCGTAAATTTATAGCTCATTATGACGTCGTTAAGGTCCTGAAACAAATAAAGAAAGAAATAGGGGTTTTCTGCCTGCGTAGGATTAGTTCCATAAAAAGGGGAAATCATTATTAATTAGCAAAAATCATTAAATAACAGTAATGTACCCCTTATATGATGCAAATATGAATGGAATATAAGTATTATAGTGCAAAGTTCATGTATGCATTTTAGATGCATCATTATCTTAATTACTTTCTTGTAGTTGGTTATACTTGCAAGAGGTTTAATCACAAGTATGCATTTGTCCAAGTAAGGGCGGTGCATTATCATAGGTTCACCCACACAACACTTATCAAAACATTGAAGATTAATCAAAGGCGTGCAATGAAAGTAGCTTGGCAGAAATTCCCATGTGTCCTCAGGAAGTAACTCCACCGGCTTGTCCTTTCTGCTAAAAAGGATTGGGCCACTTGCTGCAACCATAGTTGCCGCATTTTATTTACTTGTTCTTTATTTTCTCTTTACAACAAAATTCCATAAATATTCTTTCCTTTTAGTGCTTGAAGTGAAACCTTGCTAAAACCCACTTGTCAACACCTTCTGCTCCTCGTTGGGTTCGACGCTCTTACTTATCGAAAGGACTACGATAGATCCCCTACACTTTTGGGTCATCACGCGTACGCTTATGCGAGACTGGTTCCGCAATTGACATATGGCTTGTACCATATATGCGGTTGATGGGTGTTTGTCTCTCTTGCAATGGTGGTATGACATTAACAACGGAGGGCCTGAAAGGGGTGTAATAGAGACAAATATTTAATCGGTGTTTTGGTTGAAAGTTCTTAGGTAAAAGAACGGTTCTTTTGCGAAAGCCCTAGCAGCCACGTAAAACATGCAAATAGATAAAGTAGAGGCGTCTAACTTTATTTTGCAGGGGCGTGTGATATGATATGGTACGGTAAGTGTTTGCGAAATATTTAGCCATTGGCGAGGAGGCACCGTAGACCCGGTGCCAGGAGCAAGATGGAGATCATGCCGGAGCGCCCGATGGAGATCAAGACGCGAGCACCATATCATATCGCATTACATTTGATGTTATTTGTGTGCTACTTATATTGTTTGTATTAGATATACGACGGTAGCAATATAAGTTAATCCCTTATTTTTAATACCAATTAAAAGTGTTCTCCCTTAGTATGCACCACCAGGAAAGTTCGCCGCTATGAGGCAGGCTGTGACGATCGGGTGTCAGACATATCTACGTTCGCATATAGTGGGTGCAAGCCGTGTATGCACTACGAAAATACTAACGTTAAATTGGCGAGCCTAGCATGTACAGACATGGTCTAGGAGCACAAGGGATCGAAAGATCAAGCATGAGTCGCATGCATGATGTGATCAACATTTCGATGTCCACCTTTGCAACCATGCCGCCGACCCTGACGATCGTGGGTGGTGTGGTGAATGAGGGTCGTGTAATCACTAAGATGTTTTGAAGGATGATTGATGGGGGAATACCCAACCGGGTAGGCCCAGACGTGCGGGTTGGACCATAAGACCCGGGTGGCCCAGCGGCCCACTCGGAGGATCACATTAGGGGGGAGGCCAAGCCCGCAACCCGGTGGGCCAACTCGACTCAGGTCCGAGTTCGGTAGAAGACGACGACAAGGATGAAGATTGTTCTACAAGTAACCTGGCTTCACCCGTAGCCGTAGGATGAGATCTTAACCGACCCGGACACCCTGTAAAACCCTAGCCGAGTGGATATATAAAGTCGGCTAGGAGGAAAAACCTAGGGAGACACCCCCTTTCCACCTCCTAGACACTTTGCACCGGAGCCGATCTACGCTCCTGCACAACCCGCCATTAGCACACCTTGTACACCCCATCAATCTAATATAATCTAGCAGGAGTAGGTCTTTACCTCGCCAAGAGGGGCCGAACCTGGGTAAACTCGTGTGTGTCGACCCCCTCGTGATTCCTACGTCGCCTTGCTCCATGCATTCAAGTCACCCGATGGCATCTGTCTCGAGAAACCCTCGACAATTGGCGCCCACCGTGGGGCCAGCGACTACTGGAGTTTACTTCGCGAGGGGTGCAATCCCACTCGCAGAGGATGTCGGCTACGGCATCTACCACGAGCACAACGGCGTCGGCTACGTACTCGATGCCCACACTTACGACGCGCCAGCGCGCGCGCCGATCTCAGACTTCGCAGGACTGCCGTCACCGCCTTCGTCGGGTTCTGCGGATCATCTAAGGAGGTCGCCCGTACCAATAGCGACAACGCGAAGCTTCCCATCTGTGACCCAGACTGCGTCGACACCGCCAACTCCATCGACAACGGCGACCCGGCCGTGGACCCGAGTCTAACTCGGAGCGTCTCCACGGCCCGGGCAACGGCAACGACACTGACACCGACTCTATCCTACCAGTACTCGACTATGAGTCCGAGGGTTCAGCGGGTTCGATGTCGAGCGGATCGGCGACCCCGGCCATGGTTGGAATGGCGGGGAATGCCAACGCGACAGTGGGTAACGACAACGACAACGACCCGCTCGCTACCCCAATTACCCCAGACAACGCCATCGAGCAGGTGAAAAAGCTCGATGCACTCCGTGCTGTGATGGAGAAGCAGAGGATGGAAAACCGCCGCCAGGAGCAACTCATCGAAACACAGAAGATTGCCCTGTCCGCCATCACGGAGTATCGGAAAAAGTAGAAATCGCGCCTCCGGTTCGGCGCTCCAACACGCGTGCTCGACGACGCGTTCGCGCACGATGACGCAGAGCTCGAACGCGAACAGGAGCGGAATCGCCGGGATGGCACCCGGCAGGAAGACCCGCGGGAGCGCATGCCGCCCCCGCAGCCTAGTGCCAAGCCGCCGGCCACGGCGGACGATCCCAGCCTCGCGGTCTTCAACACACCGGTTGACTGCGTGGTAGCAGCCGCCTCGTTCTTCAACAAGATGAAGATAACGGGTCATCCTGGGTGCGACATCGTCGTCAAGCTGGTGAACAAGGCGGTGGAGCTGCAGGAGAACATGTCCACCAACAGCGGCAAGATGTGCTCCAGATCGCACATCAGCAAGAAGGCAGACTCGGCCCTGCGCCGCGTCGAACAAGGCGACGGAGGGCCCACACCACTCGCCATTGGGCATGTGACGAGCAAGCCGCATCAAGCAACATCGCCCCACTTCAGCTGATACCTCAGCTCACCCCGGGCGACGCTCGGCACACCATCAACGACAACCAAGCTCAGCGTCGCTCCAACGCCTCCGCTCCCGATTTGTGGGGCCACCTCAACAGCAAGCAGGACGAGTCGGCACCCGCAAAAGACGATGAGTTCGGACCGCGACTGGGAGAGAAGGCCATCAAGTCTCAGGCCCTCGCCGACTGGACCGAGTGTCGCAACAGTGGAACACGGGGTTCCCCTGATGCGGTCAAAGTGGGTCCACCACCTGTGGGCCCACCAAGAAGGCGAACAAGGAAAAGGTTCAAGACTGGCAGATGGGCCCCCAATCTGCCCCACGACGACCAGGCAAGGACGACATCGACGACCACGACTAAGGACTGGGGGACCTCCCGGGGTCTCCCTCAACCCGGCAGACGACGCGGAGGTCCCGGGGACCCCGACGCCCGGCAGGAGGCCAGACTCACCCCCGGGATCCAACCTCCGTACAAGGAAAGAGGATAAGCTTGCCAGATCCGGCTGGAAGCTCCTAGAAGACTTGGGCGCCAAGAAGACGGAGGCGCCGCGGGGGGACACGGTCGGAAAAGGTGTCAGCCTTTGTCCGCCCGCCCTGCAAAAGGTGGGCGACCGCACCTAACCCCCCTCAGAAGAATACTTGGACAAGAAGTGGCCACGTCACCCCAAAAGTAGAACCCGGAGGGGTTTTCCCGCCTAAAACCCCTCCGCCCCCAAAGGTGCACCTGTGGGATCCCCTTAGCCTATAAAAGGAGGACCAAGGCACCGGAGGGAGGGGACGGATTTCCAGAAGATCGGAGGCTAGGCTAGGTAGCGCACAAGACAAAGAGTAGCAGAAGCGAGAGGTGATATCCTCCGGGTCAGGATCTGCTCATCTTCAACCTCTAGCCAACACCTCCCGGGTTCTCACCCGCAACCACCTCTGTAAAGGTACACCATGATAAACCACTCAATCCAGACATGCAGGAGTAGGGCTTTTAGCCTCCGGGCGGCCTGAACCTGGGTAAACTCCCTGTGTCCCTACATTGCTTGCTAGTACATAGATCAGAGGTCTTGACGAAGTTCTCCCGGCGGAGGACGTTTCCCAGCCTCCTTCGCACCCCATACCGAACCTAAAAAGGGGGTATCCTTTACTCCCGGTGTCCGTGATCCAAGACACGACACCGAGACTAACCAACCCACCCAGTCTACGAGTCGCCACGCTGGACCCTCTACTTCGACGGCTCAAAGATGTACGAAGGCTCGGGGGCTGGCGTGGTCCGGATCTCCACTAAAGGAGACAAGATGCGCTACGCCCTGCAGATCATGTTCCCCTGCACCAACAACGTGGCAGAGTACGAGGCCCTACTTCACAGGCTCGGTATCGCCAAGGAGCTCGGCGTATCGCAGCTTCACTCCTACGGCGACTCCGACGTCGTCATCCAGCAAGCCATGGGAACATGGGACATCAACTAGCCCAACCTGGCGGCTTATAGACGCCTGGTCAACCAGGTCGGTGGTCACTTCGCCGGCTTGGAGATGGAGCACATCCCGAGGAAGAAGAATGACGAGGCAGACGAGTTGGCTCGCCTCGGTTCCAAGCAAAGGCCAGCACCGCCTGGCGTCTTCCTCGACTCCATCCACAACCCCTCTGTCAAACCTCTGACGGAGATCGAGCTTGCCATCCCTCCTTCGCCAGAACCCGCGCTGGTCGCCCTCACGCTGGAGGCACCCGACTGGCAAGTCCCCTACATCGACTTCCTCACCACCAAGAAGCTGCCTGAGGATCAATTCCAAGCCCGACAGATGGTTCGCCGCGCCAGCGCCTACACCATCATCAACAACGAGCTGTACAAACGCAGCACCTCTGGCGTTTTCCTGCACTGCGTGGAGCCCGAAGAAGGACGTCGCATTCTCAACGACATCCACTCGGGCGACTACAGCCACCACGTGGGAGCCCGTTCCCTAGTTGCCAAGGCGCTACGGCACGGTTTCTTCTGGCCGACGACCATGACGCCCGGGACATTGTACGGCGCTGCTTCGGGTGCCAGAAGTACGCTCGCCAGGATCACCTGCTGGCTCAGGCACTCAAAACCATCCCCCTAACATGGTGTTTCGCGGCCTGGGGGCTGGACATGGTGGGGCCCTGCAAAAAGGCGCGTAGCGGCTTGACACACCTATTGGTGGCTGTCGACAAATTCACCAAGTGGGTAGAGGCGAAACCCATAAAGAAGCTCGATGGCGCCACCGCAAAGAAGTTCCTCCAAGAGATCATCTACCGGTTTGGCTACCCGCACAGCATCATCACCGACAACGACACGGATTTCGCCGAAGGAGTAATGGCAGCCTTCTGCCGCGACAAAGGCATCCGACTCGATCTCGCCTCGGTCACTCATCCGCAGTCAAATGGGCAGGCAGAACGGATGAATCAGTCGCTGCTGCATGGGATCAAGCCGCGGCTTCAAGTACCTCTGGAGAGAACACCGGGCTGCTGGTTGGACGAGCTACCGTCTGTCCTATGGGGCATTCGTACCACACCAAACCGCTCCACCGGCTACACGCCTTTCTTCATGGTGTACGGTGCGGAGGCAGTCCTGCCAGCAGACCTGGAGCACGACTCGCCATGAGTCGCCGCATACGATGAGGAGGACAACGAGCAAGCTCGCCAAGACAGCGTCGACCTCCTCGAGGAAGAATGCGAACTCGCGGCCTCCAGAACCGCCATCTACCAGCAAGGCCTGCGCCACTATCGCAGCCTTCGGGTCAAAAGTCGCTCCTTTAACGAGGGGGACTTGGTTCTCCGACTAATCCAAAAGTCGGAAGGGATGCACAAGCTTTCTGCTCCATGGGAGGGCCCTTTTGTCGTCAGCAAAGTGCTCGACAACGGCTCCTACTACCTCATCGACATCCGCGAAGCTGACAAGAGCAGCAAGTCGGAAGAGGAAACAAAACGCCCATGGAACATCAGTCTGCTACGCCCCTTTTACACATAGTACTCTGTAGCACTGTGTGGTCAATCAATGGAATAAATCCGGCACCCCACGACACGCTCGGGGGCTGCCGTTTCGTCTCAATGCTTTTGAGTTTTTATTTCATACTATGATGTTATATGATTGACGGGTCTCCAGAGAGGGTTCAACGCCAAGACGCGTAACTCAACACTGGGAGACCCAGCCCATGAGGCGAAAACGGTAAACGTGATGTTTTTTCTCTAAGTCATAGGCAACTCGCAAACGTGTACAAAGTAGCTGGCCGGTATATTGAACACTACAATGGAGGCCTCCGGGACCTTGTCGATCAAATACTGCGCTGCGTGCGAAAAAAGAATACACGTGAGGGCATACTTGGAGGAGTCGCACAATCGAGAAGTCGCATAAACGACTTAAAACAATGCAAGTGACATGATCACAAAACAACAATTAAAAGCGCAAGTCGCACAATATTAAAACAAACTTTGTTCTTACATGAACTTAACCATATTACAATCTCAAGTGCTCTAAGCAATTGCAGGCAACGACCTCTCAACCCGCACATACCGGCGGACGGACGCGGCTGCGCTACTTTCAGACTCGGGGGCTGGCGCCTCAAGGACCCATTCGCCGGAAGGAAGGGGCGGTAAGTTCTCAATAGCCATGAGGGAGTCGACGTGGAGATTCTCGAAGGCAAGGAACTCCTTCCCTGCATCCTCCGGCGCGACCTCGTCTTTGACAAACTCGTCTGTTTCGACGAGTCGTGCAAGCCGGCAGGCGTAGGGGCCGACCCGCTCCATCACCTCTTGCGGGTTGATCTCCTTGCCGTCCTTATCCACCTTCGGGAAGCCCGAGGTAATCTTTCGGAAGTCGGCCTTGGGGTAGCGAGCAACCGTCGCGCCAAGTACCAGTATGGCTCCCGACCGAGCAGCCCGATCGACGCCACCGGTCTCCAATGGCAGGGATCCGCGTCAAGCGCTCCACCATGTCAGCATCTTGAGTCGGCACGTTGCAGACTCTGGCCGACATGTGCTTCAGAATGGCGGCTCCCACCTCCACCACCCGGTTGCTGAAGACGACGATGTGGTCAAGAAGGGCTTCAGGAATGAGGGCGATAAAGTCCTCGCTACGCCCTGTACAAGACAAACAAAGATTAAACAGTGGCAAACCACACCGGCACGAAGTACCAACGGCAGAAAACATACCAATAAGGTCGCAGACGGCGGCCCTCAAGTGCTTCGTCAAGTCAGTCATCTCCGACTTGACCCGCGCATTCTCCTCCTGCAGCGCCTCGATTTTGTCAGCGCTGGATTTCTCCATCGCCTCCAGCGCCTTCTTCAGGTCTGCCACCTGGGCGGTGGCCTTCTCCAGGTCTGCTCGAACAGCGGACATAGCGGTTTCCAGCTCCTTCAAAGCATTGCAGTGCGCAACATTGAGTTTATCAATGTCGGCCTGCACCTACTCGCGCGACATAAGACTTCTGCGCGCTTCAGCAAGCTGGCCTTGGAGGTCGTCAAGCTCCCTCTGCACACGATGTAACAAAGTTATTGAAGATCCCCCAAGCCGCACTACGATGCCCGGGGGCTAGAAAGATTCGAGACTCAAGCCGACTTTGGCAAAATCGACTTGACCCTCGGGGGCTACGGGCGAGTTTTCAAGGTGCACAAAGAAAAAAGAACAACAAAAAACAAATTGGAGATTCGAGCCGATTTCTACAAACTCGCCTCGACCCTCGGGGACTACCGCCGAGATTTTATCAGAAAAAACAACTTCAACAAATAACAGATTGGAGACTCAAGCCAACTTCTACAAAGTCGTCTCGACCCTCGGGGGCTACGGGCGAAATTCTAGTGGAAAAATTCTAGAGATGAGACCCAAGTCGATATCAAGACATCGAATCGGGCCTCGGGGGCTACGGGTGGTTACAACTACATATTGAAGGCAAGATCACATACCTGATGTGCAGCTGCAGCAAGCTTCATCGAGTCGATGAAGCTTGGCTGACCCGCTCCTTCCGCAGCGGGTCGCGACACCGGCACGGAGGCGATAGGAGTCGCATCTGTAACCAGCAATGTTGTGGGCGACAAAGTCGCCCCAAGGACGACAGTCCCACTCGACGCAGCCTCCCTCCACTTCAGGTTACGTGTATCACACACGTGATTGGAAGGATAGTTATCCGGTGGTTCTTGCGGTGAAAGATCGGGCCAAACAATCTCGCCCCAAGGATACCACACTAGGTGTTGCGAGCCATGATCAAGAAGAACTTGCGTGAGTGGGAAGATTGTTTACCAAGATGATAAGGGGTGGCCCGATCTTCTCTGTGAGCGGTGGTAGATGGTTGATGAAGGTAGATAACTTGCGAGATTCCGACGAACTCTCCGGCTGCTCCCCTGTTGCCAATGCAACAGCTCTTCAACCCAATGGATATTCGCGACGCCTCACACCGATGCAACGTAGCCGCCGGCCACGAAGCGGTTTCTGCGATCTACTAATTCCCAATGGAACAACAGATCACACTCTAACTTTGGTAGCAAGAACCTTGAATGGACCATCACCCCGCGGCATCAACTTGGACTTGCGCTGAACAGGAAATCTGTCTTTACGAAAGTGCACCCAAACCATGTCACCGGGCTGAAAGATCACCTCCTTTCTCTTCTTGTTGACACGAGCTGCATTGTACGTGCCTTTCTTCTCAAGTGCCTCTTTAGTCTTCTCATGTATCTTCCTCACAAAATCTGCACGCTTCGATGCCTCCATGTTGACTCTCTCATGTAATGGAAGCGGCAGCAAATCAAGCGGAGTAATGGGTTTGAAACCATACACCACCTCAAACGGACATAATTGTGTGGTGGAATGTACCGCCCTGTTATATGCAAACTCCACATGCGGCAAACAATCTTCCCACTCACACAAGTTCTTCTTGATCATGGCTCGCAGCAACGTTGATAGTGTGCGATTCACCACCTCCGTTTGTCCATCAGTTTGGGGATGACAAGTGGTACTGAACAACAGCTTTGTTCCCAGCTTGCCCCAAAGTGTCTTCCAAAGTAACTCATGAACTTGACATCTCGATCAGAAACAATCGTCTTGGGTACTCCATGTAAGCGCACGATGTCCCTGAAAAACAGATTAGCAATATGCGACGCATCGTCGCTTTTGTGGCAGGCAATAAAGTGTGACATCTTAGAAAAATGATCCACTACCACAAAAATAGAATCATGTCCTCTCCTAGTTCTAGGCAATCCTAACACAAAATCCATGCTTATGTCCTCCCATGGAGTTGTAGGTGCAGGAAGAGGAGTATACAAACCATGAGGCTTCAGCTTGGACTTTGCCTTGTTGCAAGTGATGCAACGCTTAACAGACCTATCCACATCCCACCTCATCCTTGGCCAATAAAAGTGATCAGCCAACATCAGTAACGTCTTCTCACGTCCAAAGTGTCCCATCAAACCGCCACCATGAGATTCCTGCAACAACAGCAAACGCACGGACGATTCTGGCACACATAATTTGTTAGCTCTAAACAAGTATCCATCATGCATATGGTATTTTTCCCAAGCTTTCACAGCAGAACACTTAGCAAAAGGCATGGAAAAATCAGTATCATGAGCATATAAATCATGCAAACTCTCTAAACCAGGAACTTGAACATCCAAATGTGTCAAAAGCATGCTTTTCCTAGAGAGTGCATCAGCAACCACGTTTTCTTTGCCTTTCTTATACTTAATAATGTATGGGAAGGATTCAATGAACTCAACCCATTTAGCATGACGTTTATTCAAGTTAGATTGGCACTTCAAATACTTCAAAGCTTCATGATCAGAATGTATGATAAATTCTTTTGGCCACAAATAATGTTGCCAAACCTCAAGAACACGAACAAGTGCATACAATTCTTTATCATAAACAGGATCGTTCAATTGGGCACCATTTAATTTCTCCGAAAAATATGCAATTGGTTTCCCCTCTTGCATCAACACACCTCCTATTCCAATACCACTAGCATCACATTCAATATCAAATTGCTTATTGAAATCAGGAAGCATAAGCAAAGGTGCAGAAATTAAACGACGTTTCAGCTCATCAAAAGCGACATCTTGGGCTGCGCCCCACACAAACTCAACACCTTTTTTAGGTAAAGGCAAAGTCCAAGCTCCCCACTCACGCAAGTTCTTCTTGATCATGGCTCGCAGCAACGTTGATAGTGTGCGATTCACCACCTCCGTTTGTCCATCAGTTTGGGGATGACAAGTGGTACTGAACAACAGCTTTGTTCCCAGCTTGCCCCAAAGTGTCTTCCAAAAGTAACTCATGAACTTGACATCTCGATCAGAAACAATCGTCTTGGGTACTCCATGTAAGCGCACGATGTCCCTGA
Source organism: Puccinellia tenuiflora (assembly GCA_012064385.1). Lineage (NCBI taxonomy): Eukaryota > Viridiplantae > Streptophyta > Magnoliopsida > Poales > Poaceae > Puccinellia > Puccinellia tenuiflora. The sequence goes on along the minus strand of QRDG01000545.1, from coordinate 345,683 downwards.
AAAACAGATTAGCAATATGCGACGCATCGTCGCTTTTGTGGCAGGCAATAAAGTGTGACATCTTAGAAAAACGATCCACTACCACAAAAATAGAATCATGTCCTCTCCTAGTTCTAGGCAATCCTAACACAAAATCCATGCTTATGTCCTCCCATGGAGTTGTAGGTGCAGGAAGAGGAGTATACAAACCATGAGGCTTCAGCTTGGACTTTGCCTTGTTGCAAGTGATGCAACGCTTAACAAACCTATCCACATCCCGCCTCATCCTTGGCCAATAAAAGTGATCAGCCAACATCAGTAACGTCTTCTCACGTCCAAAGTGTCCCATCAAACCGCCACCATGAGATTCCTGCAACAACAGCAAACGCACGGACGATTCTGGCACACATAATTTGTTAGCTCTAAACAAGTATCCATCATGCATATGGTATTTTTCCCAAGCTTTCACAGCAGAACACTTAGCAAAGGCATGGAAAAATCAGTATCATGAACATATAATCACGCAAACTCTCTAAACTAGGAACTTGAACATCCAAATGTGTCAAAAACATGCTTTTCCTAGAGAGTGCATCAGCAACCACGTTTTCTTTGCCTTTCTTATACTTAATAATGTATGGGAAGGATTCAATGAACTCAACCCATTTAGCATGACGTTTATTCAAGTTAGATTGGCACTTCAAATACTTCAAAGCTTCATGATCAGAATGTATGATAAATTATTTTGGCCACAAATAATGTTGCCAAACCTCAAGAACACGAACAAGTGCATACAATTCTTTATCATAAACAGGATAGTTCAATTGGGCACCATTTAATTTCTCCGAAAAATATGCAATTGGTTTTCCCTCTTGCATCAACACACCTCCTATTCCAATACCACTAGCATCACATTCAATATCAAATTGCTTATTGAAATCAGGAAGCATAAGCAAAGGTGCAGAAATTAAACGACGTTTCAGCTCATCAAAAGCGACATCTTGGGCTGCGCCCCACACAAACTCAACACCTTTTTTAGGTAAAGGCAAAGTCCAAGCTCCCCACTCACGCAAGTTCTTCTTGATCATGGCTCGCAGCAACGTTGATAGTGTGCGATTCACCACCTCCGTTTGTCCATCAGTTTGGGGATGACAAGTGGTACTGAACAACAGCTTTGTTCCCAGCTTGCCCCAAAGTGTCTTCCAAAAGTAACTCATGAACTTGACATCTTGATCAGAAACAATCGTCTTGGGTACTCCATGTAAGCGCACGATGTCCCTGAAAAACAGATTAGCAATATGCGACGCATCGTCGCTTTTGTGGCAGGCAATAAAGTGTGACATCTTAGAAAAACGATCCACTACCACAAAAATAGAATCATGTCCTCTCCTAGTTCTAGGCAATCCTAACACAAAATCCATGCTTATGTCCTCCCATGGAGTTGTAGGTGCAGGAAGAGGAGTATACAAACCATGAGGCTTCAGCTTGGACTTTGCCTTGTTGCAAGTGATGCAACGCTTAACAAACCTATCCACATCCCGCCTCATCCTTGGCCAATAAAAGTGATCTTTGCGGCTGCTGTTGGTGGTGATCCCTTTGCATCAAGGCTGATCTGTTGGGCGGCTGCTGTGGGAGGAGATTGCTTTGTTTGTGCAGATTGGTTCTGTCAAATTGATTTGCGAGGAGGCTGCTAGAGGTTGAAGTTCCGCGACCAGATCTCCTGCCGCGGCACAAAAATCTGTTGTTTTCTCTGCCGCAGCAGAATCAAGTTGGAAAGGAGTTTTTGTTTGCCGAGATGGTTTCTTTGAGTTCTGCTCGTGTGGTTGATAAGTCAGAGGATGTATATCATGACTACACTACTGTCATGGTAGGATTCAAATTAGATCCCACAAAAATAAAGTGGAGATTGGAGAGTTCTGCCACATATATAGAGTTTCAGTCTTGGGAATCTGACATGGACCTTGGTTTCGCAAGATGTCGCACACTTGATAGCACGTTTGGTGGCCATACGGAATATGTCCTTGCCTACCGGCGTGTGGATGAGACTTTGGCTAGTTTATGGCGTGAAGCGAGGTCCGCGACGGGCATAACTTCTAGCTGGAAAGATTTCAAACAATTTCTACGTGCTAGATTTTTGGAGAAGTCCACGGAGATGGACAAGGTGGTTATTTCTGAGGATGTTGAACCTTTGAGTGGGCTGAATATGCAACTCAAGAGGGTTCATGATGATGCTTGCAAAATAGTTGACAAGGGTCAGCGATGGAGTTTATTTCAGACTCAGTGCATGATAAAAGGCAAAGAGTGCAAGCTCATGATTGATGGTGGTAGCTGTACTAATGGCATAAGCAAGGCAATGGTGGCAGCGTTGGGGTTGTCCACATGGCGTATTCCTGAACCTAAGCATCTTGAGTGGTTGAATAGCTGCGGTATGCTGAAGGTTACACATAAGGTACGTGTGCCATTTACAGTTGGTGACTATATTGATGAGGTTGAGTGTGATGTATTGCCATTGGAGGTGTGTGGGCTGTTACTTGGTCGACCATGGCAATATGATCGCAATGTTACTCATGCTGGGAGAGCAAATACATATTCTTTTGTGCATGATGGCAAACAGCGGACTTTGAAGCCTATGAGAGATGATCAAATCAAGTCCGATGTGGTGCTGGTGGTTCGCAAGGAGAAGTTGCACAAGGCTACGCCAAAGCCAAGGCTAGTTAAATTGCAGCAAGAGGAGCATGATGCAAGGAGCGTTGGTACTGAAACGGATTCAGCCGTGCATGTAGATGACGAGCCAGTTGTTCTTGTTAGTGATAAGCCAGTTGAAGTGCAGCCTCTTACTGATGAGAGGAAGGATGTTGCAGCATGTGTTCCAGTTCGTGTTGACATGGGTGTTCAGACCGATGACGTTGGTGCTGATCGTGTTCCGGTGCGTGTGGTACCGCGAGTAGGAGGTCGTCGCTATGGCAGCACACCCGTGAGGCGTTTTGTTGGAGCAGCAGTGCGGATGCACAAAGGGAAAGATGGACATGTTCGTCAGTTGTGTGGCCCGGGCATTACTATTTTGCAGAGTCGTGCAACGAAGATTCATGTTCCCCAAAGGGCTCCATCCAGATTTGAGAAGAAGAAGGTAGTGGCGCCAAATTCCAAGCTCATGTGGAGAAGAAAAGAAGCGCCAAGTGCTGTATCAAGTCGAGTAGGCCGTGAGGGAGGATGTGGCGTGGAAGGCAAGCAAGACTTGAAGACGGCAAACAAGCGTGATGCTCTTGTTTATATACCTCCACCTTTTCGAGTAGACCCACACGCGTTGGGGACAACGCTTCTTGAAGGGGGGGAGGATGATATGGGCACGACGAAGGAGGTTGTTGATAACACACACATTGGAGGAGGACCAGAGGAGCGGCAAGAATTGGAGTACAACGTCACCTATGGCGCGAGGGAGGAGCGGGAGGAATGCGCAAAGAAGGGAGACGAAGAAATCCAGGCAGCCCGGCCTGAGGCCGGCCTCAGCCCGGCCTAGGCCGGCCATGTGCCCGAAGCGGCCGGCCTCAGCCCGGCCTCCGCCCGGCCAGGCCGGTTTGCATGTCATGCAAATCCCAGCCCGGCCTAGTCCCGGCCTAGCCCCGGCCTAAGCCCGGCCTGGACCCGGCCTGCGCGCCAGATTTGGACCGAACCAGTTTTGGTCGGTTTGTATTCACTTTTTGGGTCGAACCAAACCCTGTTTGAGTCGGTTTGAGTGTTTCCCCAGCCCTAGGACTCCTATAAAAGGCTAGGGCCGGCGGCTAGGGTGAGGTTAGCTTTGAGTTTAGATTAAAAACAGTCCATAGACTTTGAGCTCCATTGGTGAAGCTTCCCTCCGGGGACGGCGATGCCGTTTATCAGTTTGTAATAAAGATTGCTGCGGAGGTTCTTGTGTTCATCAAGGATTGTCGTACCTTGGTTGGAGGCGTGGTGATCTTCATCACGTTGCTTGCTGGATTCGTTCCTCTTCTCCAGGTTTGCGTTCATCGTTAAATTGGGAGAATTACTATCCGGGTTACTCGCTGTGAAAGATCGGGAAAAACTTTAGGATCATCCCCTTTGATCCTTATCATGATGATGAGGACATCCCTAGTCCTTTACCATTTTCTTCTATCGATGATGTTGCTGCTCAGGACAAGCCCAATGAGGTGAGGATTGGACCGATGACAAGAGCTCGTGCCAAGCTACTTGGACAACAGGTGAACTCACTCTTAATTGAATATGATGTTTGTGATAACGAGAACTTTATACTGCCTAAGTCTATGCACTTGTGTATGATTAGGGTTGTTGATAACACAAATATTGGAGGAGTACCAGAGGAGCGGCAAAGAATGGAGTACAACGTCACCTATGGAGCTCACCACCAGCCCTACGAGGTTGGCCCCCATGACGGCGTCTCGGACGTTCGTCTAGTTATCTATCAATAAAGACGTGAGAGTTCTTGAATTGTCAAGAGTAATCATGTGTGCTTGGGTGTCCTTGAATCTGTCAAGGGAGTTCAAGATCTATCCAAGTTCTTCAGGTTACGTGTATCACACACGTGATTGGAAGGATAGTTATCCGGTGGTTCTTGCGGTGAAAGATCGGGCCAAACAATCCGTATCAGATGAGGGCATCGTCGGCATCGTGTTGGTCGGTTGACACTCTAGGACAGGCTTTTATAACGCATGTAATGTCTAAGGTTGTGTTAATTAGGCCTGCGTGCCACTTGTGTTTGGGCCGAACCTATAACAGGTCGGTTTTGTATTGAGTCCAAGTCCAACTTACAGTACCGCGCTAGTTGGACTTGGACTCAATACAAAACCGACATGTTATAGGTTCGGCCCAAACACAAGTGGCACGCAGGCCTAATTAACACAACCTTAGACATTACATGCGTTATAAAAGCCTGTCCTAGAGTGTCAACCAACCAACACGATGCCGACGATGCCCTCATCATCCTCCCCTCCTTGGAAAGGCGTTGTCCTCAACGCCGGAAGGTCTTCTCTAGCGCTTGTGGCGTCAAATCTGCAACATCGCCACGCTTCTTCTCCATCCTCAAGTCTTCGCCGGCCTGCCACACCACATCCTCCCTCTCGGCTAGCTAGACTTGTTCTTGGCGCCCTCCATGTTTGGCACCACCAACCTGATTGTGACACATAATTTCTCGAGTTTGCAACGAGTAAACGCACCATGCAAATCACCCGAAACGGATTGTTTGGCCCGATCTTTCACCGCAAGAACCACCGGATAACTATCCTTCCAATCACGTGTGTGATACACGTAACCTGAAGAAATTGGATAGATCTTGAACTCCCTTGACAGATTCAAGGACACCCAAGCAAACATGATTACTCTTGACAATTCAAGAACTCTCACGTCTTTATTGATAGATAACTAGACGAACGTCCGAGACGCCGTCATGGGGGCCAACCCCGTAGGGCTGGTGGTGAGCTTCAGGATTACAAGATTTAATTCAACCAAAGCTAAGAAACCCTAATGCGCCCAGCCCCTTATATGGATGAGGTGGGGCGTACTGTAGCGCGGTACTGTAGCTACAGTACCGACCTAGTTGGACTTGGACTCAATACAAAACCGACCTGTTATAGGTTCGGCCCAAACACAAGTGGCACGCAGGCCTAATTAACACAACCTTAGACATTACATGCGTTATAAAAGCCTGTCCTAGAGTGTCAACCAACCAACACGATGCCGACGATGCCCTCATCACGCAGCCTTGGCGGCGTCCTCCTCCTTGCTCGGGGGTTGAGCAGGGGGCGGCGAAGGAGCAATGGAGGCCCTCGCCGCGTCCTCTGCCTCACCAGCACGTGGTGACCCGACGGGCGAGTCGAGTTCATCCACGTCAATCTCCGCGTCCGCCCCCGTCCTGTGTCGGCTCACATCAAGACAAAGCATGCCAAACAAAAACAAGACAAGAGGATAAACCTTGCTGGTGACTTACTCATTGGAGAAGGGCTGGCTCTTAAGAGCTAGCCGCCGCACCTTTTTCGGAAAAGGAGCAGGGGAAGGCCCGCGACTCGAAGGGGGAGGCATCGGGACGGAGATGGCGCTTGCCCCCTCCTTAGCCTCTTCCTTATTCTCCTCCTTCTTCTCTTCCTTCTTCTTCTTGGCCTCAGCGGCCAAGGTGCGCCGGTGCAGATAAGCCCCCGTGGCTGTTGTCGGCTGAGGAGGGCCCTTGGGATGTTTCGACTGTTGCCTAGGGGGGTCGGTGGCCTTTCGCTTCCCACGTGCGATGACAGAAGCTCCTTCGCTCGAGTCGCCCAACTCGAACTCGTCGTCATCCTCCGTCCTCCCGACGCCAGCTCGACTCAACGAGATGCCACTCGCGCGCGGCTCAGGAGGAACGTCCGCACCCGTGGACTCCGACTCGGACGAGTCGCCGTCATCGATGTCCTGCGACCCGGCCAGGTGCTGGGGCGCGTCCTCCCGGACTGGAGGCAATCCCACCAAATGCAAGAAGGTCTACGAACGACAAGAAGTTAAAATCTGAAAGGAGACGATGCATAAAGAAGACAAGCATGGTGAGTCGACTTACCGTGGGAGCCGGGTTGGTGGATCTGTACGTCGCCAGGCCCGGGATGTTCTTATCCTCCAAGACGTACCCGGTCAACCTCCCGATCTGGGCGATGAAGTCTTCAACCGACCAGGTGAACCGGTTCAACCGGGAGGGGTCCTCGAGCCCCGTGTATTCGTGCATCAGGGAAGGACACTGTTGAAGAGGGTCAATCCATCGCCTGACGAAGGTCGACACCAAGCTCAGGCCAGTCAGCCCATCCTCCATCAACTCGGCGAGTCGCGCCTGAAGCAACTCGACGGTCGGCCGATCTGCGCTGGCTGGCAGCTCTTGCAGGTCGCGAGGGTGGCTTCCTCCGGCTGAGTAGGGAGGTATCGCCACCTCGCTAGATGGGGCGGCTTCGCGCATGTAGAAGCTCCCCTGCCTCCACAAGTTCACCTTCTTCGGGAGAAGGAGATCTGGGTACCGCAAGCCGGCCCGCACTTGGAAGTTGAGGCCGCTGACGAGGATATGGCCTCCGGGTATTCTCATGGAGATACGACATGGCCCATTATGGAGGTTGCCCAGCTAGGCCCAATACGTAATTAACTAGAACCCTTGTAAACCCTACCTGGCTACCTATATAAAGACAGGCAGGGGCACCCGAATAGAGAGACACGCAACATGCCAGACAATACCCGCCATTGGAGGCTACCCTGTAAACACATCTATGATCATGCAGTGACTTATATTAGGACGTAGCGATCCTCCACCGCGGGGACGTGAACCTGGGTAAACACCGTGTTTGCCAATCTCGCTCTCGGAATCTCCTACGCTGCCTAATCCACCTCTCGTAAGCTACCCCGTGTAGCATCTGCCGTGATCATCCCACGAAAGCCGCCGCAGGGCATCAGCGCATGTTTGTTCCCCAGCTTCTCGTGGAAGATTTGGAGCCAGAGGGGGAAGAAGGAGGGACACCCGAGGAAGGCCTCGCAGAGAGTCACGAAGCAGGAGAGTTGGAGACTGGAGTTCGGTGTCAGGTCATGTACCTGGATGCCGTAGAAAGCCAGGAAACGCCGGAAGAACTCCGACGACGGAAATGCGAGCCCCGGTCTAGGAAGCTCGCAAACATTACAAACTCCCCCTGACGGGTTCGCGGCTGCTCGGGGGTGTTAGTATAGTTGGTTACCCCAAACGGGCTGGTAAGGGGGTGTTAGTATAGTTGGTTTCCCCAAACGGGCTGGTAAGGGGGTGTTAGTATAGTTGGTTACCTATGCGCTCTCTTGGGGGTAACACCAAACATACCCAGCCAATTCCTTACCAGCCCGTTTAACTATGCGCTCTGTTTTGTTTTCAGATGGAGAAGCTGCTTTCAGGTTAGGTGTTCAACACAGCAATCTGGGTGCAGATTTGAGCCGGCTGAACAATTGGTTGAACAAAGTCTCTGAATACATCAGTCAGGCTATGCCGTACCAGGTGTTGGGTGATGGTCCAGTTGTTGTGCTTGCCCGGGTATGGCCGGCCCATAGGCCAGACAAGAGGAGCTACCGTCCACATGACAAAATGCAACGATGTCCTTTATACAAACTCAACCCTACACTTCGGTCTATATTAGTGGTCAAAGATGCCAATTAAAGATGGTGAAAAATTATGTGTGTCTTACATTTTGGGACGGAAGGAGTAGCTCCACAATATAAAATGGTTAATTGGCAGAAACAATACACACCACAAGCCTTTTAGGACATAAAAGCAAACTCATATGACCGTCGAACAATAATTTTGGTTAGCATGTTATTGGGTCGGTTTATACTCCAAGAGTTTTCTATAAATAAACTTACTTAATCATACACTAGAAACCATTATTGAGATATTTGTTAGATCGTACTGCTTACAAATCTTTTACCATACATAACTATAAATTATATAAATCGTGCATTCTAGAAAATATTTTTTAGAACAGACTTTTCATACATAACTATAAATTATATAAATCGTGCATTGTAGAAAATATTTTTTTAGAACAGACTTTTCATACAAAATAGAGTATAATGGCTTTCAATAATATTCGGTAAAATACACCAATTAATATTTACTAATCTACTCCCTTCGATTCGGTTTATGAGTTCCATGCGTACCCCTATGTCATCAGTTTGACTAAAACAATATAAGATATATGTTACAAACAATATATATCATTAGAACTTCAAATGTTATAGTTTTAAATAATATAATTTTATATTATACAATTTGTAATACATTGGAATAATTGGCGACCTATACATGCATGCCTTATAAAATGAAATTGAGGCAGTAGCAAATAGAAATTTTTACTTGTAATTATAAAAATTACATTTTGAGAAGTATAAAATTTAGTATAAATTATATTTATTTCCCTATGCCCGGGCTTGTATTGAGTTGCTTCCAACGTTTCAACTCCAGTTCACGTGCAGACCTAAGCCAGTTGAGCAATCGGGTGAATGAAGTGTCTGTAATATCAATCAGGCTATGCCATACCTTCTGCTCTTTGGCCACATGTTAGGTGATAATACGGTTGATGTGCTTGTCCAGAGTGTTCTTGAGTTTCACAAATTATTTCTCAGAATATGGGAACGGCCAACACTGCTCTTGAATTTGGAGCGAGGTTATGCACACAGGTTGGGAGATATCATCCAGACGCCCAGACAGGAGGCAGGACTATCTCTATCCTGAACATTGTGACCGTGTGAAACTTCAAGGAAGTGAATGCCATCACCACAGTGTGGAGAGATAGCAATGAGCTTGTAGTAGCAGAGGTGGAGGAAGAGATGGCAAGTGATGAAGCACAGGATATCGACAACACCTTTCTGCGAGCCGGTGCGTACGACCTCATCAGGGACTCATCAGTTTTGATGAGTAGGATCCAGAACAGAGATGAGAACGACTATTTCTTTCCGTGATGCCTCTCTTTAGATGCTTTATCGTTCCTGTTAACTCTTGTCAGATACATGGTCGTTTTGAATCTTTTTATCTTCCGATGCTGGTTATTTGTCTTCATGTTGTACCGCATTTGTTGTAGCCAAACATAATCTTTTATATGCTAGTTAAATCTTCGGCAGTCGAGATAGTAGCTTGTGATGCCTGAAGAAACACAGTAGACCACGGTTGTCATGCCTTTTCTTGTCTGGTTCCATGATACTTACAACACTCTAATCGAGCTCGTGTCTTTTGACCTGTTACAAGATCGCCATTCAGTCAACATTGAATTTACTTATGATAGAAGTCTTATGCCTTCATTTTGAAATCAACAAAACATGTTTGTGAAAAATGAGAGGAATTTGAAATTTGTCTTCAGATTCGATGCCTGGTCCTTGTTCTACGGCTCTCCAACTGGTGGTGATGCACCCCCGTTCCGCTCGCCTTATCTGCTCCTGCTGCCTTCGTGGCTGCGGGTGTGTCACGCATGCTGTTCTGGCGCCTTACCACTCGGGTCTGGCGGCATGAGTGGGTTCCCTCATCCCTGGAGCAGACTGGCCGTGTCCGGGTGAGGATATCCCCCGGCCCCTGATGAAGCTTCCACGTCCAAGCTATACTTGTGCCAAGGTGAATAGTCGACTTCGTCGATGCGTCGTTGGTGCGGTTGAGAATTCCACCAGTATACTCCCATGCGGTCTGCTCTGCTGTACGGTAGTCACTGGCCTTGCTGAAGATCTTGCCGAGCTTGCGGCCCTGCCAGCCGCACTCACGGGCGGTGAGTAAATGCCTGCTCCCCATGGCCATGGTGAGCAGGAATTGCACCAGGATGAGCATATTCAGTCCGGCATGGTTCTTCAGGTCAACCTACCTACACATGCGGGGTTACTCTGCAGACCGATCTCCATGGCCATGGTGTTGCTATCTTTTTTTCGAAAAAGGGAACTCTCTTCCCAGCCTCTAAATCAAAATGATGCATACGGCTCTTTATTGCAAAGTTTTAAAGATCATTCAGTTTACAAATCACAAGAAAAACCTCGTTGGCCACAAGAATCAGCCAACGGAAAATAAAGACTATAAGACTAGCCATCTTCTAGCCTTCTAGCATGATACCAACCACCCAGGTTGAAGATAGCCCGAACAGCCTCCATCAACCGAGTGCACCCTGAATCCATAAGCCCACGCTGCTCTAGCGGTAGCAGAAGGGACCATAAGTTGATCCAGTAGACAGCCTTGTGGACGACCTGCAAGAAATGAACAGCTCCTGCTTTGTGAAAAATAATATCATTCCGACAATTCCAGATTGTCCATATAAAAGCACAAACACCAATGCGTATGTGAGATTTAGTTTTTATATCGACAACTGCTAACCAATTACCAAACATATTAACAATATTAGTAGGTGTTGTGACGCTATACGTAAAGTGTATTAACCGCCAAATATTTTTTTGGGAGAGGACAATTTATAAACCAGTGTTCTACAGTTTCATCCTCCTGGCAGAAGACACATTGTTTCGACCCATTCCAATGTCGTTTTGCAAGATTGTCTTTAGTGAGAATAACCTTTCTATTAATAAACCACATAAAAATTTATTTTTAAAAGGACCTTAAGCTTCCAAAGATATTTCCGGAGGAACGGAGTATGGTCATTCATAGACTGCAAATACATACTCACTCCGTCCCAAAAAGGATGTCACAACTTTTTCCATCCACGAGTGTATCTAGACGTGTTTTACATAAAGATACATTCATGAATAGAAAAATATGTGACATCTGTAACGCCCCCCGGATCAGCACTATGCAGACTTAGCGATTTCCGCCAAATCCGCATAATAACGATCCTAGAACGCCCACCAGGCATAACGTGCACGTCGCAACACACACGATTATGCGGGTGGAATTGTGATAACATTACAATACTTCTCGATGGAACCCACAAAAGAACATATATATAACTACGACTCACAGAGTCAAGAATACAAAAAATACATTTCAAAGATCCAACCAACAACGAAAACGAGATAGTGTCCAGCTACGGACAATAATACAAATTGGACTAAGAGTCCTGAAGATAAACGAATTCACCATATCCCTGCCCATGCCAAGCCGGAGGGATTCCCAAGCTAACGTCGTCAGACTTCAAACCTGTTGGCTGCATTGGAATAGCAGCCCCGAAGAGGTCAGTACTAGTAGAAGTACTGGCAAGTAATACTCACAAGATATCAAAGCTGGAATTCCGGGGAAACAGGGTTAGCGATTGAGGCGGCGGCAAACAGCACTAACAACTTATAGAGACACGCTACAACTTTCGGCTAATAGAGAGGAGGTAAGAGAGCGCATAGGTAACCAACTATACTAACACCAAACATAACCCAGCCAATTCCTTACCAGTCCGTTTATCCCACGAGCAGCAAGCCCAAAGGCACTCACACAGTTGGCAATTTTATAAGTTATTATTCAATTAATCTATCTTACTAGTCAAGTTATTATTATCAGGTGTAGGTTGTCTATGATCTTGTTAGCCAGCATCATCACCAAGTCGTCCATAACCGCGGACACGGCTTTTCGAAAAGGTTTAAACCTGCAGGGGTGCACAAATGTAACCACACGCACTTCAGCCCTTGTTGCCAGCTATTAGCACACTTCCTAAGGTGTGCCGGCAGGGTATCCGACGCTACACTTTCCTTCACTGCAACTCTAGTCCAGGGAACCACCTAGCTAAGTCTGACCCACCTTGAAAGTCCGGCCGAAGCTCCGAGGTGGACTTAACCGTTTGCGACTACGGCTAGGTGACACAAACTACCATGAGTTGGCCACTTCGCACCATACCGCAAGCCCTACGTAAGTAACCACGTATCCATCTTACCATATCATCCGCGCTTGTAACCGTAGAAACACCCGAACTACTTGTGGCGCCCTGGACAAGGCTGCAGATCCGATACTAGGTCGAGGGGAGTCCCATTTCCTCTCACATGCGGGTAGTGCACTCAGTCTTGGATCAGAGGACAAGAACTCGGGTCCTAGGCGACACTAGCAAAACAAATCATCACGATTGGCCTTCCGTCGGTGACTTATCTTTATTAATTATTCCCATCGCCAAACATTAAATATTATCATGTGAATTAACCCAACTATCAAATTATAACAAGACTAGAGCAAAACAAGCCTAAGCATGCACTACGACTCGCAAGGCCAACAAGATAAACAAGCAACAGGTTAATAGGATGTGGAGGGGTGGCTATATCATGGCTGCCACGTAAACATGCAAATAGGATCGAGACACAAGCATAGCAATGTAAGGCTAGCAAGGAACATAAGATAGGTGTAAGAGACAGAAAACGAGCAAAGATAGCAAGTGAGTAGTCCTTGCCTGCAATCCGGTAGAGGTAGCAGAACATGTCGTTGCTCATATCAACTCAACGGCCTATTCCCGAATAAGCAACAAACACTGGAAACATAAAAGATGCATTTTACTACTACGGCAAAAGAAGCAGCATGTTGATGACTGATGCATGACAAATTAAATGTGATCCAATTTTATCCCTAACACATGACAAAGCAATTTAAATGGGTTCGGTGCACAATATAAATGCACCGGACAAAGCCCCATAATTAAAGTAGGTTTAATTCGACTAAATGGATAAAGGTGCGATGTTAATTAATGGTGCATGACTTTATAAGATACGCATATATGGTATATAGGGTTTAGGGTTGGGGTCACATATCGGAGTCAGGGATCTTCGGATTCGGAATCACTGTCTTCGGGTTGTAGTCGAAGTAGTCGTTCATCCGGAGTCGGAGTAGTCGAGGTAGTCGACGTCGTGGAAGTAGTCGAAGTAGCCGTTCCGTAGTCGATGTCGTGGAAGTAGTCGTACTCGGGTCGTCGGGGTTGCAGACCTTGGCGTTCCGGTCTTCGGGGTCAACGGGGTTCCACGGCATCGGGGTACTCGGACACCGGTCTTCTCAGACACGCACGAAGGCGGCCGGCACAAAACGGACATCCACACGGAGAACTTGTCGCATTTCCGGTTGAGGTAGACCTTGGCGGGTTGTCATCGTTCACACGTCGGGGAAGATCTTGGCGGCTCCGGTCTTGGACTTCACGGCACCGGGTTCGGCTTCACGGTCATTGGGAACATGGCTTCACGACGGGAATGGGCGTCGGGGAAAGAAACGGGGAACTCATCGGGAACGGGCAACAGGCGTGGTTCACGAAAGGAGCGTCCACCAGGAAACACGGGATCGGAGAAGGACACCGGGTCCATGCGGGAATTTCGTCAAACACGTGGCGGACACCAGAGACGGGAACACGACGAGGAAACCACACGTCAGGGAACTCAGCAGGGACGTGCACGGCAGCGAGCACGGAGGCAGCTCTCGGGCAGGGGGCACCCAGGAAAGGAGGCAGCCTGGCTGGCGGGGTGGAGCAGAGGAGGAGGTGCGGGTGCTGAGGAAGGAGGAGGCGGGGAAGGAGCGGGGCAGCTCGGGACACGGGGCGGCCAGGGGCGGGAGCCAGGACGTCGTCGACGGGTCAGGCGCGGCCAGCCAGCGAGAGGAGCAGGCGGCCAGGGGCCGGCCAGGAAAAGAACCATGGCGGAGGTGGGAGAGGCCGGTGCCGGTCGGGAGCAGAGGAGGGAGGAGATCGAGCGGGTGGAGCAGCGCGGTGATGGGGAGCGCGGGGACGAGGGGAGCATGCGCGGCGGCGCGCGGCCGGAGCTGGAGGCTGCAGGGCACGGTGGTGGCGGGTGGCTCGGAGAGGCGCGAGTGTGGGGAAGGAGAGGAGGAGGCCGGACGGCGGAGGGCGCAGGTCGCGCGGGGAGGACGGCAGAGGCGGCGCGGGGCTGTGGAGGGAGAAGAGGAGCCGGCGATGGAGGGGATCGATGGGGAAGGTGGAGCTCGGGGTCGGGCTCGGGGTGGTGGCGTACGGGAGAAAGGAGAAAGCCACGGGAGAAGAAGAGAGGATAAGGGAAAAAGAAAAAGAAGAAAAGGGAGAAAAGGGGGAAAAGAAAAAGGGGAAGGGGTGGAAGGGCATTTTTGCGAATCGACGAAAACAGAGGAGGGTGGCTGCAAGATGAAGGGGGTAGGAACAGAAAAACACCAGGGGGAAACCCTAGGGTTTGGAGGTTAGGTGGGCTTGGGCCGGTTTGGGCTACTCTCTCGCTCGCTCAAATTTATTTTTTTCTTTTGCAAATTAATTTCGGCAAATAATTTTGGAAAACGGAGACGAACGTCTCGGTAAAATATTTTCCGACAATTTTAGAAAAATAAAAATAGGGTTTAATAAAAATATTTTTTGTTACCAAAAATATGCGATGCGATGATGCTGATGTCATGATGATGCAAAAATAGAATAGCAGGCAAATTCTAATTTGGGGAAAAACCCCGGGGCATTACAACCGACACCACTAACAAGGGATCTCGCCCCGAGATCCACGCTACCGTCAGGGGGAAGAGGAGCAAGGTTAACTATCGAATCTTCTCGCGTCATTTTGATCTTCTCGACACCACTAAGAAGAAGATCTTCCTCACGTCGATGACGATGACCGTCTGTCGAGATTCTTCCGAAGATCGAACCTAGTAGGTAAAAGGCAAGAGATCGTCCACCCACGAAGATGCTATTACCGGAAGATAGATGAGAGAGAAGATTTAAATCACACACAATAAGTGTAGGAATAGAATAGAGGTAAGGAATAAACAAGAATCCTATTGAGATCTTTTCAAATAATTTTTAGTAAGATAATTTTGACACTCTACCACAACGACCATTAGCTAGGGTATCCTACAGGCAGACTGGACCCGTGGGGTATCGAAAAACCAGAGCTCTGATACCACTTTGTAACGCCCCCCGGATCGGTACTAAGCAGACTTAGCGATTTCCGCCAAATCCGCATAATAACGATCCTAGGACGCCCACCGGACATAACGTGCACGTCGCAACACACACGTTATGCGGGTGGAATTGTGATGACATTACAATAGTTCTCGATGGAACCCACAAAAGAACATATATACAACTACGACTCACAGAGTCAAGAATACAAAAGATACATTTCAAAGATCCAAACAACAACGGAAGCGAGATAGTGTCTAGTTACGGACAAGAATACAAATTGGACTAAGAGTCCTGAAGATAAACGAAGGCACCATATCCCTGCCCAGGCCAAGCCGGAGGGATTCCCAAGCTAACGTCGTCAGACTTCAAACCTGTTGGCTGCATTGGAATAGCAGCCCCGAAGAGGTCAGTACTAGTAGAAGTACTGGCAAGTAATACTCACAAGATATCAAAGCTAGAATTCCGGGGAAAGAGGGTTAGCGATTGAGGCGGCGGCAAGCAGCACTAACAACTTATAGAGACACGCTACAACTTTCGGCTAATAGAGAGGAGGTAAGAGAGCGCATAGGTAACCAACTATACTAACACCAAACATAACCCAGCCAATTCCTTACCAGCATGTTTATCCCAGGAGCAGCAAGCCCAAAGGCACTCACACAGTTGGCAATTTTATAGGTTATTATTCAATTAATCTATCTTACTAGTCAAGTTATTATTATCAGGTGTAGGTTGTCTATGATCTTGTTAGCCAGCATCATCACCAAGTCGTCCATAACCGCGGACACGGCTTTTCGAAAAGGTTTAACCCTGCAGGGGTGCACAAATGTAACCACACGCACTTCAACCCTTGTTGCCAGCTATTATCACACTTCCTAAGGTGTGCCGGCAGGGTATCCGATGCTACACTTTCCTTCACTGCAAATCTAGTCCAGGGAACCACCTAGCTAAGTCTGACCCACCTTGAAAGTCCGGCCGAAGCTCCGAGGTGGACTTAACCGTTTGCGACTACGGCTAGGTGACACAAACTACCATGAGTTGGTCACTTCGCATCATACCGCAAGCCCTACGTAAGTAACCACGTATCCATCTTACCATATCATCCGCGCTTGTAACCGTAGAAACACCCGAACTACTTGTGGCGCCCTGGACAAGGCTGCAGATCCGGTACTAGGTCGAGGGGAGTCCCATTTCCTCCCACATGTGGGTAGTGCGCTCAGTCTTGGATCAGAGGACAAGAACTCGGGTCCTAGACGACACTAGCAGAACAAATCACCACGATTTGGCCTTCCGCCGGTGCCTTATCTTTATTAATTATTCCCATCACCAAACATTAAAGATTATCATGTGAATTAACCCAACTATCAAATTATAACAAGACTGGAACATGACTAGAGCAAAACAAGCCTAAGCATGCACTACGACTCGCAAGGCCAACAAGATAAACAAGCAACAGGTTAATAGGATGTGGAGGGGTGGCTATATCATGGCTGCCACGTAAACATGCAAATAGGATCGAGACACAAGCATCGTAATGTAAGGCTAGCAAGGAACAGAAGATAGGTGTAAGAGACAGAAAACGAGCAAAGATAGCAAGTGAGTAGTCCTTGCCTGCAATCCGGTAGAGGTAGCAGAACCTGTCGTTGCTCACATTAACTCAACGGCCTATTCCCGAAGAAGCAACAAACATTGGAAACATAAAAGATGCATTTTACTACTACGGCAAAAGAAGCGGCATGTTGATGACATGATGCATGACAAATTAAATGTGATCCAATTTTATCCCTAACACATGACAAAGCAATTTAAATGGGTTCGGTGCACAATATAAATGCACCGGACAAAACCCCATAATTAAAGTAGGTTTAATTCGACTAAATGGATAAAGGTGCGATGTTAATTAATGATGCATGACTTTATAAGATACGCATATATGGTATATAGGGTTTAGGGTTGGGGTCACACATCGGAGTCAGGGATCTTCGGATTCGGAACCACCGTCTTCGGGTTGTAGTCGAAGTAGTCGTTCATCCGGAGTCGGAGTAGTCGAGGTAGTCGACGTCGTGGAAGTAGTCGAAGTAGCCGTTCCGTAGTCGATGTCGTGGAAGTAGTCGTACTCGGGTCGTCGGGGTTGCAGACCTTGGCGTTCCGGTCTTCGGGGTCAACAGGGTTCCACGACATCGGGGTACTCGGACACCGGTCTTCTCGGACACGCACGAAGGCGGCCGGCACAAAACGGACATCCACATGGAGAACTTGTCGCATTTCCGGTTGAGGTAGACCTTGGCGAGTTGTCGGCGTTCACACGTCGGGGAAGATCTTGGCGGCTCCGGTCTTGGACTTCACGGCACCGGGTTCGGCTTCACGGTCATTGGGAACACGGCTTCACGACGGGAACGGGCGTCGGGGAAAGAAACGGGGAACTCATCGGGAACGGGCAACGGACGTGGTTCACGACGGGAGCGTCCACCGGGAACACGGGATCGGAGAAGGACAACGGGTCCTTGCGGGAATTTCGGCAAATAATTTTGGAAAACGGAGACGAACGTCTCGGTAAAATATTTTCCGACAATTTTAGAAAAATAAAAATAGGGTTTAATAAAAATAATTTTTGTTGCCAAAAATATGCGATGCGATGATGCTGATGTCATGATGATGCAAAAATAAAATAGGAGGCAAATTCTAATTTGGGGAAAAACCCCGAAGCATTACAACATCCTTTTCGGGACGGAGGAATAGATTTTACCGAGAAAGATCCGTATGAAGTCAAATTCCATTTAATGGTGTTGCTATCTAGGACTTCTGTATAATTAATTACTGGATTCGTCTCTCTTTCACAGGTATTGTGCACTAGCGGACACAATCAGATTAGCATCCGCTATCTGCGAGTAACAATCACGGCTGCAGACACTGTATACCACAAGGCGCAAAATGCAAGAAAATGTATGTTCCATGCAGTTTTAATATTACGAGGGCAAATTATTCTGCTATCAGATTTCAAAAAACGTAGCATACATGGGTCCTTTTACGGTTGTTGGGATGGTACTCGGGGTAGCATCAGGTACCATTGACTCTGAACTTCTGTCTCCGACGGTAATTAAGAGGGATCTACACTCATCTTTCCGTGGCGCGTGTGCGGAACGTGTTATCGTAAGTTAGTATCTCCGTTTCTTGGAGCAATGATGAGCCCTTGAAAGCTTGAACAAGACGGTGATCGTGGTCGCGGACTCGCTGCCCGGATGGCGCTGCGCTGGGCGGATGCGCAACCCCGCCGGTGCGCCGAGGCGCCGTGTACGCGCTCACATTCACGGAGGACGAGACGCTGTGTGTGGACGTATCATCGTCGCTCTCTGCACCCGTACGCACGTTCTACGGCACCAACGCCGCCGACGCCTGCGCCTGGGTCTGGGCATTCTGCTTCTCTGAACGCGACGCGCAGATCGTGTCGGGCAACCCCGCCGCCCAGGACGACCCACCCAGTGGCGGAGCTAGCGTAGCGTAGCGGGGGACCAACAGGTGCCTTGACCCCCCCCCCATGCCATGCTACAATAAGATAATTTGTATGTATATATCAGGTTTAGAACCATTTTTTAGAGAAAATTAGCATGGTTGGCCCCTCTTAATGGATGATTACCATGGTTGGCCCCCCTTGAGTTATATTCCTGCCTCCGCCCCTGACCCATCCTCCGGCCTCCTCCTCATCACGCCATTGCCACTAACGCCGATGACTACATGCAAACAAATTCCGTTTTTGAAACTACTTTTCATATTCTTTGCGTGGCTAGAGGGCGCTCTAGGCATGCCACTGGCGTTCCGAGCGTGTCGATGCGTTCCGGATCAAATGTTCGTGCCAATGCGCGTCTAAACTGGTCCCTAGATGGATCATCATGTCAAATAACAGAGGCATTCTCCTTCTATGAAACCGATACGTCTTTCCAGGACGTATCCATGAAAAGATAGTGAGTGTGTTTTGTTATAGAAAATGTCGATGCATGCAAAGGGGTTCGACAAAAAGGATAATTGGCTACTGAAAATTAACAACTCAGAACAGCACATATCAATATGTCCATATTGCAAATTTAGAACCAGAAATGAAGACGTAGTACATCAAATTAATAAACAGTGTGCGTAGAGCAGAACACATCGTAACATTTTGAGATCGAGCAATATGCACCTTATCCCTGCCGCTACGAGAGCAGCCGCACACAAAATTGCATCTAGGTTCGCCGCTGCCACCTCTATCCCTGCCGCCGCCGGATTGCCCCTGGGCAAAGCTCGGGCGGGGGAGGATGGCGGCGGCAGGGCTTCCCTCCGCTTCGGTTCTGGAGTGGGTGTCTCTCAGCTTGTCATGTGAGTGGTCATGGCGTAGGTAGCGCAACAATGTGGCATATTCCGCCATCGACGGATCTCCCAGCGGTGCGGATGGATTCGTGGCAACTAAATCTGGTTAATACCCATTTTGATTAATTACTTGCAACTAACACCGGGTTTTGTGGCAATTGTTGCACCAAGTACAGAAACAAAATCTTTATTTGCAACATATCACAATTTTGTGTGTAACTAGTTGTATCCCAAATGATCCGGTTAACCTTGTTAACATAAAACATCGCATATCGGCCGTTGTTTTGATGTGTGGCGGCTAGCATGGCCATATGGCACGTCCAATGATGGATCTTGGTGTGGTCGACACTTGGCACCAACCGAATCAAACGATTATTAAGAAGAAACAGATCAACAAAGCAACTGAGTCCCAAAACTCTCGTAAATTGGAGACGGAGACAATGCGGCCGGTAAGGGTGGTGCACCGGCGTGGAGGAGGACGGATTCCTTCGGCATTAGGAAGGCATGCCACGAGATAGTTCTAGTTTGACCATTTTTATGCTATATCAATTTCTTAGACTGAAGTTCATAATTGTCTTATTAATGTAGTAGCCGCAAGTTACTTGATAATTATGAAATCACTCTATATGCTTGACCGCCGCTTCCAGCTCTAGCAGCGCCACACCAACATCGAGGTCCCTCAGTACCGCCATGCCAACAACCAAGACAGAAACTACCTTTTGTGGTACATGGACTGAAACTATCTTTGTGCTACATGGACTCGTTACCTAATACTACAACCGTTCCTGATTTAAAAGGTAGAATTAGTCATGTACTTGCTCTATTTACAATTCCCCCTAGATTGTGAGTTTAGTCAAAGTCAAACTTTCATCATGGATGTGCCATTGCAGCAGCACCGCCGCAAGTCATAGGGCCAGATTATTGGCCTCTTTGATTCGCGGGAATTTTAGAACTTAGGACATCCACAATGTGTAGCCAAATATGGTTGCCAAATGAGTATTTGGCTTTTGGGATTGTCACCTCCCTCCTTTGTGGAGTAGCCAAATCTAGATGCCAAACCCTAAATATTTGGAGCGGGAGCATCCAGAAGAGCTGATGCCAAATTGCTTTTGAAGAATAGAAAATTAGATCTCTCTCATTTCCAACCTCCATCTCTCCTAGTGTATGGGAAGAATAGATTTTTTATTTTATTTGTGTCAGGACTAGTCCTACTTATAACTAGACTTGGCTTTTGACAATATTGTGGAAGATTAATCATTTGACAACAATGCCAAATTTTATCACGTGGCATATTCGGTTGTTGGTAACACTGTGGCTGCTCTTAGGCCCCCATTTGGATCAGTGGCGGCGCCACTATAGGGGCGAGCAGGGGCGGCCGCCCCGGCTCACCAATTCCTGTGCAGGCTACCCCGTATATCTCCTGCCGCATGGAAGCTGTGGCGACGACGACGCAGCGTCATGATAGGACCGAGCGAAGGTTTCTAGGCAGGAGTAGAACCGGTAGGTGAGGCTGTGAGGGGGAGATGGAATGCTGGGCCATGGGCCAGGTTTGATAAGTGAAAGGCCAATTGAGTTGGTAGTTCTGTCCTGAAATAGTGCGGACCCCCACACGAGTACGCGATGCCCAGGAAAACTTCCCGTCTGGCTGTTTCTCCCGTCTGTCTTCTCAATCATGCTTGCTAAGATTTAGATTTATAAATTTGTCAATGTTGCAGTTAGATCTTCAAATATTGAGATAAAATGGTGTTACCTAATTTTCATGTTAGTAGTTTTTAAATCGTCTTTAGACGGAAGGCTCAATCAGAGCCTAACTTTAAATCGCTTGTATGATTTTACATGTTGTTCGTAGATGTATTATTCATGAATTATGAAAATTAAATCTGTGTGGTCAATGGTAGACGGCCCTGCCGCTCAGCTCCGCCGCCATTGCGGTCTCCGACCAGGCCACCCTCCCCTACGAGAAGCTTTGTTTTCTTCCAATGCCGGCAGTTTAATTTGGTAGCGTTTACTTCCGTTTTTTTTTAAACATTCTTTGTAAACCATTTGTTTTGTTCAATAGACTTGCTTTTGTGTCTCAATGAAAAATAAAACCTTATAAGTTCGCCCCGTCTCATCTCAAATCCTAGCTCCGCCACTGATTTGGATGGACGTTTGCAAAACGATCGGAAATTTTCCCGGGGCAGTTGAGGTCGTGCTAACAGTACAAAGCGTGTTGCAAAAAATGTTACAGCTCCGTAAAATATTCTGACATTCCAACCGCGGCCATAGGAGCAGAAAAATACCTCCGTCCATAAAAAGATGTCACAAATTTATCCAGATTGCACGTCTAGATACATCCATATCTGGAGGAATTTGTGGCATCCTTCTGTGGTCAGAGGGAGTACTGTATTGGAGTGGCATGTTCACTTAAATCCTACTATTAGTATAGGGTTAGCAAACTGTTTGGTGCTTTTAATCGGCACGTTGATCAAAGCCAAGTTTACTGACACGACCATGAGAAATGGCCAACGAAGAGACTCGAGGATTTTGGTGAGACAGCAGCATCGCATCTTTGGGAAACGAAACTGCAAGTTCAATGAACACATCAGCGAAACGAAATTGCAGACCAGTGGAATGTCGACGGATGCAAGCAAAGCAAAAACCCACCCATCATCGTCGTCGACGTGCGCCCTGAACGTGCCACGTCTGCTACAGCTGCAGCTCGCCCATAGGCCACCGCCCGCCGCGGGATAAGGGACATGCGCGCCAAACTCGCCGTGCTCATCGCCGGCGCCACTCCGCCGCCGCCGCTGCCGCGTCCCTTCTCCTCCTCGCGCCGCCACAAGCAACCCACCCCGAAACCCGTCCGCGCCCTGCAGAACGGCGGGGGCGGCGGCAGGCCGCTGCCCCTGGGGCGCGCCTGGCCTGCCGTCTCCGCCGCCCTCTTCGGCGCCGGGTTCCTCCTCGGACCGCTCCTCGACGGCATCCACTCCCGCGTCGGCCTCCAGGTCTACGGCAACGGCGCCCTCGACGTCGGCCCCCTCCACACCCACATCCTGGTACGGCAAACGGCGGCACGTCCGTCCAATCGGTCTCGATTCTTCAGCGACGATTTGATATAAGCTCTTCCTTGCTTGCTCGTGCCGCGGCGCCGGCGCATGCAGGTGCCGCCGCTGCTCGGAGCGTTCTACCTCACCGTCGGGCTGCTCCAGCTGTTCCTGGACGAGAGGGCGCCCGCGCCCGGCAGATCCAAGGCCACGGGAAGCCCGCGCGACACGGCGACGTCGCTGATGTAATGATGCTTCGTTTCGCTGCCGCCGCGCGACGCATCCATCTCCTTCGTCTCTCGTTTTGATTTTGGTGCATGTGATGATCTGCAGAGTCCTTGCCCTGTTCATCGAGCTGAGCGCGGAGATGTACAGAGCGGGGGTGCCCAGCAACGTGGAGGCGTACGTGCTGTTCGCCGTCGCGGAGCTGGTCTGGCTCCTCCTCGAGGGCTCCTGGCTGGGCTTCGCCGTCGCGTGCCTCGTCGGAGTCGCCTGCCCTCTCGCCGAGGTCCCGCTCATCAAGTAACAGCACCACCACCACCCAGATGGTTACTCTGCTCATCGCTGCTGAGCTGCTCCTCACCTTTGATCTTCTTACAAATATCACTGCTGCTGCTGCTTGTTGCAGATTGTTCGAGTGCTGGAGCTATCCCAATGCGGACGTCCTACTGTTTGGCACGGTACACCATCTACTCCACTCATATGGCCTTACAATTGATCTCGAGAGACTGATTTTTGGTTTTCATGCAGGGGGTGATGAGCTGGACGACGACGTGCTACTTCGTGTACACGCCGTTCCTGGTGAATCTGGCGAGATTGCTCAGGTCGCGGCTGGCGGATGATGGCACGGGGGGAAGAAAGGAAGAATGAAGCGGCTCACAGCTGAGTTTTGGACCAGCATGATACATTTAATCAACGCATGGTCAACAGAACCAAATACAGAGTTGACAATCCTATTTGTTCAGTTTGATACAAGAATGAGCTGCGATGATAAATGAAGGGCGAACGAAGTTGTGTATCGGCTCTTTCTGCAGGGAAGCATATACGTACAGTATATGCTAACGTGGCTTGTCAACAGAAAGAGGCACACTTGCAAGTTGTACAAAAACTGATTGTTTTAACAGCTTTGCAACTGCACATGTACGAAATTTCTATGCAGGAAACAAGGCATAGACTTAAACAGAATCATTATCCAACTCTAACAAAGTTTGGGCAACAAAATTTCTAACTCGAAAAAAATGCAGATTTATTACTTTATTTCGTCTGGATAATGTTTTCGATATTTATGCAAATGCATTCTCCACCGTCCTGTGCAAAAGATGTGCATCGAAATTGAGTTTTGGCACATAGAAATTGTTCCGACAGTTAACCAATTATTTTACATTGTGGATTTGGGAAGGTTATAAAACATGACAAGCATCATCGCACAACAACTATCAAATGATGCTCAGCGTGACTCAACATCAGAAGGGTACTTGCATTGGATATGAACCTTGATTAGAAAAAGAAACAAGGATACAATAAACTGCAGTGCCAGCAGATCTGGTATGCCAAGTTCCAATCCAGTTTAGCAACATACCAGTGTGGCGGATCATTAAGAACATGAATAACCAGCATCATGTTAAATATTGTTCAAAACGGCCATTACATCAACCAGTTTTTTCATAGTTTATAGAAAAGTAGCTGATATGATATCTTTAAATCTATTTTAACAGTTCCTCGTTTCATTTTGATGGTACTGGAGACTGCAACAGCATGAGCAGCTCGATCATGTGTTGCTTACGAAAAATCTTACCTTCTGAAACTACATAACAGAAAATAGGCGCTAAAACAGTCATGCACCATTGACTCAGATTCCTCACAAAAGCGCCCTGAAAATTGAGGAACCCCTCTTAGGTACTCAAAAATGGAGGGAGCAGTTGGCCAACGTTTCCTAATAAGATGGAGGTTACAAAGTCCTCATCTATTCTATGTAACATAGTCGCAACCCTTTAACTACATTACCAAACTTACCTGGGAAGAACACTGCCTTACCTTTGTACCAGTTTCTCGAACCATGAGAACGCTATGTCTAAATGCATTTAAATTGCACAGCTAACATTTAAAAAAAACGAGTGGTAACTCACCGCCATTCAACAGCTAATATCGCCCATAGGTCCTCCCTAAATCGCCATGTCTGTCATGCTGAAACTCGCCATAAGCAGCATGACGCCTTGGAGCAGAATAGTTATCACTAGCATATGGATATGTGTTCTTTGAATCGACTGGTGGACTAGTAGGAGCATAATGTGTAGTTCTCTGATCAAAATCTGGATAGCCAGTTTGGGTGTATGAGGTCTGCTGAGCTTGCTGTTGCCTTTTAAAACTTTGTTCAAGAAATTCATCCCACTTCCTTGCTTGCATACTCCTCGTGTCCGACACTCTCTTCATGTGGTTCTCTCTCATTTCTCTATGTGACTGTATTAGCAAGAAGAATGACATAAGGATATATAGCAGGCCATTTCAACATAAAACTGAATAATTTAATACACATAACTATTGATTATTCTGGTCGCTCTTTAGAATAAACCACGTTTCTAGTGTATGGCTCGAAATCTACTGCAGATGAACGATCCAAATACCAGATTGCTTTGCACAGTCCACTACTGAGAAGTTGATGAAGATAAAACAGTTAATAAGTTACAGCTTACAAAACAACCAAAAGAACTAAATTACCATTCATTGCAACTTTGTGAGTTGTCTTGCTCTTCAGTAAGAAGATGTTACTATCCCACAATTCTATGCAAGAAACAAGGCATGCAAATGATGTCATGATGAAAACAAAAAACCTATAAAACTAGTGGTGGATATTCACCACCTTAAGTGCATTCCTAATGCAACAAGGAAAAAATATATCAGGACCTCAAATACTCAGTAGGTTCTACTTAACTCTAAATTTTGACTGAACCAATTAGTCATCCAATTCAAAGTCAATAGCTAAAATAAAAAGGCATGTATTGCTAGAACAAATCAAGTAGAAGTTGGGAGGCCTGGATAATTACAACTAAAAGGCTGGATGCAAAAACGCAAGGTAGTATGATGCCAGGACCAAAATTCTGGGTCATTTGGTTGGTACTTAATCTGTGATTTACATGAAGTTACTCTAGACCCAACTTTTTAGACAAAATATGTAAAACAACACTCTGAAATAGAAATACATCCAGAAGATTTTGTCTCTATATGCATAGTTGGGTAAGGTGGTTTGTTGTGCTACATACTTATTTTCTAATATTTCTTTGTGGGTTGGTTATACAAATTTATCTGAAACTCATTAATTTTGTAAAAAAAGTGCTAGAGCTAACACTGATACTCCAATGAAGAAGTGCTACTAATCAGATACTGCAAGACAGATAATTTAAAGTATTTATTAAGAGAAAAGTGTCTTGCAGTATGCTACACCAAAAAGAAATTTACCTCACGATGCTTGTAGTTTTCTTCATCCTCCTCTTGGTCACGAGCTCTAGCTAATTCCATAGCTTCTCTTTTAAACTCGATTTCGAGCTCTTCCAAAGTTTGTGGATACGAAGGCAGGTCAAACTTAAGGTCTAAACGGGGATCTGTTCCATGTCTCTCAGTGCTGCAGTTATTGGGCATATGTGACACGGCATATTGGTTATTCCCACCATGCGATCTAAGGGGCTCATCAAGATAAGAGGGTTGACGTGGCGATTTTGATTGGACTGGGCGGTCTTTTGCTCCGTAGTTGGCATAAGCTTCAGCAAAAGGAAGAACATGCAAGATTTGGATTTTAGTTTAAGATGACTAAGATAGTTTGACACCTAAGTAGACTTTACTGAGTACACTATACAGTGAAAAGGGGAACAATGACAGATACAATACACATATTGAAGGCCATCCAACTCATAGAAGTCTGTAAAATCTTTCGTGTGGAACTTGTTGTATTCAAGATAATTTGTCTGACCATAACCAGACAGACATCACTTCGAGCACTTAAAGCTTGAACTTACCTCTGACTGCAAAAGGACTTGACAAGTTATATTGTAGGGCGATGTAAACAACAAAATGGGACTAAAGGTGTTTCTTTTTCTCGAGTTGACTAAAATGTCTGGCTCATAATATTTTCCCACGCAAACAAATTGTAAGATCAGTGTGCTTGAACGCCCTACCTTGTGGAGATCCTTTTGGATACTTGGGAATATCATCACGTAAGCGACCATCTACAGGCCTTTCATTATAGTGTCCTTTACTTTGAAGGCGTGACACATTTCTTGGGCTATTAGACCATTGAGAATCAGAGTTCCTGGGGCGAAAATCAGCAGAATTCCGTACAGGAGATCTAGAACGATCCCGTTTTGGGCTGCTTGAACTATGTTTGCCTTTACTTTCCTGAATGAGTTTATGCACAGCATCTACACCTTTGGCTAGCACTAACCTATCTTTCCCACTGACAAACAGGAACTTCTCATCCATTCTGAGTTTACAGCCCACGTCCTTCTCAATCTGACTTATTGTCCTCTCGGTGAAAAGATCCCTGACTTGTTTGTCTCTTGCTGGAACTCTTTCAAAGAAATCTGCATTTCTCCTATTTGCTCCTAGTGTGGATGGACAACCCTATTGAGAAAGATAAAACGAAAAGAATCTCTTAAAACATCCATTTTGTGGACACAGTAAACAGTAATAGTTTTGCAGAGGATAAATGTTATAAACAATGTACATAAAAAATCGGTAATTAATGTCAATAGCTTGATCTTGTGCACTGATCTGACCTTGACGAATATAATATCAAATGAAAGAATGAGGAACAAAAGGTACAGAACTTATCTTACTGTTGCGACAAGGTAAATAACTAAATATCAAACATCAGGATAAAATTAGATGGATAGTACCACCGATTTGTGTTAAACATTCTATCAACTCGTAATCGTGTCTACATGAAAAGATTAGCTCAGTTGTACCAGTAGTTTATGTTATAAAGTGTTGTTAAGATAGTACAAAACTGAGGTAAATACAGGAGAGAGGTTGGACTGCAACAACTTGAAGTAGTACTGGCACAAGGTGACGAAGGGAACCAATTGAGGTAAGACTTGAGAGGACTGAGACTTTTTTTATCCCATTGCTTGCTGCTAAACTGTAATAGAGTTACAGGGCATCCTTATATGAGGATATTAGCTTCTGCACACAGATTCGATATCTAACTATTCACAAATACTAATTGATTCCGTAGCTCTTCTAGACTCTATTCCTAGCTGACTCTTGAAGTGTCCCTTCTAGTCTTCCGTGGTTCCATGCCTACACGTGTGTGCAGCTGCACACTTTTGTGCTGCTGTTAGAGCCACTGTACACAATATGCATGCTATAAATCCATGATTCAATTTGTAATTTTTGTATCTACCAGGATCAAATTAACTGGGTTACACCAGAAAATTAGAGATTTCCTTGAAGACTTGCCATAATTACAAATCATTGATGTGAAATAAATTTAATACTATCAATTAAGACAAATTGGTGAAGACGCGGATGCCAAAAAAGTTAGCCACAGAACAATATTTTGCTAAAATTCAAATGGTCATGCTGCAATGATGTTTCCATGGAAAAAGGTCGAAGCATCTTTTTCAAAGATCAGGTGCTACGAGTCGCAGACAAAGATGAAGTAACACTAAGAAAGACTGTCGATATGCCTGACAGTTCTTTGCAGGTGATATCAGGAAAGACTCTTGCTGTTTAAGTTCACTACGGCTAGTAAAGAGTGTAACTACAAAAGTGTTGTAGTTCATCATGTAATTTTATCTCAATCAAGTAACCAACGTGCAGTTTTAGTTTCATCAGAGAAAGAAGTACCTGAGTGAAATGACCTGATTCTCCACATATTTTACAGATCATTTCTTCCTCCTTCCTCTTCTTCCAGTTCCTTTCTGTAGCCTTAGCTTTAGCCTCCCAAACCCTAGCCTCTCTACTAGTAAAGTCAGTAGGGACGGCATTGGGATCACGGGGCTCATCTTCATCATCTGACTTCTCAAGGGTCAGCGGCCTCTTCTCATCATTCACTTTAGGTGTCGCGCTGTTTGCAGCTGGTACAACCGGACCGCTGTAGGCTTTCCCATAAACTTCATTGAAAAGTTCATCGTCTATCTCAGGACTTGGTTCCCTCGCCATTGGCTAAGAAGAGAATGTCTGCTCAGTCTACAGTAACTGCCACAAAGATAGCGGAAAAAAGACGTTATTCAGCTAAGGCAACCTAAAATATTTGCAGAGGCACTGAATTTTGCACATCAAAGCATCTTGCAATGGCTGATGAATGAGAACATGTTATTGTGATTCCAACATTTTGTAGAGGGGATTGGCTGGACCTGCTTTCACTACCGAGTTACTAAAAACAAAATTAGTAAGAGATAGCACAAGCAGGGGGTGGATCTAGATGGGGTGCCGGCCGCGCACCGGCCCCAGAAATTGTAGACGTTGGTGGCATTTGACTAATCACTAGATGAAAACAAGCTCATACCTCAAAACCCAATGGCCAAAGATTCCGGACGGGGTGGAGACAGCAGGGAACACGATGTAGCGGTGAGGAAAAGGGGAGCGGCGATGCCAGCAACGCGCGCGAGGACTAGGGGTGTTTGAGGGCGGGGAGGGGGTGAGGCGGGATTGAGGCGTGCGTCTGCGTCGGCGGTAGCGGGTACGGCGCGGCGGCGCTGTAGGGCAGGCGGCGACCGCTGGATTTAGAACCACATTGGCTGGGCTTTTTTAGTAGGTCAGGAGGAAGAAGAGGAAACAAAGGTACGGGAGGAGAGAGCTTGGGTGTGGATGCTTTTTTTTTTACATTGGAGTTTTTTTTCTACGTCATGTGGATGGATGGGTTTTTTTTGGTTTTTTTTTTTCTAGAAATGGGGGACTCAGCCCCGGCCTTGCATCGAAGCAGAGCCGTTTTTATTGCAACGTGGGATGGATTGGTTTTTTGCAAGACTACCGCATACACGCATATACCATTGCACTCTCGCGTATACTATTCCTACCTAATAAACACTTTTGAGAGAATGATCAGGCGATTCGGTGTTGAGATTGACGAAATCACCATGTGTGTCTAACCATCGACAAGAACATTGCCCTTCAAAAAGAAGATATTTGACTCATATCGGGATGGGTACAACCATCTTTCTAACCATCCAACCAACCATTCGTTGATTCTAGTGGATGGATGTGTTGGGTTGGGTCGTACTCTTTTATTCACTAGATTGTGTTGTGGCGTATTACATGGATTTTCTTTCGTGTTTAATTTTTTTATAAAAAATATATAATCAGTGTAAGCATGACATGAAACAGATAACCTAGGTCAGAATTAAATCTCCTTGCTCTACATTTTCTTTGCTAATTTGGGATGGTCATAGAAATGATAAGAAGTAAATCTAGAAAACGATAAAAGATCAAGCTATCAAGTTCACATAAAATCATCAAAGCAACTCTAACAGATATCGCACAAGGGATAAAACCGCATGATAACCGATTTTATGTGGTTTCCAGCGGAGAAAATGCCTCCAGCAGATCCCGCAAAGGCCTCAAATTTCGTCCCGAGAAGTAGCACGGAATAAATTTTGCGTTTCCCGCATTGAGCAAAATATTCTGCGTGGTGGAAATTTCAGGAGCAACCCAAGCCCACCGCCACCTCCCACCCTCGATTTGATCCGTCCCCGAGAGATTCCCCTTACTAGGGGTGGGCATTTTAACCGAGGACCGAAATACCGAACCGAAAAAACCGGGACCGACACCGAATTAACCTGAACCGAAATATTTGGTTCCTAATTCGGTCAGCACTTCTGAAAAACCGAATTTAATTCAATGATTTCGGTTTTAGGCTTTCCTAACCCGAACGTACCGAAGGAACCGAATAAATAGCTTAATATAAGTGAAACCACTCAATTGCCTAGCCCAATACGTACCTATCAGCCCACTAAAAGGCCCAACGTCCTAACCATCGTCCCCACATGGCCACATACCTAGCTTCACGATCCCATCTCACGGCCGCCCCAAATCCAGCATCTCGTACACGACTCTGTCGCCGCACCATGCACCGCCTCACCTTCTCTCCAATTTGGCAGAACGCCGACGGGTCGTCTCCTCCAAGTCGCCCTGTCTCCTGGCCTTGCCTCGCAACTGCGAGTGTTTGTACCCGCGCGCCCTCAAGCTGGAGTTCGGCTGCTCGCCTGCTCATGGCCGATGCGACGGCCGACGACCGGAGAATGCACAACGAGCAGCGGCTGCGCGAATTGGAGCTGCCGCCGGCGGACCTCATGACCCCTACAGTAGCCTTTCCTCCACGGAGGCAAAGCAGTAGGTTAATTTGGTGAAACCCGATGACTGAACCGAAGACTCGGGGCACCGAATCCTCGGTTAGCATTTCCTCACATAACCGATCGGTCAACATTTTTTTAGAACCGAACTTTTTAACAAACCGAGAAACCGAACCGATCGGTTCGGTTTAACCGAACGCCCAGGCCTACCCCTTACCACGCGACACTAAGAGATACCACGGCTAGCCGACACACCATTCCCCCTTGATTTATAAATCGAGGAATCTCCTCTCCTTCCGCCATGAGCTTTTCCGAGCCACCCACCATGGATTTGTCGTGGAGGTCCGCGCAGGGTTGTAATGAGCTCGTGTTGGGCGCCGGCAGCCGTTCTTGAGCCACCGAGCCTTCCTCTACATATCCTTCATTTCGGAAGCGATCATGACCCGCCGACCTCGTCCCCGTCCTAGGATCCCATCACAATCGAGGTAAATTTCCATCTTATGTCTAAATTTAGCTCCGTGCAAATCGGCGGGTGATTAATCGGAAATATTTGTAGGCGGATTTTGCCATGAGCATCTCCGTTGTGAAATTCTTTTTTGTGGACTCTCACGGATTTAAACGATTTGCTTGACGATGATGAAATCATGGATTTTTTTCTTTGGATGCACGTGGTGAAGGAAATGGAATAGGAGAAGAAGAGAAAGTGAGTGAGGTCCCAAGTGGGTCGTTTCTTGCATTCCTCGTAACCGAGCTCCCGGGCATGAAATGCTATTGAAGGATTATTTCGCTGATGTTTCTACGTATCCCGCTCATCCTTTTCGTACTCGTTATCGAATGTGTTGAGATATTTTTGTGAGCATTGTCGAAACTTGTGAGGCCAATTGTGATACTTTACTCAATGGAGGAATGCCACCAAACTCATTGGGTTTAGCACATATCAAAAGATACTTTCCGCAATGCGAGTCATCACATAAGGTGTTCCGTCTGACTGCACCGACGAGTATCTTCACATTGTAGATGATACAACCCTTTAGTCAGTGAATATGTTTGCGAAGACGGTGATCAAGGTCTTAAGTCTGTAGTATCTTCGGGATCCTAGTGAAGAGGTCACAAAGAGGCTTGACGATGAATGCCAAAAGAGGGGTTGGACGGGCATGCCTGGAAGCATCGATTGCATGTATTAGAGGTTGTAACGCCCCGACCCCAGAACTATACAGTGAAGCTTTGTGCAACCGTTCATGCTACACAATCGAAGGTTACTGGGTTTACCAATCCCAGGCCAAAACCTTTGGCAGGCGTGCTCGGAATGGATCATCGGCACGCAACACTTCGATCATGCCATAAGCTCAGACATAGCTATCACGTATAGTAGAGAGATCAAGACTTGTGGAACAACTGGCACATTGCAGACTCTACGACACAAAAACTCATATAGCAACTCATATATGAGAAAGATACAAATATTACACACAAAAGGTCACAGACCCACAATTCATCATGCGGAAGCGAAGTAGTGTTGTCTAGTACAACAAGATGCAAATACGGCCTAAGAGGCCTACAAATAAACAAACCCAGCCAGCTTGTTCCACGGTCCCAAGCTGCCACCTGGGAACCCCGAACTACTCGTCGACGTCCAGGAAGAAACCACCTAACTGCGTGCTCGGTGTCGTCCTCCTCTGAAACAAGTAATAGGCCCAATGCTGACGGAGGCTCTAAAGCTGTATAGTATTTATTTTGCATAAAGCTAATTTTCATAAACAAAGTTATATGACCCATGGCATCGACTACTCAGAGTATTTTTCATAAAGGGGATAAGAGAGTAAACTTTTCATCTTTGGTTCTCGTCGAACCAACTTGTAGCCAGAACCCACTCATCTCCACCAAAGGCACTCCCTCGAATCACCCTCGAGGAAATGAACCTTTTAAACACACGTTGAGTTGCAACCTTTAGCTGCCAAATTTTAATTGATTAGGTTATACTTTTCTATGAGCTAATCCGCCTTTCCCAAGATTTGTCCATAACCGCGGACACGGCTTTTCGAAAAGATTTAACCCTGCAGGGGTGTACTAATTTACCCATCGGTACCGTCCGGCTCACCTGATTGGCCCTCTTCCGGGGAAGGCCGGCGAGTGGGCACGGTTAGACCTTTACATTGCATGAGGCTTACTCAAGGACCATCAGTGTGCGGAAGGACAGGTTCAGCGCCTCCAACGCCCTGCCCCGCGGCCACATCCTAAACACCACCGTCCTCATCGTTTCTTTTTCCACCCACACACTCACACGCAAATGGAAATAGCAAACTAGAGAGAACCAACCCTTGGTTGGATGGTTAGGTGGGTGGTTGTACCCCCAGCCCACCAGAGTTCAAACCCCAGGTTTGACACTGGTGTTTCTCATATTTGGCGGAATATTCTTCAGTGGGAGGCGACGTTCCCGTCGATAGCGAGGCGCCCGTGGTGACTTCGTCAATCTCAAGACCTGACCCGCCGGCTCAGTATTTCGGAGGTGCTCATAGGGGTAGGGTGTGCATGTGTGCGTTCATAGGGGTGAGTGTATGCGCGTGTATGTGAGCGCCTGTGTTGTACTGTGTTTCGCAAAAAAAAAAAAAGAAATAGCAAACTAGAGGACCCTTAACAAGCCCCTCACAACTTATTCGGTTACAGGGGATTCCGTATGTCCCCACCTTTGGAAGCACGCTCGGTTCTTGGTTCTAGCTAAAAGCACTCTCAGCCTAGGCGGCAAGAATGAGGCAAAACACCATCCCCAGATGGCAACTCATCCAGGCCTTTAAACAATTTAATTAATTACACTAGCATCCTCCACCTTGTCCGAACATTCCATTCATTTCATAAATCATGGAAATAAATAACGGACAGCTAAGCATTATACTAAGCATGGCTAAGCATAGCTAAGCATTTAACTACAACAATAACATAATTTATCTCCGGCCAACACATAAGACCTAGGGTTCATAGGAGGGGATACATGTATTGGTTCGGGGAAAAACATGCATTCATAGGATACTCTACATCTTGATCAAAATTGTCATTGGAATCGCATGCAATATTATGGTGGATAAAATAAGTTTATAAAGCAATAGGATGCTACTCCCTCCGTTCCACAATATAAGATGTTTTAGGTGTTTCACATGTTGTCTAGATTCGGACTAGAAGGAATGGAAAGAGAGTGAACATATACACTAAAACATGTCTAGATACATGTGGTCCAAATGTGAATGTGGAAAAAGGCTAAAACATCTTATATTGTGGAACAGAGGGAGTAGATGCCAAGAAGGTTAGGTTATCTCTTGCCTTGCTGCCGGGGCGTGTAGTACGGCTCGTCGGGGTAGGTAGAGGAACCCTCGACTCCGGAGTCTATCGATACCCAAAAATAATACAAAAGAACAAATAAATCACACGAAGACAAGGTGCAATGCACAATCACATGATGACATGACAAGTTTATGCAAAGATATCAACATTTAATTTATCTAACAAATTAAATGGAGTTCCAAATAATTAGTGGAATTAATTGGAAACAACCCCATATTTATCTTAGTGACCACGTTATTTATAAATTATTACATCAATAGAGAAGTGGCTCAAGTATGCATGAACATGATATGAATGGATAGGGTTTGTCCTTCCGATCATTTTGGTACCTTACTTGTAATTTTCTGAGTACCGAAGAATAAATAGTGAATTAAATAATTAATTGAATTTAATTCATTTAACCAATTTATGAATAACAACAAATAAATATTTGTGATCATGATGTTGATATTACCATGATTTGATAGCATTTGAAGCACTAATCATTTTGATATTTTATTCATAATTTTTGGTTAAATATTTATCGAATTATGATTTTCCCAAATTAGGTATTATTTATACCATTTTAGGAATTCTTAAATAAAGGTAAAATAATTTACTCAAAAGAGTATGGAAATGTTACCAACAGGTAGGTGATGTTTTTCTGATCAAATTGATATTTAATTTGCTGTATTTGAAGCAATATTCAAAAAGATATCAAGCATTTTAAAATCCAAAAAGGGAAAAAATAAGAGCCAGGCAGGCCGGCCTTTAGCTCGGCCAGGCCGGCCTCGAGGCCGGGCTGGTACCCGAAGCGGTCGGCCCACTGGCCGGCCCAGGCTGGGCGCTAGGCCGGGAGGGTGGCCGAGGCCTCCGGCCTCCGGGTCGGCCCAGGCCGGGAGCACGGCCGTGCACGGGGTTGACCCGTGACATGCCGCGACCGGCGCGTGCCGGCGCGGTGACCACGGCACGGTGGTGCACGGATGCGGCGAGCGAATGTGCGAGGGAGCAAGCGGAGGGGCGCAGGGGACGCGGCGTGGCGCGGGCTGCCTGAAGGTGGCGGCGCCACCCATCTAGGGTCACCGGAGCGACATAGACGACGGCGACCAGCGGCGGAGGGACGGCGAGCTACGGCGCCCAATCGATCTAGGGGGAGAGGAGAGCTATGGGGATGCCCGGGAGGACGGTGGGCTCACCCTAATGTCGTGGGTATCCTCGGAGTGGGCTGAACTGCTCGGAATTGCCGGCGGCGTCGCGGCGGAGCTTCGGCCGTCGGGGTAGAAGACGCGGATGACGGCGAGGCACCAGGCCGTCCCGAGACGATTCCCTTGGCAGGGAGGTAGAGGAGGCCACGGCGAAGCTCGTGGTGGCTTCGGCTGGCCCCGAGACAGTCGGAGTCGACGGCGATTTGACGGCGGAGCTGCTAGGTTACGGCCACGGTGCTAGCTAGGTTTAGGGTTTCCGGGTGCGGGGGAGCAGGTGAAGCAAGCAAGTGGAGCAGGGGAGAGAGAGGGGGCCGAGTCGGGTCCTTCTTGACTCCAGGGGAGCAGGTAGCGCGGCGGCATGGCGCCAGTGCCGCCCCGGCACAGTGAGGAAGGAGAGGGAGAGGAGCTGACAGGAGGGGTCCACATGTCAGGTGTTTAAACATTTTGCATTTTCCTTTTTCAATTAAAACCAGTAGCACCTTAGGGAATTTTATTGAGGCCCTTAACCATTTTGGAAAATTATGAAACATTTCACAGAGGCTCCCCATAACATGAAGAGGCTCCACAAAAATTGGTGCTCTAAAATAAATTGTTTAGACCCACATTTGTTCATAGGTTTTAATATGGTCATTTTTGAAAATTTCCAAATTGTAATTATTTGGAGCACTTAAATATTTCCAAAAATAAGGAAAGTATTCATAGAGGCTCATATTATAACAATGAAGCTCCCCATGATTTTATTTTGAATTTTTGGAAAGTTTAACTTGGTTTCAAAAATATAATTTGAATTTAACCAAATTGAATTCTCAAATTTATTTAGTGGCTTGTTAAGAATTTAGCCTTTGGCAATTATTTATAAAAATATATCCTTGAGCTTCCTGGACAATTTGGAGACTCGA
Source organism: Puccinellia tenuiflora (assembly GCA_012064385.1). Classification (NCBI taxonomy): domain Eukaryota; kingdom Viridiplantae; phylum Streptophyta; class Magnoliopsida; order Poales; family Poaceae; genus Puccinellia; species Puccinellia tenuiflora. The sequence goes on along the minus strand of QRDG01000545.1, from coordinate 309,352 downwards.
GAACAATTGGTTTTACCAATTTGAGTAAAGTAGTTGGTTTGAAATTTTGGGAAAGTTTTGCTTCCCTTTTTATTGTTTTCTAATTGTTGCTTTATTACTTAGCAATTTAAATATGTATGCCATGATGCAATGCAAAGCAAAAAGTGAAAAATTGGCCCATATTTTAGGGTACCAAACTGGGGCTGTTACAGAGGTGAAAAAAATTCCCCGTGACATGGCACGACCAATACATTGGACATCATCGTGATATAACTATCATACTTGAAGTAGTGGCCCAGACATGTGGTTTTGCGGGCTCTCTCGATGATTTAATGTTTTGCAGAGATCACATATATTTGTTAGGCTTGAAAGTGGTGAGGCTCCGGCTTGCAATTTCAATGTCAATGGTCATGCATATGACATGGCTACTATCTAGCTAGCGATATTTTTTTCATCATGGTCAGCATTTGCGATCATGGTCAATATTTGTGAAGACTATCTCAAACCCACAAGGTAAGAAAAGCAAGTCTAATTTGTTGCTTGTCAAGAAGCTTGCCAGAAGGACATTGAGAGAGATTTGGTTTGTTGTGAGCTCGGTTTGCTATTGTCCAGACTTGCTGCTTATTGGGACAAAGATTCTCTCACGGATATCATCACTTATTGTGTGATTCTCGACAACATGATCACCGAGGATGAGAGGCATTTAAACCTAGACTACGACTATGAAAATGTTGGTAGGCGTGTGAAACCTCGCCGAAACCTGAATCGAATCAAAGCCTTTCTTGAGACATACAAGATGACTGGAAATCAGGAGTGGCGTACCCATATTCGTGATGATCGCATGGAGCATCAGTGACAAATTCTGAACCATGCATTGTTGTTCAATTGTTGTAATTTGATTATTACTATAATTAGGACTATTGTATTGTGCGATGTTTAAATATTATTTATATTTGTTTACAATTATAGATCATTTTGAGTATATATGCATTGAAACAAGATATTGGTGAAAACCATGTTCTTGTGACAAAAACTCCGCACCAAATTTTTAGGATCTGATTGGGCGACCAGCCTACCATACCGCAAAAGCTTAGCTAGAGTTGCTCTTACAACAGCCTAGCTAGATGTCAAAGTAATAGGCACCAATATTTCACCTCACCCCGGAAAACAAATGTTTGTCCTCGACCCTATTTTATTTTTGGCATTTTATTTCCTCATAATATGGAGTAGCTTAGCTAGATGGTCAACTCCACGAGTTCACCTTATTGTCGTTGATGTCTCCACCAAATTTTTAATGAAGCGTAGTTATCAATGGAGTCAAATTGTTGGCTGTAACTCAGACCAAATAGTTTTTTAGCTGCTACAGTGTTTGCCACCAGGATAGAAAATTAGCGAAGGCAGTTGAAAATATTTACAAGGTCAGTGCCATTCTGTACATCAAAGGCGCTACAATTGCAGTAAAGAAAAAAAAGGCAAGGCATCTTTGCAGTAGCGGGTATACGAGAATTGCTATTGTGGTTCCACAATTTTGCAGATGGGCTTTGTTGGACCTACTTTCACCACTAAGATATTGAGAGTGCAGTTAGCAAGAGGTCGGATAAGAAGAGAAAATGACAATCATATTACAAAATTATCCATAGCCATCTTATAAAGTGGAGCGAAATTCAGTAATAAAAACTCAAAATAAATTGAAAAAATATTTCGAAAAATAGTAGAGAGAAATCCTAAAAAAATATCATAATATTCAGACATAAAACATTCCCTTCAATGTATAAGCTTTGTCAAAAGTTGAGAGCGATGATTCTAGCGTGTACATGTAATATACCGTGCAATGCCCCGCCTTGTCTCTCCTTCCACACTTACATAGTTTGTGTCAGCTATCGGCCTTATCTCTCTTTACACCAGTCCGTACATTTCAGCCTAATTTTGAAACTTGAAACTTCCATCGCTTTTGAACAAGAAATCCAACTTGTGAACCATTTAAATATTTTGGTTTCCTTGTGAAGAGAGCTTCAATACAAAACCGATATAGAATAATGTTTTGACAATATTTGAAAATCAGCTTTTGAAACTTGGTGAAACTGTAAAAAAAGTTTCTGAAACCTAGTGAAATATATTTTGAAACAACATGATCATAGTAAATAGTAGAACGTGCCAATAATTCATTGTGTTATATATTTAATACTACATTGTGCATCAATGAGGTTCAACAATTTCGTCTGTACGATAGTTTTCTAGTTTCATCGTGATTCACCAAGTTCTAATGTGGACAATTTGTTTCACGGTGTTTCAAACTTGGTCCATTAGAGTTTTTTTTTTGGCAATTTCCTTAGAGTTTAAACAATGAAATATATTCGTAAAAAACAAGATAAACAACTTTCAATTTTGAGATTCAAATCCTAAGGGAACATAATGGTTTCATTAAAACCATAGTGGCATAACTCAGAGACGATATATTTTGTGTCTATTTTTATCGAGGTTTATTGTGCATCATCATGTATGCATGTGTTTCACCACACTTCAAACTTCTATTAGACGAGTTCGATAAATTTATCGAATAGCGAAAGTGTATAGTTTTTAAATCTAATTTAGTGTTGTTCCATTGGGTTTTGAAATCCATTGTGATGATTCATTGTGTTTCGGAATTCAGATTCGATTTTTTTGTTTTACAAAAACAGGGGGGGGGGGGGCAAAAAAAACCCAGCTCCATTTTCATTGAATGAAACCAGGGAACACAAAGTCGCACGCGATGAGAAGCAAAAAAAACCCAGCAGGTTTTGCAATTTTATTACAGTTTTTCGTTTGAACAGCTTTTACCCTACTCAGCACCAAACCAATTGGTGTTCTGTCGATCAGGATCAGATTCGAATTTTGTCGAAACAAAACCTATTTTGGGCTTGTTTAAAATATAGTATATCGTTGAAAGAATTACACAAGTTCAGACGTATTATTTGTTAACCTGGCATTTATTCTGACACATGGCCCTTTCAGATCTAAGGTTGAAAATTAACTCGGTGTACTAATGGGTGGGAGAGATAGTGCTTTTTTTTTAGGGTTGGGAGAGATAGTGCTAGTGGTGTGGCAGACACAATACCAGTGATGAGAACAAAATCAGCAGAGTGATGTTTTAATGTGTCAAACCAAAAAAAAAGTGTCAATACTTCTCTATACACTCAGAAAACTTTGACTTTTGACAAAATTATACGACTTATATTTTGGAAGTCCATACTAACCATACTTCGTCGTGTAGAACCATCAAATAAATCGAGGCATGCAAATTACACCGGCCACTCCTCTTAGTTTCACTAGTAAAAGTGCACGCGTAATACGCGTTTTGTGAGTATTATAAATTCATTTTGTCTGACCAAGCTCATGTGATCTGCATCCAAATATTCGGACATGCACAATTTCGGTAAATGGTTTGTGCAAAGCATGGATTAAAATCGAATTCTTTCCCTATCTTTTAAAAAGTAATAATAACTTTGGTTCCTAATGAATTATTTGAAGAGATATATTCAGGTATGTTCTGGTCAATTCCTTGGGTAAACCATTCATCAAAATAAAATCACAAGTTACCTATTAAATTGTTTTTCCAACCATCTTGAAAATGAGAATGAAAATCACTGACAATAAAAATTATTTAAGGAGTTTTGCATACAAAAAATAAAATCAATAACAATAAACTGTGCTCACTGGATTGTTAAAACCTGAAAGAAAGAAAATGATTTTCATGAAAAAATGGTGTAAAAACTTATTTTAAATTTCTCAAATCCCATTGGCTAATCTGTACCAACTCCATCTAATTTAGAAACCACGTCCAGTCAGAAAGAAAATGTAATCAATAGAAAAAGGATAAAAGTGCACGCGTAATACGCGTTTTGTGAGTATTATAAATTCATTTTGTCTGACCAAGCTCATGTGATCTGCATCCAAATATTCGGACATGCACAATTTCGGTAAATGGTTTGTGCAAAGCATGGATTAAAATCGAATTCTTTCCCTATCTTTTAAAAAGTAATAATAACTTTGGTTCCTAATGAATTATTTGAAGAGATATATTCAGGTATGTTTTGGTCAATTCCTTGGGTAAACCATTCATCAAAATAAAATCACAAGTTACCTATTAAATTGTTTTTCCAACCATCTTGAAAATGAGAATGAAAATCACTGACAATAAAAATTATTTAAGGAGTTTTGCATACAAAAAATAAAATCAATAACAATAAACTGTGCTCACTGGATTGTTAAAACCTGAAAGAAAGAAAATGATTTTCATGAAAAAATGGTGTAAAAACTTATTTTAAATTTCTCAAATCCCATTGGCTAATCTGTACCAACTCCATCTAATTTAGAAACCACGTCCAGTCAGAAAGAAAATATAATCAATAGAAAAAGGATGACATATGAAAATCAATCCCTACAGAATTCAATTACAACAGCACCTTCCAATACTTATTGTTAAAGCTGGGTATATTATCCATAGTACTTTACACACGTAGCCATTCCCTGAATTGCCTACGATACCACGTCACTGTAATACTCTAGCATCTGTGACAACCTTACAGAGAATGAACTATTAAAAAGGACGTACCCAGTGCTGAGAGCTCCCGCACTGAATGATAAAAAACTGTAACAAGCAACCACGTTGCTACTGGATCTCCAATCTTGCATGGACATGGCTTTGGCATACGCATCCTGATGACCAAGGAGTTGCGACGTTGATAGTCCTGATCAGAAATATTTAGCTTCACGCCTGGAACTCTTGAGCTCAAATCATTTTAATAATCTGCAAACAAAATCACATCAAGCTGACTTCAGATTAAAAAAAAAGACTAAATTTGGCTGACCAAACCCACATAAAGGAGGATTCCAAACCAATCAGTTTCATAATGCGAATAGGACAGTAGGATTGTCAACAAAATATGGAAAAATCAACTCTAATATCAGATCAACAAAACCAGGCCTAAGAGATACATTTCCTTCCCAGGAAGGTTACCCCAATATTGTCCGGTAGTGCATCCATTCATCATGAGAACTTACTCACCACTGTTTAGAAGAGCATACCATATGCACTATTTATATCTGTCTGGTGTTAACATATTTCCTTTTATTAAAAAACACATGACGAGGTTAGGGCTCGGCAAATCCCTGGGTCGAGTACCCCGGGTTGATTGAAGGGGAGGAAGATGAACGTTGGTGATCACGACGGCTAACAGGGGGCGATTTACCCAGGTTCAGGCTCCCGGAGGATAACACCCTACTCCTGCTTGTCTGGAATTATGATCAAGGTGGCTACAATGGCGAGATGGCAATCTCGCTAGGGTTTGAGATGGCGGCTATGAGTTGGTGTTCGCTAGTTGCTTAGTTACCCTAGACGAGGGACCCTCCCAGCCTTTATATGACAGGCTGGGTCTCAGGTGAACGGTGCTGATGGCACGTACAGGATGATCAAGCTGATGACCTAACGGCGACTACCTTGGGCCGCACATCATCCTTCTTGGGCCTTCCTTGGGCCTTCCTTGGCGTGACCCAGGTACCACCACCGTGGGGTACTCGAAAGGTAACCCCACAACAGTAGCCCCCGAGTGCTTAGTCGAATCATAGAGTCGGGTAAAGGACTCCTTCCTTCCGGGCACGCCATCAGGTTCCTGAAAGGAACAAATAAAATGGTCGACTCCGGCCGTTCAGGGCTTATGGAGGATTTCTTAGCCGAAACATCGACTGCAGGGTGAAAACTGTGAGTGTTGTTCTGGTCGGTGATTTTTCGACTGCGATTGTTCTGAGTCATTCGGGAGCGCGAACAGCGCTCCCGATGGGAGTAGCCCCCGAGATTAAGCTGAATTGCTTGCAATTGAGGTTAAACTCAATTTTTCCTTCAGTCGAAAAGCCCGCTCCCGATGGGAGTGAAGAAGTGACTCGAATTGACGGAGTCGCAACTTGCTTTGCATGACTTACTTTGTACTCGGCCGTTTTGGCTTACTGCTTTAAGTTTGCTCAGCTCGTGGAGCTTACTGTATTTCTTGTGCAGTCGAATGGACTTGTCGAGTCGACTCAGCTCTTAGAGCTTACTGTGTTTTTGTTGCACTCGAATTAACTGTCCGGGTGCTCCATCAGCCCATTGGCTTACCACGCCTCCGCAGATGACGTCAGCGCTGACGTTTACGGCGTGCTCTGCGCCCGAAGGGACGTGACATGGTGGTCCCAGTGCCAGCCTTGACTGATTTGACCACCGGGCGCGAAATTTTCGCGGCGTGATGATGGCGCCTCGATTCCCGCGCGTAGTGAGCGGCGTGGCCGGCGACGGTTGCTATCTCCGCACGACACGTGGACGGTCAGATGTTGTCTCGAATTGCCGCTTCGTGGAGGACGGCCAGGATGAACTGACCCCGCGGTATATAATTTTCACTGCGGTGGGGAACAGTTCATCCATCCCCATTTCGCCGTCGTCTCCACTGCTCTCTCCTCCATTGCTGCCCTTGCGCCCAGTTCTCCAGAGCTTTCTCCACTCTCCCGAGCGAAGATGGGCTTGAAAAGAGCGAAGACCACTGAGGGCACCGCCGCCGCTACCGATGCGGGCATGAAGAAGGTGGAGGGCGACTGGGTAAAGTCGTCGGTGAAGAAGACCGATCTCGAGAGCCTCCGCGCGCAGGGGCTGCTGCCGCCGGCGAACCAGGCGGCCGTGCGTGCTCCAGGAAAAGAGGTACTCCCCTCCCCTCGCGATGGGGAACGCGTCTGCTTCGTGGAATTCCTTCCACGGGGTTTCGGATTCCCCATCCACGATTTTGTTCGTGGTCTCATGTATGCTTATGGGATTCAGATCCACGATCTGACTCCCAATAGTGTCTTGAGCATCGCGAGCTTTATCGTGCTTTGCGAGTGCTTTTTGGGAATCTCTCCCAACTGGCTTCTCTGGAAGTCGCTGTTCCTCGTCAAGAGGAACGTTGGGAAGTCGAAGCAGGTCTACCCAGTCGGCGGCTTCGGCATCCAAGTGCGTGGCGACACCACGTACTTCCAAATAAAGAAGTCCGACTCCGTCCAGAACTGGCGGAAGAAATGGTTCTACGTCAAGTGCGACCAAGAAGGCCTTCCCGACTTCGCAGCTGATCGCGTGTTGCAGAAGACGAACGCGTGGACGCACCCGCTATCGAAGGAAGACAGGGAGGCGACCAAACCGCTGCTGGTGCTCCTCCGCGATCTTCTGAAGACCCTTGGGCGTGAGACAGGTGGGGTGCATCTGATTGCCACCTTCTTCAGGCTGCGGGTGCAACCGCTCCGTTCTCGCGTCCACCTGATGTGGGCGCACGAAACCGGCGATGAACTTGGCGACGAAGAAGTCGAGGCGAAGGTGAGGAGCATCACCAGCCTCCGAGCCGCCGATACGTGCAACGTGAAGTGCCCAGTGAAGCCGTATGGGCCGAACAACCCTGTGCCTGAGGTAAGCTTCCTTTTTGTTGTGCTTCTGTCTTGTATGTTATGTCGAAATTTTCTTTTGTCTGACCCGAATTTTTGACAGGGTCGCTCCAGCTTTGTCAGCCTTCCTCCGCTGATGGAGAACGGTCCTCACGAAGAGGCAGAGATCTTGAAGGAGGACGAGGATGATGAGGACGAATTTCCTTCCGCTAACTCTCCGAGCGAAGAGGTGGAGGAGGATGATGAAGACGAAGATCCGCTGCAGAAGCGGCAAAGGCGAAAGAGTGGCGAGTCTGCTTCGACTTCGTCACCCGCAAAGCAAGTGGAGGTGGAGGACGTGGACGAGGCGAGCGAGTCGTCCTCGGGTGTCAGGCACACGAGCGACCCGACAGAGCCTTTGTTCGTGCCTCCTCTTAGCTCTGCGCCACCGACTGAATTCGCGAGGATGCCCTCCGTCTCCCTGGGCAGCGATGATGACCAGGACGTCACCAGGTTAGTCTTGAAACCATCACCTTGTTCTGTCGAGTGCCCTTTTTGCCTTTGCGAGTATCTGAATTGAATTATCTTGTTGCAGCAACCGTACTGGCGCTGTTGGTTCTTCGCCTCCAGAGATGGAGCACACTTCTGCTCCCGTGTTCGAGCAGACCGCGAAGGCGACCGAAGAGGAGCCACAGGCGGGTGATGCGTCGATCTTGAAGGCTTCGACTTCCTCCGTGCCAGAGAAGACTGTTGATGCGACCTCGGTGGACGCTGGATTGCTTGAGCATGTAATTGTGCTTTACCTCAATCTGCAAGATCTGTATCGGGTGCGCGAACAGCGCTCCCGATGGGAGTAGCCCCCGAAGATGTGCGTGACTAGAATAGTCGGGCACAGATTGATGTCTTGTTCTTTCCACAGCCGTTTTGTCGCCAGCTGATGGAGGGAGCCGCAGCCTTCGTGCGAATGGAGAAGGAAAAGGATCGACTCCACGCTGCTTTGGAGCAAGCTAACAGTAAGTACTAATCCTTGTGTTCGAGAGGTGCTGCGACTATCTTCATTATTGACTTTGCTCCGGTGATCCACAGGCGAGAAGGAGAGCATGGCGAAGCGGGTCGCGGAGCTGGAGAAATCCCTGGGTGCAGCTCAAAAGCGTGAGCGAACCCGGGGTGATCTAGAGAAGACCCAGGTTGAACGCTTGCTCGCACTCGCCAATGTAATCGGAGGTAAGTATCTCGGCTCATTGCCTACTTTGTCTTGTGTCGACTTCTGATGTGTTACAAGTGTGGTTCTCTTCGTTGTTCAGAGCCGTGCGGAGGTGCTCCTCCAGAAGAGACCTCTAGTGAGAATGTCGACCTGGAGAAAGCTGTTGGCTTCGTTGACCGCGCCCATGCGTATGCTTCGGCTGCACTGCAGCAATCTTCGACGGCGCTGCAGAAGTCGAAAGATGCCTTGGCGAGTGTGCACCGGAGCATCTTCCCCAACCAGCCGTCGCCGGTCGATGTTGACGCGCTTGCGGCTCCGTTTGAAGGCGAAGCGACCACCCTGGCGGACTACACGCGTGCTCAGACGGTACGCGGCTCAGAGCTCACTTTCCAGCTCCTACTTGGTCACCAAGTCGCAGGTGACTTTGAGAAGGTTGTCAGCGACTTCCCTCGGAGACCTGATGGCAAGACCGCCTCCCTTAGCAACGTGAAGGTGCGGGCGAGTCAGCTGGCTGCGAGGCTGATTGACACCTTCCAAAAGAGAATCGTCAAAGCTGCAGAGTTGGCTGCTAGGAAGAAACGTTCTCAGTCAGAGTCTGCAATGTAGTTTCCTTTGTTTTAGGGTTCTTCTTTTGAACTTGGTCTGTAATGAAACTCATGATCTGCGAAGTCTTTTGGCCGCGAACATGCTAGTGTCGAAATATAATTTTGTCTTCGAGTCTTCTGTCATATGAATTTGCTTGACAATGTCGAAAATTGGCAGCCTGAGATGGGTGAGACTCCCGAGGTTGCTGGAGCCGCTGGTGCGGGTGAGGACGAGGATACTTCTTCGGCTGCACCCACTCGCCCTCGTCGTCAAGCTCCTCCAGCCCACGCGCGAAGTGTGAATGATCAGCGAGTGATCACTTACATGAGGAACAAGATTATTGAGCTCGAGTCGAAGCTGAAGGGTGCCGAGTTGGAGTTGGAGCGCTTGAAGTCGCGGCCCGCTGCGCCGTTCTCCCAGCGTGAGGAATTCCTTCTTGGCCAGATAGACTTGATCAGTCGACAGCTGCAAGGTTGGCCTTCAAGCGATTTGTTTCGGCTTCTTTATGCTTTCATTCTTCTAAGTGTTGGATCTTTTCTGCAGATGTTAATCCCGACTGGCAAGCCGAGAATAGTCGAATGGACGAGCGGGTGGAAAGGGAGGCCACCGGTGATTCACTTGAAGCTCGTACCTTCTGGTCGAACAAAAACGCAGGCCGTATACTCGCGAAGATGCTGGATCGCACCTGGCGAGCTGCTGTGCTCTTGGAAGGTTGCAGGAAGGCACTCTGGCAGATCAACAGGGTGTACTTTTCGCATAACGAGCAGCCTTCTGGGCTGGCTGCGCTGCTGGAGAGGTTCCGCAGTAGCAGGGCGTTGAAGGAGCTCAGCTTGTTGCCGGGGCCAACACGGCGTTTGCTTATGTTCGACTGCACCGGCCTCATGTTCCCTTGGACAGAATACTTGATGGCTTGCCTAGAGATTTTGATTATGCTGAATCCCTTGCGGCTGCACGTCAGGCGATTCAACAGGTCCTGAATCGTACAGAGCAACTTGTAGGGCCACTGGATGCGCCAAAGGAAGAGCCTGTCGACTAAGAATAGAGTCTGTTGTTGTATAGTGTTAGCTTGTAACGAGAAAATTTTCCCAGTGGAAAAAATGAATGTTTGCATGTCGAGGTGGGGGTAGCCCCCGAGCGAATGAATTGTATCTTGTGGACTTCTGTACACCTATATGGCGCAGCCCCCGAGCGGATCGAGTGTGGTCGAGGTGTGTCGAGTTGCCTGTGCGACGCAGCCCCGAGTGCTTCGAGTGCGGCTAAGGCGTTTCCGAGTGAAACCTGTGTGGTGCGGCTCCCGAGTTCGTCGGGTGGCGACCAAGGTTTTGTCTTAGACCTGTACGGCGCAGCCCCCGAGTGCATCGGGTGGCGGCCAAGGGTTTTTCGAGTCGGACCTGTATGGCGCAGCCCCCGAGTGATTCGGGTTTTGGCCTAGGTTTGTCTTGGACCTGTACAGCGCAGCCCCCGAGTGGTTCGGGTGGCGGCCGAGGATTTTCGAGTGGAACCTGTGTGGCGCAGCCCCCGAGTGCGTCGAGTGGCGGCCTAGGTTTTGACTTAGACCTGTACAGCGCAGCCCCCGAGTGATTCGGGTGGCGGCCGAGGATTTTCGAGTGGAACCTGTGTGGCGCAGCCCCCGAGTGCGTCGAGTGGCGGCCTAGGTTTTGACTTAGACCTGTACAGCGCAGCCCCCGAGTGGTTCGGGTGGCGGCCGAGGATTTTCGAGTGGAACCTGTGTGGCGCAGCCCCCGAGTGCGTCGAGTGGCGGCCTAGGTTTTGACTTAGACCTGTACAGCGCAGCCCCCGAGTGGTTCGGGTGGCGGCTGAGGATTTTCGAGTGGAACCTGTGTGGCGCAGCCCCCGAGTGCGTCGAGTGGCGGCCTAGGTTTTGACTTAGACCTGTACAGCGCAGCCCCCGAGTGGTTCGGGTGGCGGCCGAGGATTTTTCGAGTGGAACCTGTGTGGCGCAGCCCCCGAGTGCGTCGAGTGGCGGCCTAGGTTTTGACTTAGACCTGTACAGCGCAGCCCCCGAGTGGTTCGGGTGGCGGCCGAGGATTTTTGAGTTGCTTGCTGATAAAAGTAAAGGGGAGAGCTTGTTCCTCAAATCACTTTATTGATTTTTGCGAGCAGGCCGCCTCATTAAAACCCTTCCAGTCCCCTCAGGTACCCTGGCGAGGGAAAGAGTGCGTCTGAAACCTGCCGCTTCTTGACATTGTACATTATTACAGATTGGGGTCGATCAGGCGTAGAAACGGCGCAGTTGCGCAACGTTCCACGGGTTGCTGCAGACTGTCCCCGTCTTCGAGTCCTTCAGGCGGTAAGCTCCGCCGCCGATTGCTTCTGTCACGATGTATGGACCCTCCCATGGGGAGGCAAGTTTGTGCACCTTCTTCTGCTTGAGACGGAGGACAAGATCACCAGGGACGAACGCTCTGGGCCGGAGTCGCCGTCCGTGATAGTTGCGCAGGTCTTGCTGATACACGGCTGTGCGGGTAAGGGCGATGTCGCGTGCTTCGTCCAGGGTGTCCATGTCATCTTCGAGTGCTTCCTCTGCATCAGACTCATCGTAGGCCACCACTCGGGGGGCGTCGAACTTGATGTCGCACGGCAGGACTGCTTCAGCGCCGTACACCATGAAGAATGGCGTGTACTGTGTAGATCTGTTTGGCGTGGTGCGCAGACTCCACAGCACAGATGGCAGTTCTTCGACCCAGGCACCTGCGGCGCGCCTCAGTGGCACTCGCAGGCGCCTCTTTACGCCTTTGCAGACTAGGCCATTGGCTTTCTCGACTTGTCCGTTGGACTGCGGGTGCGAGACAGATGCATAGTTGAGCTTGATGCCTTGGTCAGAGCAGAAGTCCTTGAATTCTTCGGCTGTAAAGTTCGTGCCGTTGTCAGTGATGATGCTGTGTGGCACACCGAACCTGAAGATGATCGACCTGATGAAGTTAACTGCTGAGGAGGCAGTCGAACTTGTGATCGGTGCTGCTTCGATCCACTTCGTGAACTTATCGACTGCCACCAGGAGATGAGTGTGTCCGCCCGGAGAAGACTTCTTGAGTGGACCCACCATGTCGAGCCCCCACTGAGCGAAGGGCCATGCGAGTGGTATGGTCTTCAGCGCTGATGCTGGTGCGTGCGGCTTGTTGGCGAACTCCTGGCAGCCGATGCACTTCCTCACGAGTTCTTCTGCGTCTTGCATTGCGGTGGGCCAGTAGAACCCTGCTCGTAGGGCTTTGGCCACCAAGGCTCGACTGCTGGCGTGGTGTCCGCAGATGCCGGCGTGGATCTCGAGTAATATGGCTTGACCGTCGACTGGGTCGATGCACCTTTGGAGGACTCCTGAGATGCTTCGCTTGTAGAGTTCCCCGTTGATGACGGTGAAGCCCTTGGAGCGGCGGACGACGCGCTTGGCTTCGACTGGGTTCGCTGGCACCTTCTGATGCAGTATGTAGGCCAGGTATGGGCTTGTCCATGTGGGTTCGACCAGCATTACCTCCATGGGTTCCTTCTCCATGCTTGGCGGGTTGGTGGTGCTCGTTGTCGGTGTAGAGGGTCCCGGCGCAGGCCGGAGCTTGATGGAGCGTTGCTTGATGCACTCGAGGAAGACTCCGGGTGGCACCGGTGCTTTGTCTGAGCCAAGGTTGGCGAGGGTGTCAGCTTCCTCGTTGCTCTCGCGGCCGATGTGCCGCAACTCGCAGCCGTCGAAGGTGCCTTCCAACTGGTTGTATAGGTCCCTGTAGGCTATCATGTTGTCGGCGATGGCGTCACATTGCTTCATGGTTTGTTGCACGACAAGGTAGGAGTCCCCGTAGATCATGAGGTGAGTTGCGCCGCAGTTTTTGGCCATCCGCATGCCGTGGATTAGGGCCTCGTACTCTGCCTCATTGTTAGAGGGTGTTGGGAAGTCCATCTGCAGTACATACTTCAGTTTGTCGCCTTTGGGTGAGATGAGGACGACTCCGGCCCCTGCTGATCTGAACTTCTTGGACCCGTCGAAGTACATTGTCCATGCGTTGGACAAGTCGGGTACGTCTGGCAGCTGGGCCTCTATCCACTCTGTGGTGAACTCTGGAAGGACTTGAGCCTTGATTGCCTTCGGGTGCGCATACTTCAGCCCCCAGGGTCCCAACTCGACAACCCACTTGGCGACTCGTCCTGTCGCGGCTTGGTTGGTGAGGATGTCGGAGAGCCCAGAGGAGCTTACCACCGTGATGGTGTGCTCGGAGAAGTAGTGGACGACCTTCCTTGATGTCATGAAGACTCCGTACGCTAGCTTCTGGTAATGCGGGTATCGCTGCTTGGAGAGGGTTAGCACCTCGCTAAGAAAATAGACTGGTCGCTGAACAGGGTGGCTGTGCCCTTCTTCTCCTCGTTCGACGACGAGTACTGTGCTGACCACTCTGTTTGTGGCTGACACGTAGAGGTACAGCGGCTCGTTCTCCAGTGGCGCCACCAGTACTGGAGGAGTCGTGAGGGTTTTCTTGAGCTTGTCGAACGCGTCTTGCGCTTCTTCTGTCCACTCGAATTTGTCTGCCTTTTTCATCAGTTGGTAGAAAGGCAGGGCCTTTTCTCCCAACTTACTAATGAACCGGCTGAGAGCTGCGACTCGGCCGGCTAGGCGTTGCACTTCATGAAGCTTGGTCGGTGCTGGCATTGCGAGTATGTTTTGCACCTTCTCAGGGTTGGCTTCGATTCCTCTCGCAGAGACGAGGTACCCGAGCAGTTCTCCGGCTGGCACGCCGAAAACACACTTGTCCGGATTCAGCTTGATCTGATACTCGTTGAGTGCGGCGAAGACTTTGCGGAGGTCAGCAATTAAACTGTCCTCCGTTCGAGTGGTGATGACTATGTCGTCGACGTAGACTTGTACGATCTTTCCTATTAGCTCCTTCAGGCAAGCTTGCATCGTGCGCTGGTATGTGGCTCCAGCGTTCTTCAACCCGAAGGGCATCATCTGGTAGCAGAACACACCGTGGGGTGTGATGAATGCAGTCTTCTCTTCATCTTCGACTTTCATCCTGATCTGCTGGTACCCGGAGTAGGCGTCCAGGAAGGATAGGCGCGCGCAGCCTGCAGTCGAGTCGATGATCTGGTCTATCCGCGGGAGCGGAAAATGGTCCTTGGGGCAGCACTTGTTAATGGCGGTGAAGTCGACGCACATGCGGAGTTTCTTCGTCTTCTTCTTCTCCACCAGGACCGGGTTCGCTACCCAGTCCGAGTCCTTGATTTCCCGGATGAATCCGGCGTGGAGCAGTCGATCGATTTCCTTGCTGATGGCGTCTCGCTTGGGACCCGAAAAGCGTCGCATGGTCTGCTTGACGGGTCTGGCGTCCTTGTGGACGCGTAAGGAGTGCTCGGCGAGTTCCCTGGGTATGCCTGGCATATCAGAAGGTTGCCAGGCAAAGATCTCCCAGTTCTCACGTAGAAACTCGACGAGCGCGCCTTCCTATGCGATAGGCAGGCTTGTCGACACCTTGACTGTCTTGCTGGCGTCCGTCGGGTGGACTTGATGGGTTCTCGTGTCGTCAGTCGTGTTGAAGGCAGATTCCTTGGCTGGTTTCTTGCGTGGCGGGAAAATGGTCTTGTCGTTGTCGACTGCCATCATCGCAAGGTGCTCCTCCATTCCGAAGAACTCAGAGATCTGGCTAAACTCGCGGTCGCAGCTGTTGGAGCGGTCGAAGTCGCCGTGCACCGTGATGACGCCCTTGGGTCCAGGCATCTTGAGCATCAGATAGGCGTAGTGAGGTATCGCCATGAATCTGGCAAAGGTTGGGCGCCCGAGTATCGCATGGTACTGCGACTTCCAGTCGACTACCTCGAAGTCGATCGCCTCCCTCTGGAAGTTGTCGGGTGTGCCGAAGATGACGTCGAGTGTGATTGCTCCCATGGGCGTGACTGCTTGCCCTGGTACTATGCCATGGAAGGTGGTCCCTGATGGCGCCAAGTTTGTTGTTGGCCTGTTCATTCTTCTGAGGGTGTCGGCGAAGATAATGTTGATGCCGCTGCCTCCGTCCATGAACACCTTTTTCAAGGTGAAATCCCCGATCAGAGCTTCGACTACCAGAGCGGCGTGCCCGGGTCGTGGTACCGCAGGTGGATGATCTGCTCTGGAGAACGTGATCGGTGTCTCTGACCCTCTCAGGTATTCGGGTACTGCGGGTGGACAGGTGACAGCCTGGTAGACTTGGCGGGTGATGATCTTCTGTGTCCTGTTTGAAGGGCGCCCCTTCTGTATCATGTTGAGCTGTCCGCGTGCCGCTGGATATGCGTCAGGGGCTTCTTGCTGCGGCTGCTGCTGCGGATAAAAAGCTGCCGCTGCCTGTGCTGGGTTAGCGACTGCCGGCGCGGGTGCGGTGCTGCTTGGAGAGCTAACTGCGCGACTGGCTGTGCTGCGGGTGCTGCCTGGGGAGCCAACTGCGTGGCTGGCTGAGCGACTATCTTCTGCATTGCCTGGTATATCCTGCGTGCCTTCTTGCAGTCCTTCAACAGGTGACGGGATCCCCATTTGCCCGTTTCCGGGTTCCTGAACATGTGGTGCTTGCAGGGTTGCTCTAGCTCTTCCTCCGGAGTCAGCGTGCGCCTCTGCCACTCTCGCTTGCGGCTCCCATCGCCACGGTAGGTGCTGCCACCGCTTCGGTTGAATTGCCCTTGGCTGTATTGGCGACTCTGTTCGTCGTTGCTTCGACTGTACTGCCTTGGACTGTACTGGCGATTGCTGTCGTATGCTTCGTTCTCGCGGGGGGTTTCGAATCCCGCCGCTACTAACTCTATTGAGTCATTGCCGTGGTAACGCGGCTTCTTCTTCTGGCGTCCTTCCCGCCAGTTGCTTGGTCCGGCCTCGTCTCGTGGAGTATCACGAACCGAGTCCTCTCCGTCTGCCCACTGGTTGGCTATCTTCATGAGGTCAATCATGCTTCTCGGCCGGAGCCTACCAAATTCCTCGCGGAGGTCGCGGCGGTAGACGCCGTGCATGAAGGCATCCATCACTCGGTCTTCCGAGGTGGGTTCCATGGTATTGCGGAGCAGGGTCCATCGCTGGATGTATGACCGGAGCGGCTCGTCTCGTCCTTGCTTGCATGCTTGGAGTTCGACGAAAGTTGTCGGCCTTGAATACGTCCCCAGGAAGCTCTTAACGAAGGCATCCGCAAACTCGTCCCACGTGCTGAAGGCGTCCTTGGGTTGGCTGTTGAGCCACCCGCGTGCGGATCCTGTGAGCATCAGCTGGATGTACTGCATGGCTGTAGTCGAAGTACCGCCCTGGCAACTGCAGGCTATGAGGTAGTCTTCCAGCCAGTCTCTCGGGTCCTGCTTTCCGTCGTACTTGACCGCTTCTGCCGTGAGCTTGAAGCCCTTGGGCATTTTTGTGTCGCGGATGTTGAAACTGAAGCATGCGGCGCCGCGTGGCTCGAAGTCGCCATCGTCGCGGTCGTCAGCATTGGGTGTGCCGACCGTCCGCTGGGTGCGGTTGCGGTCTACCGTCCTCTGTGTGATGACGTTGCGGAGGTCTTCGCCTGGCTGCGGCTGTCGCGGTTGTCTTGGAGCTGGGACTGCGAGTGCTGCGGGTTCGCGGTCTCGGCGACCCCGATTTTCTTGCGCCCTTTCTGCTGGTGCCTTGTTCGCCAGAGCCTCTTCGACTGCTTTGATGGACATGATTTGTTGCTTGTGGAGGAGAGCGCGGGCGTCACCCTCAGGCGGCTGCGTCAGTCGCAGGTATGTTTCGACTGCCATGAGGGCAGCTCCGGGTGTCTTGGGGACGGGTATCCCGTCCGAATCTTCAGTCATGTATGACGACTCGAGGTTGCGGGTAATTCCGGCGCGTTCGGCCTCTGTCATCCGGGGCACGCGGGGCCTGTGGCGCCTTGCTCCTTGTGAGACCTCTGTCGAGGCAGCAGTGAATGAATACGCGGCCCTCCTGGCACTCGCCGCGTCGGCTTCCTCCTTGCGTCGGAGCAGCTCGGCCTTCTCTGCGCGGAGTCGTTCGCCTTCTTTCCGCAGCAGATACTGGACCGCCAAAAGGTCCTCTCGGGGTGCGTCTGGTGGGGGGTATGTGCCCTCCTCGACGTGCTTCAGGGCTCTGATTGCCATGTCGCGGGTGATGGTGAGCCGTGTCTGATCCGGCATGACCACCTCCAGTGGATATGCGGGTTCGTCGCCGTTGGCCCGCGCCGGGCCGGTCATGTAGACTTGTGCGGGGTAAACCCGGGGAGTGGGGCTGATGCTTCCACTGCTGCTTCCTTCGTCCGAGCCGTGCTCGGAGTCGAAAATGGCTCCAACGTGGTGGGTACCACAGTTGCCGTTGAGGTTCCTTCCGCAGAATTTCGCGGCCTTCACCGCAGATGCGAGGAGTTGAGTCGCCGTCGTCAACGCGGGTGCGATTGGCTTGCGAATGATTTCGTGACGCGAAGGCGTGGCCGACGTAGTCGGAGTCGATGTAGATCTTGGCCTTGCCCGCGACGCGACCAAGGTAGTCGGAGTAGACTTGATCCGCGCAGGGGTCACCGCCGATGCGATCTCCTTGGCAGCCGGAGGTGCGGGTGTCGTGGTCGCGTTGGGCGCGATTTTTGCCATGGGGGCCATTGGTGCAGTCGAGGCGGGCGCGATCTTCGCGGCAGTCGAAGACGCGATCGTCGCAGTCGTGGTAGATGCGATCACGGCGGGTGATGTCGTGGTCGTTGTAGTCGTAGCAGATTCGATCTTCGCGGCAGTCGAAGACGCGATCGCTGCATTCGCAGCAGATGCGATCTCCACGGCAGGTGAAGGCGTGGTCGACGTAGTCGATGCAGACGCGGGTGTCGTCTCCGCGCGTAGCGCGGCCACCGTGGATCGGAGTGTTCCGTAGCTGTTTATGAGGTAGTGCATGGTACCAAAGGTGATCCACGTACCTTCACTCAGTTCAGCGTATGCCGAGCGGTGAGTCGGCGGGTGGCTGACGTACTCGAGGGAGCTGGACCGGATTGGCTCCTTGGTGCAGACGTCGGTCTTCAAGGTTGATGGAGCCGGAGCGACCATGGTTCCAACGCTCGTTCTTTCTCACAGACGGCGCCAATTGACGAGGTTAGGGCTCGGCAAATCCCTGGGTCGAGTACCCCGGGTTGATTGAAGGGGAGGAAGATGAACGTTGGTGATCACGACGGCTAACAGGGGGCGATTTACCCAGGTTCAGGCTCCCGGAGGATAACACCCTACTCCTGCTTGTCTGGAATTATGATCAAGGTGGCTACAATGGCGAGATGGCAATCTCGCTAGGGTTTGAGATGGCGGCTATGAGTTGGTGTTCGCTAGTTGCTTAGTTACCCTAGACGAGGGACCCTCCCAGCCTTTATATGATAGGCTGGGTCTCGGGTGAACGGTGCTGATGGCACGTACAGGATGATCAAGCTGATGACCTAACGGCGACTACCTTGGGCCGCACATCATCCTTCTTGGGCCTTCTTGGGCCTTCCTTGGCGTGACCCAGGTACCACCACCGTGGGGTACTCGAAAGGTAACCCCACAACAACACACTAATTGGAAGAGCACGTCATGTGAGAATTAAGAAAGACCAATCGCCGAAGAGTCTTATGCGCGGACAAGGCTGTTGTGGGCTGCACTGACCATGAAAATACAATTTGTGGAGTCTATTACGTCATTTGTTATGCTTACATTTATCTTCCAAGCTACAATCAAATAGTGATACTGTGGCTTCCCATAGTCCAGAACACCACAATGTTCAACGATAGAACATGGCAGGCCAAGATAGACATCATGATGGTTGCAGGCAAAAATTAGCCTTCAATAGTTGATGGGCAGCCTATTTCTCTACAAGCAGAAAATCCTCAAGAATATTGTGAAAAGCTTTGCAAGAAAAAAAAGAGTAGAATATTGTACCCAAGGAGCCAGAAATTTCACATCAACCTGAAATCACACGTTCAGTGAATATGAGTTTTCAGACATGCTTACCGTATGTGCACCCAGAGCCTTTGCAACTAAAAGGAGGATGTCTTCACACATGTCATGCAGGATGGGCAAGTTGCGCCGCCGCTATCACAGATTCTGTTTCAAGTCTCCCAAACACTCCATGAAGAATTATGCCCTCAGTGATGAAAAAAATTAACCAGTAAGGATGAAACGTCATTGAAAAAATTAACCAGCAAGGATCAAATGTCAGTGAGAAAATAACCAGTCAGGATCAAGATAGAAAAACAAATTGGTTGATGTTGAAAATTTTCCGGTGTTTTGGTCACTTAGTCCACGGTAATGTTGAAGCATTTCCGGTGTTTGATGATGAATACTCACTGGGCTTGCATTTGCACATATGTAGACAGAACCAAATTAGTTAAGCCATAAGATCATTAATACATATTCCTGTACTCTTTCTGAAGCAGCGAGCTATTAATTCTGAAATTTTCTAAATAAAACGCTTGGAGCATGATCCTCATCAAGTTATGCTAGTAGTTTGTCCTAAACAGGACTGGAAGGGGGATAAATGAAAATTATCATCCCATCCCGTATACAAATGGGAGAAATATACGATCGATGATTTGGTACAAATAAAACATATTTTTTTGAGTGCCCCTTTTGCTTGCCCCACCGTCTCCTAAGAAACACAATGCAACTGCAGTACAGATAATTAGACTACAAAACAAAACATAATGTTTGATACTCTGATGAAAGTCATCATGTCTCAAGTCTAAGATGGAGATATCTTCCGCCATTTCAATTTTATATTAACTGGATTTCATTCAAAGTTATTGATTTTTGCCAACTCAATTATGCAGCAAGTTACATCATAAGAAATGTCAATGCAAAGAAAAAACTATTAATTGAACATTGAGGAAGCATAGTACCATATTCATGTTGATGTCGTGGTAACTCATCCATAAATAACTTTTCTCACATGCTCGACTAAAATATATCCCCCGGTGTCTTTAGTAAGTTCCTCAGTAACGTCCAGATCAGCTTTTCTGATAAGAGAAGGTTAGAATCAGTCCTGATGCATATATTTAATCGTCATACTAAACTTTGGCAACTCCTTGTTTTAAATCAAAAGCTCCATTGTCATCCATGGTTTTAGTAACAAATGCAAACCCATGGCTGCTGGGCATCCTATTTGATACCCTTGACATGTCAAAAGTTGCATCAAAATTCTCATACTACATGAACTTCCCAATCCCATGTTTCATTAGCAAATCATGCTCTTACAAATTGAAGACTTGAGATTTCGACTGTCTCCTTAGAAGGTTGCTCGTCCAAAATTAATGCATGGATAATTGGCAGTTTAATAAATAGACTTCTGAAAACAATGTAATTCAACATTTGCGAATATTGGCAGGTAATAAACATAGTGTTCATAAACACAAAATTTGGTCATCATAAAATTATCAATGAAGCAATTGAATCAAGCCCATCTCAATGCTGTGATACCACAAATTACGAACAACTGATTTCTTCATCATAAAAAAGAAAATTAAATTCCAAAACAAATTACTGTACCATGGCCTTATAAGCACAGTTGTTTTCTTCTTAAAATTGCATGAAAAAAGTCTTCTGCAGCTAAAGCAAGAGCCCTGATTCCTCAAGACCCCTTGTCATGCAAAAGTATGCTCATGTTTAACCATATACATACAAGGTGCAAATCTGCTCCTGACAATCTAAGTGAATTGGTACGGTTTAAGCAATTGAGTTCAAGAAGCGCAGCCCCTCTTCTGATTGTGCATCCCCCTCCTCTGTAATTTGGGCAGATCCTCCTACATAATTTGACGTCATATCCAACGGAAAATTTCATACATAAATGCATACAAAGATCCACGCAATAATCCATGAAGAAACTTGATTTCTACAAGATCTAACAGTATTCCTACATTTTTAAAACATGTACAAAACTGTATGAATCCAGATCGAAAAGAAAATAAAAGAAGCAAGATCTGGCAAGTGGACAGACCTGGAGAACCAAGAGACGCTCGTTGCAGGCCCTTGTGCTTGCGGAGATAGCGCTGCTGGCGCAGTTGCGTAGGTCGTCGGCTTGAGGCGGCAATTCGTCATGCAGTTCCGCTGCCACGCCTTGCCGGCCATCAGCGGTCGCGCTGGGTCACCATCCGGAGCCTTGAAACAACCTGGCCGTCTTCCCTATCCCCGTCTACCGTACCAACCCCTCTCCCACCTTGCCGCCGCTAGGGCTCCCCATCGGGTCGAGTCGGGGATAAGGACGGACGGGAGCGATTGGGAAGGGCGGCGACGTGCGACGGTGCAGACGATGGGAAGGACGGGGGCTGACCGGCGGTTGCCATGACCCACGACGGGCGGAGGTGAGGGATGCGAGAGGAGTTGGGGAAGGGGACGGGGAGGTCACGCGGGCGGTGAGGGCGACAGTGGCGTCCTCCTCTCTCAGGCGGAGGTGAGGGATGCGAGAGGATTTGGGGAAGGGGACGGGGAGGGGGATGGGGATTTGCGGTGTAGTCTCCATGTCCTCCATGATCGGAGGTTGTCGCACGGAGCTGACCGGCGTTTGCCTTGATTTGACCGGGGCCGGGCTGACCTGCGGTTGCCATTCAAGGAGGCGGCGCTGGGGGATTGGGAGATCGATCGCGGCGCGGGAAGAAGAGGAGGGGATCGGTGGAGGGGCCGGGGGCTTCGAGCAGCGGCGCGGCGCAGCCGGCCTTGCTGGGAAATCGACGGAAAGAAGAGGGGATCGGCGGAGCTGGAGGGTGGGCGGCGCGGCGCTTGTTTTCCTCTGTGCGGGCGTGGGCGTGCGCGTGCGGCTCGGTTCTTTTTTTTTTTTTTTTTTTTTCGGCGCGTGGGAGTGAATATGATGAGGTGCTCATCATTAGGTGGTTCTGGATCGTTCGATCATGATTGAAGGGACCAGATCATTTGGATCATACCCCCCTCTCTCTCTTTTTATATTAGTAGAGAAGAAAATGGGCTAAATTTCAGTAAAACCGTCTATGATGCCTTAGCTATATGAACACCGATTGGAAACTAATTTCTGTTCTAGTTATCAAAATCTCCATGTCCTTCAAACTAAACTTACATTGATCTACTACTAACGAGAATTTTAAAATTCAGCACGAACAGCACAACACGTTTGGAAACAGGGGAGCATACAGCTCGGGTCGTGTCGTGTCACCGTCCGGTGGGTTGCACGATCTGCGAGAATGCCGCGCCGTTAGTTATGTCATCGTCCTCCTCCTCTAGTATGACGCACGTCTCGTGCGCCCTGGAGTTGGACGACGTCCCGAGCGTGGTGGTGCTCCCATAGCTATTGCTGGGCTCGAGCACCGGTCGCCCGCTCCCGTCATCCTCGCCCCGCCGTCGCCCACTGCCACCGTCGAACGTGTCCTGAAGCTGCATCGCGAACTCGAGGTTCCACAGCACGTCGCCCATGGACGGCCGCTCAATGCCTTGGTCGGCGAGGCACTTCTCGGCCGTCTCGGCGAACTTGATGAGGCACTCCGGCGCGATCTGGTCCTTGATGGCCGGGTCAATGACGTCCGGCAGGGTGCCCTTCCGCTGGCAGCTGAGCGCGTAGTCGGCGAGGCTGACCTGCTCCCGCGGCAGCGCCGGATTCAGCGCCGGCCGGGCCATGAGCACCTCGAACAGCACGACGCCGAAGGAGTAGACGTCGGATTTATCGGTGAGCTGCTGCCGCCGGAAGTACTCCGGGTCCAGGTATCCGAAGCTCCCCTTGACCATAGTGCTGACGTGCGCCTGGTTCACCGTCGTGGAGCCGGACTTGGAGAGGCCGAAGTCGGAGACCTTGGCCACCCAGTTCTCGTCGACGAGGATGTTGGTGGTCTTGACGTCGCGGTGGATGATGGTGTACTTGGCGCCGGTGTGGAGGTAGTGCAGACCGCGCGCGGCGCCGATGCAGATGTCAAGGCGGTGCCGCCACGACAGCGACGGCTTGCCGCCCTTGTTGTAGAGGTGCTCCCGCAGCGTGCCGTGCTCCATGTAGTCGTAGACGAGGACCATCTCGTTGTCCTCCTCGCAGAATCCGATGAGGGAGACGAGGTGCCGGTGCCGCAGCTTGGACAGCATCTCGATCTCAGTCTGGAACTCCAGGACGCCCTGCTCCGACGACGGGTTGGACCGCTTGATGGCCACCTTGGTGTCGCCGTCCACCACGCCTCGGTATACCTTGCCGAACCCGCCCACGCCGATCACGAGCGTCTCGCTGAAGTTCTTGGTCGCCGCCTTCATCTCCGCGACGGAGAAGTGCCGGCACATGCCTGCCAGGTTCGCCGCGAGGTGGCCCGATGACTTGCCGCTGGTGTGGGAGTGGTACATGGGCAGCCAGCCGGAGGTGTGCGACTCGCTGCCGCTCAGCTCCCTGCTCTTCTTGTTGTGGTAGACCACCAGGCAAATGGCCGCCACGATCCCGACCGCGGCCGCGCCGCCCGCCGTGCCACCCATGATGGTCGCCATGTTGGCCTGCTCCTTGGACTTCCTGGCCCTGTCCTTGTCGCTGGCGCCCAGCTCCGCGTCGGCGAGCATCTTGGACGGCAACGGGTCGGGCGCGGCGAGGTTGCTGGCGCTGTCGTTGAGCTTGAAGACCTCGAGGCCGCTGAGGATGGCGTCGTAGAACTGCGGCCTGAGCGCGACGGAGGGGTGCAGGGCGATCCAGAGGATCTCGTCCCCGGGGTCGTCGGCCATGTGCACGGCGAAGTCCTTGTAGATGGGCACGCCGCGCTCGGAGGTCATCTCGATGACGTCCGCGTCCGACTGCGCGGTCTTGTTGTTGACGTAGATGTCGAAGGCGCGCTGGTTGGGCCTGTTGAGCAGGAGCTCGCAGAAGTGGAAGCGGACGACGTAGGTGAAGTTGGCGTCCACCTCCATGGTCCAGGTGAGGTTGTAGTTCTGGTTGATGCGCGCGTCGGATCCCATGGAGCGGGTGCCGGTGTACACATCGACGGGCGCGGCGTACTCGGCGAGCTCGGTGGGGTACCTGACATGGAACCTGGGGCCGGCGTTGTAGGTGACCCCCTGCATGACGCCGGAGACGTAGGGGGTGTCGTCGTACCAGGAGCGGGCGAGGCCGGAGTCGTTGCAGGGCGGGATGTAGCCCCCGCCGACGTTGAATCGGTACATGGTCTGGAAGGTGGCGGCGGCGATGTCGACGGTCTGGTCGGCGAAGCCCACCATGGTGGCGGGGTCGTTGAAGATGTCGGGCATGGAGAAGAGCTCGAGGCCGTTGATGTAGGCGTAGGTGACGTTGCTCATGGGCGTGGGGGCGAAGGTGACGGTGATGAAGCCCGCGGGCGTCCGGGGGAGGGAGAACTCCCGGAGGAGGTAGCCCTGGGTGAGCGCCTTGGTGGTGGCCCAGACGCTCAAGTTGCGGAGGAGGGTGAGGCCGGTGGAGGTGAAGACGGAGAAGCGGAAGTCCTGGGGCTCGATCCCGTTGTAGGAGGAGGGGTAGAAGTGGAGGCGCAGCCAGTGGCGGTCCTTGGGGTTCACCGTGAAGTTGTACACCGTCGTGACGGTGAAGACGCGCGCCGTCATGTAGGGGATCGTGGACGGCAGCGACGAGTCCAGCTCGTCCGCCGCCGCCATGATGGAAGACTTGCCGGCGTCGCCCAGCCACTGGTTGTTGTTGGTGTCCGCCTCCCACTTGCGGCCGTCCCCGTCAAGGCCGTCCGCCGTGGAGCCGCAGTTGAGCAGGATCGAGTCCGCCGGGGCGTACGGCTTGGCGTTCGCTGTGATGGCAGCGGCGACGAGAAGCGCTAGAAGCTGCAATGAGCGGCGAGCCATGTCGTGGATCTGGAGAGAAAGCAGTGAGCAGATAGAGAGGCGATCGAAGAGAGGAGAGTGGTGATTAGGGGCCGGACAGAGCGAGCAGTTGGGGAACCGCGGGAGAAGAGGGGCTGAAGACGAGAGTGTGGGGAGTGGGAGCATTCAGCGGGAGCCAAGGAATGCATGGCTGGAGTCTGGAGAGGACAGCCGCTTGTTCAGGAAATCCTTTTGCTTTCGCGCCACCACATCGCCCGCCCGCCGGTACGTAGCACCGTCCACCGTGTGCAAGCAGACCGCAAAGGGCTACATTCATATGGGAAATACAGTACATTGTTAACTGAAGGAACGTGTCAGGAAGTGGGGTTCAGTTCAGATTGAAGAGAGGATCCACTCTACAGTTCCCCATACGGAAACGGAATTCTGCTGCGTACAGGTAACACCACACACCAAAAATGTGTCAGCATGAGGCAGGAGCTAGGGACAAAATTCTCGAGCAAAAACGTTTCTTTGGTACAAAGCCATCAATTGTTCATGTGATAATCTAGTCTTTTTGCAGGTGGTGACTAAAAATGGAATTTACAGGTATTGCTTCCCCATAGCCGGCCAGGTCACTAACACCACCAGCCTTTGAATGGGCAGTTAGAGGCTCTACCGAAAACAGTCCCTCAACCAGCCCTATCGATCATCGACCTTCGTGAAGATCTTCTGAGAAAACGGCTGTTCTTGAGATGTTTTCAGTCTCAAAAGGGCTCAGACCTGAGAAGGGTCCGGATGAGAACATGGATGAAGTCCCGTCGGATTCATAAGCTGTTGCAGTCCGGGTATTAGGACGAGCCGGCGGTGTTGGTACAGATTCCTGGAACTCCGTCGAGCGTTGCACCATCTTAAGTGACTGCACCACCTCGCCCATTGTTGGCCTTTGGTTTGCCTCCGGGGAAACACAGGCTGCTGCAATTGTGCACACTCTCACAAAATCATCTTTCGGATACTGTCCACCAAGACTGGGGTCTGCTAGTTCTTGTAGCCTATCTTTATCTCGAAGAACTGGCCGTGTCTGTAGTCAGTTGAGAAAAAATAACTCGTTTACCCAAGTGTAACATCATGTGGTTATACATAATCAGGTCCTATAAACATGCAACACAGATACAATGAGATTTAACAAAGTCAGTCTACTAAAAAACTAGCCACAGAAGACATAAGCCAGCTAAGAATTGTCAGCGTTGCGGGTGGGGGAGGCATACATGTAGACATATAAAGGATAGATTAGGGCAGCAAGTCTACATTCCACCCCGACGGGTGTTTACTGTTTACCCGATCCCATCTTGTTTTGGTCCAGCTGTTTTTTGACATTGATAAATCACTAATGTGCACGCGTAGGATAGGACACTCAACTAGTTGGCTACTCAATAATGATTACACTAACTAAGATTCACACCACTAGTGATCCATATTAATTGTCGCTGAATCGCATGTATCCAGACATGTTTTACTGTATCGGTTCACTAAATCAGCGACAATTAATATGGATCGGAGGGAGTAAAAGAATTAATGCAAAAATATCTCAAGATTATTCGCAAAAAAAACTGAAGATGTGTAGAATAGAAGGAAATCTAACCCATGTCACTAGATTTTCCTGCCCAGAAGATTGAGACATGTCCACAGGCCTCCTCCCCGTAAGTAGTTCAAGTAGAACAACTCCATAGCTATATACATCGCTTTTTACGATTAAGTGTCCAGTCATTGCATACTCTGGTGCTACGTACCTGAAAACACATCAGAGATATATAAAGCAAAAGCAGCGCAGAAATAGTTCGATGCAACTCAAGGTAGGATATATTCAGATTACCCAAAAGTTCCCATGACACGAGTTGAAAGATAATTTAAGCGACCTTCTGGCGCCTGTTTGGCCAAACCAAAATCGGACACTTTGGCATGAAAATCATTCTCAAGCAATATATTAGAAGCTTTGAAGTCCCTGTGGATTACACAAGGCTGTGAATCTTCGTGAAGGTATGCTAATCCCCTGGCAGCATCAAGTGCTACCTTCATTCTGGTATCCCAATCCAAGGGGCAGTTAGCGCCTAATGAGCCTGATAAAATAAAAGATGCAGTAAGAACCTTGCTTTGGATATCAGGAAATTACAATAAATTACAGGTAATAAATTAAACCTAATGGAACACTTCCAACTGCAACTAAATTGGTAAATCTGCAGCAATGGTTCAGAAAGAAAAAAGAAATAGCAAGCCATACCATGAAGCCAGTCCTCTAGACTTCCATTAGGAACAAGTTCATAGCAAAGAAGGCTCTGTGACAATTCACGGTTGCTGTAGTATCCAATGAGTTTCACAAGGTTGCGGTGGTGCAACCTGCTCAGCATCTCCACTTCAACAAGAAACTCCTTATCTCCTTGGTGGCCCCCAGAAGTAAGCTTCTTTATAGCGACAGCAGTACCATCACTTAGTATTCCCTTATAGACACGGCCAAAACCACCTTCCCCAAGCACACTTGAAGCCTCAAAGTTGTTTGTTGCTTCTTTAAGTTCGTCATATGCAAGGAACCTTGTACTTGTGGGGCGAGGAAGCGATTCAACTGCAGATACTGCGTCTGGTGTCCTTTGCTTGGCTGTACAGAACAGCAAGTGACGTTAATACGCATGAAATTGTTTCTGAAAACATATGTGACAAACACTGGGAAAGAAATCAAACAGTTTATCTTCACTGAAATTGACTAAGAAGCTGAACGAATAATAGAGTATGGACACAGTATCTGCTTCCACCCTCATTTAATAACCTTCAAAGGACTACAACCAGAAATATACTATGCCCTTTCACAGTCCACAAATACGTAAGAAAGACGCATTTCCCTTAACAGACAAGCCTTCATGAAGACCTTAGTTCAAATGTATTGCGCATGTGAAACTGAAGCTACAAAGTGTCCTGCAAATGCTATATGGTAAGGTGAATTCTCTTCAATGCTTCCACTGCCGATCCAGTATCATGTGATTTATCCAAATAATGGTCACAATTTAAACTGGCTTAGTCTAGCCAGCAAAGGTCCAACATGTAGGGTCAGGAACTGTCTCTACATAGAGTAAATGCACTGTAGGTCCCTAAACTCCCAAATTGCATCTCTAATTTCTTGAACATTTTTTCAGTTGCTTGGTTAGACCCCAAACACACCATGCAGAACTGAAGGTGCTGAAACGATAGATTGATCACGTCACGTCCAACGTAACATTTTATTATAAACCCATAAATGCACTGTAGGTCCCTAAACTCCCAAATTGCATCTCTAATTTCTTGAACATTTTTTCAGTTGCTTGGTTAGACCCCAAACACACCATGCAGAACTGAAGTGCTGAAACGATAGATTGATCACGTCACGTCCAACGTAACATTCTCATTATAAACCCACACACCAAATTCTTCTAAGATCTTACAGTGAGAGAAATCAGGAGGAGTGATAGTGGCAGCCTTGCCTGTGCCCAAGAATGAACATAAGAGTGAGGGTGGTTACATCTTGATATCCAAGACAATGTCCCCCCTTAGATAAAGGAAAATCCCACCACATTGGTTGTGCTAGGCTCAACCCTTCATGTTACTGTTTGCTTGGGACCTAACTGATCCACTTAAACATGCTCACTTGCTATTAATAGAAACCTAGGATGGGCAGGGGTGAATGTTAGGCCAACAGTGAATTCCATGGTATCATGCAATCATCATTTGAAGGGTGTAGTTATTAGTCAGTGATAGCCAATCTACTGTTCAAATAAGTGGTTTTCTTGTACCGACCTTTCACTATAGCTTGGTTCAAATATCACGTTGTACACCAGCAAAACCAGACAGACAAAATACCCCTAAAGTTTTGACTGAAGGCCAGTAGACCATCCAAGAAAAGGCTTGAACTGTGTAAGGTTCATTTATTCAAGTTCTATTAGCCATTATACCTTCGCAGTTTGCACACAAATCTCAATAAGGGGAAAACTATGCACTTAAGTCAAAAGGTTGAATATAAACAATAATGCAAAATTTGGGAACGTGTTGTCTTTAGTATATTTTAAATAATCCAATCACGTCACATGAAATAAAACTACATTAGTTATTTATTGTTTTGGCAAAGAATAAAAGA
Organism: Puccinellia tenuiflora; assembly: GCA_012064385.1. Classification (NCBI taxonomy): domain Eukaryota; kingdom Viridiplantae; phylum Streptophyta; class Magnoliopsida; order Poales; family Poaceae; genus Puccinellia; species Puccinellia tenuiflora. The sequence continues at coordinate 280,361 of QRDG01000545.1, read as the reverse complement.
AGGCATAGATCTCTTGACACATACGTGTTTCAACAGGAGGCACCTTCTTCCTTCCTTTCCTAAATGTGCAGAAGAAAATAAATAAAAGGATCACCAGGACACCAATTAGAGCACCGATACATATGCAAATGACAGTAATCAGGCTCAAGTGTCTGCCATTGCTGGTGCCTTCCCTCATTCTTGGTAAGGCAGATGGTGTAGATGGGGAAGCTTTAGGTGATATCATGAACGCTGGAGCTGAAAATTGATACAGAAGATAAACAATGGTGTTAGGATTTTTTTTTAAGTGTATAATAGTAAATTGGACACACACCCAAAAGAAAGGCCATTCATATAATACTCTGGGTAGTAAGTACAAAAAATAAAATAGCTGACACTGCATAAACAAGTTCATAGTTAAAACTGAAGGGGTTACTTTGATCGAAAACCCACGATCTGAAGGTTTTGAACAGAACAAACGAAAAAATCTGTACAGATTTTGAATTAGACAAACCAGGGCTTTAAAAGGCAAAGAAAGATGTAATGTCCATGTGCCCTCTGGAGCTACTTGTGTTGTGCAATGTGGATATGCGGGCGATTATGCTTGCTTTCCTTGTCTCTCCTCCTCTTTGAATTGTACGAGTTGGGCATTAAAATTCTGTAGGGTGGTAGAAGCATAATATATAGCGCCTACTTACACTAATTTCAGTATTTAAGTACTCCAGACTTTTCTGCATACTTGGCACTTTTACGAAATAATGCATACCTAGAAAAATTGTATTTTGATACAAGTGATAAAAAACTCTTTATTTGTATAGCAAGCAGAAATAACAGGGTGGGAAGGTGGGAGAGATAGGTAGAGTTAATAGGGGTAATTTGGAAAACAATACGTTGGGAATTGGAAATTGCAAAGTAAATTGAACAATAATTTTGGTCAAAAGTGACATGTACGGAGTATTTGTTTGACGAATCACGAATCAATAAAAGATGTTCCTACTTTAACAAGTTGGTGGTTCAGGGTTCACACTGTAGAAAAAATTGAAATAACTAGTATTATGATTTATCAATATCATGTGCTGCAAACAATCTTCAATCTCTCAACTAAAGTAAACAATTGAGACATACTTAAAGAAATGAGTGGCATTCCAGTTTTCTGTACCTAGATACTAAAATATCTATCAGCATTGTAACATGTAGAAGAACATAAAGATGACAAAGGATTACCAGGAGCTGGAGCCAATGACCTGAACCATGTTAAATTAAGAAGGTTGTAGTCCCCAACCAGTACCGGATTGATCTGAACTGTATGCATGCTAAGAGAATAATTCATTGCAGCAACTTGATCGGATGAGAAGCTATTTCCAGTGTGGGGGGCTATGTCCATTGTCATATTTAGCCCAGAAGTTCCAACAACATAGAAATTTACAATCTCAAACTGGGTAACCCGCAAGTTGAGCTGTGACGCAAGCTCGTCGAGAAATTCGTTGCTCCAATTTGAATTCAAGGAAACATTGTGAAGGAACAGCTCAACTCTTACAGGGTAAACACAATGGCAATCCTGGCTCCCTCGTCTTTGTACCATGTTTGGGGCACAACAGCCTGGTAAAACGGAAAGTGAATCATAACAGAGTTGATCCTTTGACAGCGTATCTAGAACTAATGGCAAGAGTACTAAAAACTACAAGTATCTGTCATTGAAGTCAATGTTATCCATCAAATGTTCATTGGTACTTATATAAATGCCAGCAATCCTAATTTTCATCGCATCAGTCACCATTCATAACTGATGCATCAAAACATAATGCTTGAATTAGCAAAAGCTAACAAACTTATATAATTTACATGCTATATAAGACAAGTGCTAGCAAGCTATTTCCCCAAATAAACTGAATTAGATTTAATACGCAAACATCTCTTTATGTAATTCGAAGTGATGTTTGAATGATGAGATCATTTGGAATTAAACCCAGGTTCTAGCAAAACTTACCATCGTGTGGAGATACTGGGGGCTGCACCAATTCAGAAGGAGCTGCACTTGTATTTGAAGCTGCATCAGGGGTCGCGGCATCTACATGGGCAGGAACATCTGCTGCTGAGCGTCTGCTATGCTGCGCCAAGTAAGGGTCTGACAGGTCCGAGGAATAAAAGGAGAGTTCAGAAGCACCAGCGATGGAGCTATAGCTCGGCGCTGAGATGGGAGGGTGCACAGATGATAGAGCAGATGGCGATGAATATAACTTCTTTTTTCTATGCTGACGCAATGCGATACTTATGCCAACTTTGGATTGGGATACCATGGGCCGAACTGGTCTCCAACCTTGTGAAGGAGACACTGCAGGAGCATCAGCTTTTAGAGCCGATGTTCGGGTGATCAAATTGTTCTCATTGATAAATTCCAGAGACAATATAACAACCAAGAAATTAAATAAGAATCTCCTTGGAGCATCCTCAAACAGTCCTGCAAAGAAAAGAGTAAAATCAACCAGTCAGCATCATCCTGAGACAACAGTATGTTGGTCATTGCCCAGGACTAAATGATATGTGATCATATGTCTACAGAATTAGTGTGAACAGCACATGATCAACACACGGCCCTTAGAAACAATACATACTTGGGGCAGAGAGTTTGCCTTTCAAGGTGGCCAGGTCCACGTGTTTTATTCACGATCATAAATTCATCTACCGCTACAAAAAAATAGCTATTTCGATGTGAACTAAGGCTACAACAGGTAAAGACTTTACTCAAGAAGAAAAGTATAGAATGAACACGCTTGGCACTTGCGTATATCACAAAGCGATGATGATTCAGGACAGTCGACTACTTATCATTTCGATTTCTTCCGGAGCATTTCTCAAACCAATAAATAAATAGCTATTATCTCTAGCAACGGATCTGTCTACTGAAGCATCGCCATTGGGAAAAGAAAGGGCCAGAAATGTAGTGTGTCACTGAGTAGAGAACTAGCAAATGTTACATACAAGACACAGGTTCACGGCACCAGCCAACCTAAGCTCTTGAAGCATTCGTGGATAGACTTCAGCAGCTACAGAGTAAAAAGTAGGGGCAGCGAAGTCCCGGGCCTAGTTACCAAGTCGAACCGAGTCGTGAAGCCACCATTTCCACGTCTCCCAATGGAGGTTCAGATTGAGCTACTACTGTACGAAACAAGCGCGGCAACTAAGATCCTAGAACAGCCGCCGCCACGAGCACTGGATTGGCCCGCCCCACGCGCCCCCCAAAATCCCCACCGTCGCCTCACCACACCACACCACAGAGACAAGACTCGGGCGTCCCTCCGCCGCTAAACCTCAAGCCGCTACCCCTAATAAATAATCGCGGCACGGCACGTCACGAATTTTCCAACGAGTCGGTCGGTGGCTGGCTCTATCCACCCAAGCAGGCAGGCAAACAAGACATCGAGCACGCACGGAGGGAGGTGCCGGTGTTCCGACGCAACCGCGGAGTGGGCTCAGATCGGGGGAGGCTGACTGAGACTGACCTCGGCCTGAGCGGCGGCTGGGGCGCGCCATCCCCGGCGCGGGCGATCTCTGCTGCTGCTGCTGCTAGCGCCGAGGCGGGAGGGACGGCGCCGGCGACGGCGGGACCATGGGCCGGGGAGGGGTGGCTAGGTTTTAGGGGAGCCGCGCTTCTGCGAATTTGTCCCCTCTCTGCTGGCTGCTTTCTTTCCCTCTCCTCCAGTAGTCCAGTCCACCTTTCGCCGTGGTGGCTGGCCTCGAGCCGAGCTGCTGCTGCTGCCGCGGTGGTTTTCGCTTTTTGCGCTCCCCCTTGCCCTTTGCCCCGGCTTCTGCTTTTTCAGCCTGCGCGACTTTTCTTTCCCGTTTGCAGACGCGAGTGAAAGCGGTCAAAATGCTCCATCCAATCACGCAGCCACTGCGAGAAGAATTAAAGAACGTTCCGATGACATCGCTTAGTTTTTTCTGACAAAAAAAAAAACACCCCGGTATTTTTATACGGAGCTTGGCCCGGTATTTTGATACCGCGTCCTAATATTATATACTTATATATTATCCTTCTAACACTATCATGTTCTCCTTGTGAAGACACACGTACGTAGGTCTTCCGCGTCTCCCAGGCGGCGGCGGCGAAAAGCTTTTTCCTGCTCCAATCTCCGGTGATTGTGCTGGGCCCCTCTCCTTCCGCTTGCCGCTCCGGCGACAGGAGGGAGGGGGACCCCGTTTTTTGCATGGTACTTAGGGCTAGGAGTTCTCTGGCATGGCACGTCGTTGGGGTGGTGGGAGCGGCGCCCGGGCAAATAAATCTGCCTCAACTCTTCTCCCACACCGGCGTTGTCCTTCATGGCGGCGTCTCGGAGTTGGTGGCACTGTGTGCTTGCCGATCTTTCAGATCGGTGGCTTTAGGGTTCATGGATGGTGTCGGCGAGGCGGCGGCGATGACTCCATCAGATGGTTTTTTCCTCCTGCTCTGTCCCCGTTGCTGCGGCGTTGTCTCCGGCGCCAAGGTGGAGCAGAGAGGATTCGTCCAGGAGTACGTGCAGACGGTGGTCTGCACTGGTGACAGCTGGAATATGGTGTACCTTGTGGTGGGTTCGTGGTTGAAGGCTGATGGTTCTGGTTCCCTACTCCGACATCGTCGTGCGTGGGTGCCAGTGCTGAAGTTCGATGGCGTGTCCGGGGACATGCTGCCCCGGTCTGTTTCTTTCAACGGCAATGGTTTGTCCTATGGCAAACTACATTGGAGGTCCGAAAAGCTGATGATCAGCGATGGAGCCGCGTCGAGCTTGGGTGAAAAGATGATCTGTCTATTTTTTTCTTGGTGGCTGCTACGGTGGTGCCGAAGAAGATGGATAGGCGTTGGTTTGTCACATAGGTTTATCCTATCTTTCCAGATTTGTAAGATTGGTGTATACGTACTTTGTATCTCATCTTTTATTTATCAATGAGAATCGTATTACCATGCAAAAAAAAAAAAAAAAAATGTTCTCCTTGTGAACACAGAAACAACTACCTTTTCTCCTTGTGAGAACAGATTCTCCTACAGTTCAACATTTACTCTATAAAATCCTACATATATGTAAAACTGTCTACATCTATATGTAGAAAAACTAGATTTTACACATGAGATGGGGAGCCATATTGCCGCTCACAACGTACGTACCGCGTCTTAAAATACTTATCCTTCTAGCACTATCATGTTCTTTATTTTCTCTAAATAAAAGCAGTTATTTCGAATTCGATACTACTAAGAACCATCCAGTCCGATCGCCAAGATATGCGAATGTAGGAAACGATGGGAATTCCATTTTCGGCCGAAACTCAGAAACAGCTACACTTTTTACCGCAGGATAAGATGTATTGCGGTCGAAGATACAAGTGCATAGATGATTTGTACGGCTCATTTTGGTTCCCTGTATGGGAGTTTTGGTATCAACTTATATTGAAGGATCTGTCCTCTCAGAAAAATATTTCAATGGAAAATATATACTCCTAGAAAACTATATATAGTGCTCCGAAAGGACGACGCCCAGTAGGGTACAGTTGTGAACCTTGGATGCGCATCAAATCCGGGTAGACGCAGACGCGACGTGTATTTTCTTTCCCCCACGTGTATGTATCCATTTAGCCTCCGTACCAAATTGACGGCGACGCTCTACCCATTTTTCTCTATAACCTACAGCGACAGCCAAGAGAGGCAGCAGTTCATGGGGTGGAGGGAAGAGGGGGAGAACAAGTTCTTGGCTAATCCTGGACCGTAGCGCCATTATTTGACCAGATTATCCTATGCCTCTTTCACTACTGGAAGAAGAAAAATTTCGGATCGTGTGTTGACAGTGACTAGACGGCCGGCGTCTCTTTTTTCTTGTTTTAAAGCACGACTCGCTTCTCGTTTGGTGGCGTTCGGCGAGTCCCTGGTCGTTGGCTGAGCGTGCAACTTTGACGTATCCTCTGTCTGCCTTCCTTTGACCCTGTGGACACACGGAGAGGTCAAAATTCTTTACAGGTGGTTATCAAAGGGCGAAAGATTGTATCTAACGGGCCGAAGTCGTGGCGGGATAACGAACTTAATTGTGTTGGCATTTTCCAGCTTAGAGCGATTTGACAGTCGGGGTACCAATTTCAACCCAGCTGTTGTCTAAGACGTCAACATATTTCTTTTCTGGATATAAACACCAAGTGCAAGTGCAACACGTAGACCTGGACATCATGGCAAGTACGTACTCACGTGCTCGAGCTCGTCTTGTAATAAAACACATTTCTTGTTTGAATTGCATCAGGACGTTTTCTATGAGATGGGGAGAACGTATCCAGTGAAACCGTGCACCCGTGCACCCAACCCCAAAATCGACCCCCCTAAACTTGTATCTTCTCGTTTGGACGAGTGAAAGCAGTCAAAATGCTCCAATCCCGCAGCCAGCCACGGCGAGATACTTCTTCTGCAACTACAGTACGAGAAGGCTTTGTTTCTTGCTACGTAGTACTTCATTTTTTTTAACAGTCGTGTTACTTCATATTAGCAGTATAAAATATCAACCGCTCCATTGTGTGAGATGGTGGAAGAGCGTTGGGTTCAGTAACAATCAAGTTCCTGACAAAAGAATGAGAGATTTGGTATATCCTGGTTGTTCTTGTTACCAAAAAAGTCATTTTACTTTGCCACGTGCATAATGGAACTGTTCTCTTGTCTTAGGTAAAAAGGCACAACATAATGTTATCTAGTCACATTTCTAGCTTAGGTAAATTGTACGAGCTAGAACAAAAAAGTCCAAATGAATCCCGAGCTACATAAAGCTTTTTTTTCTCGAGAGAAACGAAAAGATATTTGTAGACCACGTCGAGAGAAAGAAAGAGCTAGACTGACTAGATCCGATATGAGAACTTGCTTCTCCATACGAAATTCATTAAATGTACTCTATTTGTTATGTTAGCTTATCCGAATCTTTTTACTCTTCATAGTCTTGGTCATAGATAGGAATCAAGGCTATTTCCCCCTAAAAGTTTTATAGAAAAATACTTAGACTAGCCACAATGGGGGTATCATAGGTGGTATCATGCATGCCATGTTGGCAAAAAACTGACGTGTCACTGTAATTAATGATGAGAGAGGTTATAGTAGTATCATAGGTAGATACCGTAACATAACGGATTCCAATGCAAAATGAGTCTACAACCTAATAAATATAGTATTGTATGATACCACAAATATGTTACTATCCATTGTGAAGGTAGTAACATAGACTAGTATCATATGCATGATACTAGTATATGATACTCCCCATTGTGACTAGTCTTATACATGAGATGTTTAGTATTCATGAAGTATGCATGAATTTCAGTTGTGGTGTACAACAAACACGTGGGTCAAAATTGGAGTTGATTTTTGGGACATAAATTCTCCTATAATTCAAAATCCTGCATATATCTCACTAGTGGAGAACGTGCCTATAGTCCTGGGTCGGAACTGGCTTTAGTCCCAGATTTCCACCCAGGACTAGCCAATCGGGACTAAAGCCCCCCCCCCCCCCCCCTTTAGTCCCGGCCTCTTACGAACCGGGACTAAAGGCCCTCCACGTGGCCGTGCCCAGCGCTGCGGGCTGGAGGACCTTTAGTCCCGGGTTATAACACGACCCGGGACTAAGTTTTTTGTGTTTTTTTTTCGTTTTGTGTTTTCCATTTCATTTCTTTTTCAATTTGTGTTTCATTTTAATTTCAAACATGTTTCCGTATACATATTCTACGCTACTACATACACATAATACACACGTTGATGCATATATATAATATTCGTTCTTTTGCGAGCATACATATATACAATTTGATATATACAACTATTTAATTACATGGAGATCACTAAATTAGTTCATCGTCCTCCACATGATGTTCTCCCTTGCTATGAATGACCTCCTTCAACAGAAATTCCGCCAATTCCTCTTGAATTCCTCGTATGCGCTCGTCTGGTAGGAGCTTCTCCCGTATATTCATGATCTTTAAGAAGGAGATATATATCTATAAGTTGAATGAAACTGAACACAATTGATGGTAATAAAATAAAACTATGAATATTGTTTACGTACTTGAAGTAAGTTCGTATCAGCTTTCCGCTCACTGGTCAACGACCGAATGTACTCGCAAACGTAGAATCCACATAAATGAGTCCCCCGTGGCTGCTCCAAACCCTTCACCGTTTTATAAGTTAGCACATCGTCGAATGGACCTTTTACTTTCTTTTTGAACCGTGTCCAACACCTGCTCGGCAAAGAAAATGAACAAAGGAGTTATTAATTACTTGATATCAGGAAATGAACGAAAGAGGCCGATATAACGCGATAATGATTGAAATTACTTCTGGAGCATTGCTTTCATGTCGCTCCACTGCTCTTGGTCCCTATTTAATGAGTCCATGACTTCAACTCGGGACTTGTCAGGTTCAATGCTTAGCAAAATCCAGTGAAAACTGCGGACATTTATATTTGCATAACTCATCAATTACACTTAACATCAAGTAAGCAAAAAAGAATGTGTACAAGACAGAAACACTCACTTGAAGTTGTAAGGAAATAGTATTTCCTTACAGAAATTATTCTCAACTAAAAAGGTGTACAAATCATGCTCCACGTCTTTGGGGTGCTCGTGTAACGTATGTTCATTGACGATATATGGGTCAATGAACCCAATGTCATAGATATTATTTCTTTTACATTCAAGCATCTTCATTTTGCATAATAGCGTATAAAAGAATATAGCTAGTCAGGATAATATATTACAGGCAATGAACGTGCTGAGTGATACGTCTCAAACGTATCTATAATTTTTGAGTGATCCATGCTAGTTTTGTGATATTGTCACATGTTTTTACTGTCATTTATATCATTTTTATGCATTTTGTCGGACTAACCTATTGACAAGATGCCCAGTATCAGTTCCCTGTTTTTGCTGTCTTTTTGTTTCAGAAATTTACTTCTGGAAATTGCACCAAAATTTATGGGGATTATTTTTACGCCAAGACGAAGACGGAGTCCGAAGGGGAGCCTCGGAGGCGGCCCACAGGGCAGACACGCCCCCCTGCCGCGGCCCTAGGTGGACCCGCGGGTGGGGCCCGCCCCTGCCTGTGGGGCACCTCCTCGGCCCCCTCCGACGCCTATAAATTGCCTTTCGAGCTAAAATCGTCGAGGCGGACATTATTTTCCAAAAACTCGACCCCGACGCGCCGTCACCGAAAACCCTAGTTCGGGGTCCAATCTGAAGCTGATCCCGGCACTCTGCCGGAGGGGAGATCGATCCCGGAGGGCTCTTCATCGTCATGTCTTCCTCCGGGATGATTTGTGAGTAGTCTCACCTTGGACTACGGGTCCATGGCAGTAGCTAGTTGGTAGTCTCTCTCTCTTGTGCTTCATGTCTTATGATCTTGTGAGCTGCCTAACATGATCAAGATCGATTATTGTAATGCTATGTGATGTGTTTGCTGGGATCCGATGGATTATGAAGTTATGTTCAGATTGTGCATGATTCTTATATGAGTAATTTATGTTCTTGCATGCTCTCCGATGTGCGTAGTTATTTTGGCCAAGTGATTGTGTGTATCTCCAAGAGAGGGTATTTATGCTAGATAGTGGGTTCATGCCCCCTTTTGTTCCTGGGCACGAGTGACAGAAACGTCTAAGGGCGAGGGTGTGCTGTTGCTACGTTTTTTTCGCAACTAGGACGTGGAGAACGAGCTCGACCCGAAGCTCACGGGCACCGCCGCCGCTCCGTCCGCATGTCCGCGCCGTCCCGGGAAGCCCAAGTCGCTGCGGACCTCGCCATCGTCTTCCCCACGTCGCGCCGGACTCCGTCTTCGCCTCCTCGAGCCTAGGAGACCACCGGAGCGACGAGGAGCAGCACACCCGAGCCGCCACGCCAGCATCCCTTTCTTCTCCGGCGAACTCCACCGCCACGGTACTAAACCCTAATTCCTGGCCGTCCGATCTATTTTTGGTTGCGATTAGATCAATTAAAGTGAACCGGTACGGTTCATTTTGGACCGTTAGATCTGGATCGTCATCCAGATCTGATGACTCAGATCTGAGCCCAGTCAGCACCACGTCATGCCCAGTCAGCGGCCCAGTCAGTACCCAGTCAGATCCGAGTCATCCAGGGAATTTCTGTGATTTTCCCGAATTAGAAAAAAAGGCAGTTTTGCAGAAAAGCCCCTAGATCTTAGAACTCATCAAATATTTTTATTGGTTTGGCCAAATTTTTGAAAACCTCAGGATCTGTAGATTATTTTAGATCTGTTAGTTTTCTTTTTGACTTAGTTTAAATTATTCAAATTTCAAATGTGTAATTTGAGTAATTTTGGCATAACTTTAGTTTAAAAATAGATTTTTGAGTAAATACAATTGGATTAGTTTTATTTAGTTGTTCTCTGTCCAGTAGGACTTTTTACAAAATTTTATAAAATGTTTTGAGCCACTGTTTTATTTAAAATTGTGTTTATGCCTTTTTGGGAGATTTAAAATGTTGTTGTTATTGTTTTAATTATTTTGTTTTGAGAAAATGCTTTCAAATTAAGTTCTCTGTCCAGTAGACCCAAAACCCATTTTTGTTGAACCATTTCATCATGGAAATGTTGAAATTGGTTTAAAATCTTTTTGTTACTAGTTTTGCAAATTTTGACCTAGTTTGCAATTTGACCAACCTAGACGTCATCATAATAATTCTTTTTGCATATTGAATTATGTGATGAATTTGGACCACAAACCTAGTTGTATTGTTGTTGTTTTTGTTTTATTGTTTGTTGTTATTTATTATTGTTTGTTTATATTGTTTAGATTGAACGGAGTGCTCCAAGTTACGTTGAAGAGAGTGTGTGAGCAACGACAAGTTTACAAAGGCAAGTGATGCTCACACATGAAATTCCTAAGTATTTTGATATGCATGGTAGTTTCTTTTTCTAAGTAGAATTGCATGTCAGGTTTTATTACTATGCTATGCTAGACCTGTTTAGTATTACTCCAAATATTCCTAAGTGTCTAGCACCTATATGATAACTTAGTAGAAGTATTGAAATGCTATGCTACATGTTTTGAAAAGTAAATTTCTACTAAGTTAAAGAAACACCTGGGTGGAACTGGTTTGCTCTATTGGTGGTGTCTAGTTGAGTGGCTGCTCAGGGCCATTTCTATGGTTATACCTGGGTACGTGCACTTGTGAATGGCCACCAGGATCAAAGAGATTTGAAGTTGCTCCATGTGAAGATTGCTTCCAGTGCAGCCACTTGGTACTATGGCTCTGCCTTGACTAAGTAAGTTCTAGGAACCTGATTCCGGCAGTTCTCAGCGGATGAATGTCTGGTATGGGTCTGCCTGATAAACAGGGGACTGGTTCCCAAAGGTCTCGTCTTCATCTTCACGTTTCCTTTTCACTTCAAGAAGGTCAAGGACAGAATGGGTTGATGAAGTCTTGTGGTGAAAGTGCACAACCTCTCGAGAGGGTCAAAACTATGATCATAACCGTGTACCCGGTTACGGACAATTCTGAGCAACTGAACAAGGACGTCAACGGAGGATCTCAACATTCCAATTTCTCAAATAAAATTTGAAGTGTGAACAAGAGTAGTTGAGACGGTGGTTTTCATGCCATGAAAGTCTCGTATAGTTGAAAAGAAGTTTTACAAAGAGTTAGGAAAAAGTTGGCTTTCTGCAAAATAGCCTTCAACTCCACCAGCCAAATATGCATATAGGTATTAGGAGTTTGCCTTTATGAGTCCACAAGTATCACTTGCCAGATCCATTCTAATGGTTCTGACCAATTTTTGGCTGTAACCTACGTGTTGCGACGAGTAAGGAAACGAATAAGGGTTTCGAGTCTGCAACCAACATGTCTGCCTGTGGCACATGAAGATGATGAGGCTCCATGCTATTTTAAGTTTTCCACTGCTGAACTTTGTAACATGCTATCCTTTGGCTATGCAACTTGTAATGTTTTATTCTTCTGGATCATCGATGTAATAGATACTTGACGCAATTGCATGATATTACATCTTGAACTGTGGTGCTAGCTATTCGATCCAGGGACTAGCACAATAACACAGGGATCTTGGCCAAAAAAAATTAAAAGGGCAGGATCGCTTCACATACGTACTGGCGGACAATACGTTATCCTTTGGAAGCATATTTTTCAACTTTTTTAAGAAGCCAGTTTTTCCTCGATTTACGAGAGGGATGCAAAAAAGCCAGGTTTCGGCATATAGCCGGCATGATCTTTTTAAAAAGAGAGCAGAAAAATTGTCATTTCAAAGGGAGAATAAAAAAGCACGGTTTTCGGATTCATCCTGCAAAAGTGGCTTAACTAAGAGCTCTGGCTAGTCCTTGCTTCATGAGGTACATACTTCTTCCGGTCTGCTCTGTTGCCGAGCTTTCATTCTCGGACACCTACATTCCCAACAAGCTAGGTTCATCATTTTCAGCAACTTTTCAAATCCGGAGTCAGATAGACCACACTCTGCCTTCCATCGCAGCAATTCCAGTGTGCTACCCAACTTTTTCAGACCATTTTTGCAATTTGGGTACAACGACTTTTTGTGATCCTCTAACATGTGATCCAACTTCTCCCTCTCCTTTTCACTTCCACAGTCTCTCTGTGCATCAGCAATGGTCCGACCAAGATCATCAGCGGGCTCATCATGTGCCTCTTCTTCAGCTTCCCCTTCAGCTTCCCCCGTGAAAGTATCACCGTATTCAGGGGGATAGTTGTCACCATCCTCTTCTTCTTCATTGTCTTCCATTATAACCCCTCTCTCTCCGTGCTTGGTCCAACAATTATAGCTGGGCATGAAACCGGACCGAAACAGGTGGCTGTGAAGGATTTTTGAATCAGAGTAATCCTTCTGATTCTTACAGACACTACATGGACAGAATACAAAACCATTCCGCTTGTTCGCATCAGCCACACAGAGGAAATCATGCACGCCATTAATGAACTCGCCAGAGCGTCGGTCAGTACCGTACATCCATTGCCGGGGCATCTGCATTATTGTATAAGTATATATCAAACGCAATCACGATGCTAAATTTAGTAATTGCAAAGACTCGTAAGTTATTTTAATGCTATAAACACAACAAAACACTAATGGTAGCGCGCGTTGGGCTGAACAAAATCGCAACTTCAATTTTATTGCCTTTTTATTTAACCCTAATACATATCAAATAATCCAGATAATAAAACAATAATATCAGATAATATCACGTATACATCTCGAATATTACATCTCGCCCAATCAAACTGGTCGTCGACCCTCGGGTCCTGAGCCGCGGGTGGTGAACACCCAAAGAGAAGGAACCATCATAGGATCATAGCTTGGGTGAGATCCCTGAAGAAACTGCCAGGTATTAGAGAACCTGGTTTCCAACGCAATCATATATCGACGAACGTGCTCGTCCTCCTCCCTGACATGGCGATGTACCACCTCCTCGGGGGCCGACTCCCTCTGCACCGATCGTGGCCCATGTGACCGTCACCAAATAAGCTCCGGGTCGATGATGGGATCCTGATTCCTCACCAAGCTGCGACTCCCGGAAGGTAGCACCTTGATACGTGTCAAACGTATCTATAATTTTTGATTGTTTCATGCCACTTTTATACCTTTGACACTTGTTTTCATACTAAGTTTATGATTTAACTAGCAAACATGCCCGTGCGTTGCAACGGAAGAAACAAATCTTCTAACGACAGTGAGCACGAGAATATGAAGGTTTTTCATCTATCGTTTCTATTATTTTGAGAACAATTAACAACTTTGAGAATAAAACACATCGGTGTAACCAAATCATAACATTATAGGGTGGTGAGAAGAGAGATATACCTCATCTAGATTCATATGCAGGAAGATGCGAAATAGACTTGAGAGGTGGCCAAATGTGCGACAGAGCGCGACGGACCTCCCACTCGTTCGTAGTACACACTACTTGCAAGTTTCGAATATTGCATTTAAATTTTGAACAAAAATCATTCCAAAATAAAGCAACGAACTCCCCAACTGTCTAGGCCTCTTGCTTAATTTTATTCCCTTTTTTCAAACACAAAATTTTCTGAACCAAATTTTCACATCCTTCATGAAAATTATTGAAGCTGAGTTGACATACCAATTTTGCATTCTGTAGGATTCGACATTATCTCTTCCATCAATTTTAGCTCTCCCTACATCCATAATTCCACGCAAACGCACAGTCGTTAACTCGTTACCGCACCATGTTGAGTTGTTGAGTCCTATCGGGCCACCATAACTTCAGGAAGGCACAGCACCACAGGTAGGCAGTGGATCGATCGAACCAAAAGAAAAATGAAGCAGACTGGAGCACATACGGGTCTGAGAACGTCGCCGTCGCGCGGTTCGTCGCCGGTCTCAGGCTCTCTGCCTCTCCCCCTCTCACGACCACTCCATCCCGATTCCCTACCGCCTCGATCACCTCCCGCTCTCCCCCACACCACTCCTCCCGACGACCCATAGGTCCGGCGAACCGATGCCATCTTCCCCACCACCGGCCGACGCACCCCTCCTCCGATCCCTATCATCTCTGCGCTCTGTCGTGACTCCTACATTCCTACCACTGTAACTCCGGGCGCCGCCGTCCGTCGCCGGTCACTCCGGTCACCGTTGGTCTCCACCTCTTGCTTAACAAGTTCACCTCGACGCGCTGCTCGTCTCCACCCGAGGAACAGAACAGAACCATTGTCGCCTGAGCTAAGCGCATGGTTACAGGCTTACAGCGAGGCGACCGAGGCCGCGGCGGGTTCATGGCTGGGGATCTAGCTACTGCCCACGTCCCAGCCTCACATGGAGTCATGGACTCCGGCTAAGGGTATCTAGCACCAGTTATGGCTGCTAGGGGTGCTCGATCGCTGCGGTAGTAGTAGTTTTGTTGCGTTGGTTTGCCCATGGAACCATGGCTGTCGACTTGTCGAGACGATAGGGCGGCGGTGACGGTTGCTGGGAACAAATCGAATTATCTTTTGTCTCATGGTCGGATACGTGCACCATGGTCGGATACTTCTCCATGGAACCATGGCTGTCGACTTGTCGAGACGATAGGGCGGCAGTGACGGTGGCTGGGAACAAATCGAATTATCTTTTGTCTCATGGCCGGATACGTGCACTCAGCGATGAAGTAGCAGGACCATTCGTGCAAGATGTCTTGTTGGGCATCGACCTGTACACGGATCGGCGAAGCAAGCGCGGGCATAATTTACCACAGAAGCACGCGAGATACGAAAGAAGACAGAAACCGGACAATGTACCTGAACGGGAGGACGTG
Source organism: Puccinellia tenuiflora (assembly GCA_012064385.1). NCBI lineage: Eukaryota > Viridiplantae > Streptophyta > Magnoliopsida > Poales > Poaceae > Puccinellia > Puccinellia tenuiflora. The sequence continues at coordinate 265,113 of QRDG01000545.1, read as the reverse complement.
CGAAACCGATGTAATCTACGAAGCGAACGACATAATTTGGGTTGAATTTATTTTTTTTTTGACTTACGGGTGGCATAGGTGGGTAATTATATACGAAGTACAACTTTAGGGGTAAGTCTAATGACATGCCAAATCAAACCGCAGAATTCTTAACGCTTTTATTATTAGGTATAGATTTTACTAACCTATTAATAGTTGTAAAAGTGTACAATGTTCTTGTTTTACACTTTGATGTGTAGGAATCACTTGGAAATTGGCAAAAACGTAAAAGGAGCCTTGTTGGAGGTGGACTCTGACTTTCCTGAAATCTGTCCTCCTCACATATTTCAAAGATTGACAGTTTGAGACCAGAAGAAGACGTCAACTGAAAATCAATTTGCTTGCCATGTTGTGGGAAATTTCCATAGCTTTTATTTAAGCCCAAGAACAGCCCAATCGGAGGTCCGTAGCTCCGGGAATCCCCGTTTTACTGAAGGCCAAATATCTGATTACGGGATTCCGAAAGTTGGTGACGTGATTGACTCCAACTCTTACCAAACTTGGCGGATTCGGCCAAGCCACGACTTTGGGACTCATGAAACTAAACATAATCTACATCTCTTTTTATTTTCGGCATCATTTCACTTCTATTACTTATTATGTTCACAAATATAACACGATTTTTACACAAAATTGTAAACAAAAATTCTATAAAAAATTCTATCAATTCTACACAAAAGTTCTAACAATTCTACAAAAAAATTCTACCAATTCCACAAAAAAATTCTACCAATTCTACACAAAATTCTACCAATACAACAAATTTTGCACATTAAAATCGCACCAATATTCACCTACGATTTCGCCGGTGCGGTCGAGGGCGAGGACGAGGGCGAGGGCGAGGGCTACGGCGACGGTGGCGAAGAGGTGGTGGTGGCACGCGGAGAGAGAGAGAGAGAGAGAGAGAGAGAGAGAGAGAGAGAGAGAGAGTGGCGCGACGCGGATTATGCCTCGATCTAGACTCGGGCAGGACGTAGCCATATATGCAGATGACCTTTAGTCCCGGCTCGTGTCACGACCCGGGACTAAAGGTCCTGGAGCCGACGCACAGCCTGGTTCAACCACTTTAGTCCCGGTTTGTGTCACGATGATGTCTACTACACACTTCTATTCTTGTAGACTTGTTGGGTCTCCAAGCACAGAGGTTTGTAGGACAACGGCAAATTTCCCTTAAGTGAGTAACCCAAGGTTTATCGAATCCACGGAAGGAAGAGGTTGAACGTATCCTCTCTCAAGCAATCATGCAATTAATATACAAGAAGTCTCTTGTGTCCCCAACACACCTAATACAATGGCTAATTATATAGGTGCACTAGTTCGGCGAAGAGATAGTAAAATGCAAGTGATATGGATGGTAGAAGGTGATTTTGTAATTCTGTAATAAAAATGGCAGCAAGCAAACAAGTAACAAAAGTGACTAAAAACGGTGTATCAATGCTTGGAAACAAGGCCTAGGCTTCATACTTTCACTAGTGACTACTCTCAACATCATTAACATAACTAAACACATAATAGTTCCCACAAAAACACATGCATGGCTGACGTTACTCAGAGATCATTCTTTCGTGGATCAAATAGGATGAGAATTGCGTAGGGCTACGAAAAGCACACGTTAAAGTTCGTATTCCACATCTATGAAAACTTCATGCTGTCACTATCCGCATCTAAAGATAGTACTAACAAACACCACAACCTATTTCTTGAATAGTCTCTTTCTTCAATAACACAAGCATCAAGAAACCTCATGATCTATTCAATCCAACAATAATAAAGAACAAACTCATGATGAAGATCCCTCTAATCTTGATGCATACAGCCACACACGGCACCCTCACTGTCACCGTGGTACCGTGATCACAACGGTGACTCCGCAAATTATACTAGATAACACCACTTGAGCAACATCATATCCATTACACATAGGGAAACATTATGTATTCAACTATACTAATAAAGCTCATGATCACAACGAAGATCACATTGTGGGAGAGAGAGATAACCACATAGCTACTTGTATAAGCCTCAGCCCCGGTAAGAGACTACTCCCTTCTCATCACGGGAAGCAGCGGTGTTGATGGAGATGGCTCCGACGGTCGATCCCCGTCCCGGTAGGGTGTCGGAACAGAACCTTTTGAACCCCCGAAACTTGTCGGCGATGGCGACGGAGCTCTGTATCGTATTTGGGAAAATCCTTTGGGGGTTAGGGTTTTTTCGTCGGGGACAATTTTATAGCCGTCGGAGGCGACCGAGAGGTGCCCACAGGGCAGGGGCGGGTCCCACCCACTGGTGGACCCTGGGCCGCGGCCACAGGTCGCCCCTGGCCTGTGGGCTGCCCCCTAGGTTTCCCTTTTGGCTCCAGGCTTCATTTGTCCAATAAAAAATCCCCGTAAATTTTCGTCCAATTCCGAGAATATTTCCAGAAGTAACTTTCTGCAACAAAAACAGGGAACTGGCACTGGGCATCTTGTCAATAGGTTAGTTCAAAAAAATGCATAAAAATGATGTAATATGATAGTAGAAACATGTGACAACATCACAAAACTAGGATGGATCAATCAAAAATTATAGATACATTTGACACGTATCACACGACCCGGGACTAAAGGTTCCGTTCGAACCGGGACTAGAGGTGGCCGCACGAAAGTGCCGTTTCTAGCCGTTGGAATCGGAGCATGAGTCCCGGTTAGTATAGCCATATAGGGATGTAGTCGTGAGACAACATAAGGCCCAGTCTTGTTCGGCTATAACATAGCCCAATAAGGCCAAGTAGGGAAACCCTAGAACCTGACTTATCTGAACCGTCCATCTCATTTAATGCTCTCTCTCTCTTTCCCGTTGGTCGTTCTCTCCTTTCTCCTCTGTTTCAACCAGCGACAATGGCGGCGCTGCAGTTCCTCCCCTGCCACCACAGCTCCTTCCCTGTCTCATCTCTATTCTTGCAGTTGGAGGCGCCGCACACCTTTGTACCCTGCGGCACCGCCGCTTTTCCGCCGCCGGACAATGGATTTCTCGTCGGAGTACCTCGCCGGCCGCCTTTTCCACCACCTATGGCAAAAGCGAGGCGTTTGGCTAGCGCCTCGCGCTTATGCGCGCCTAGGCGCGCCTAGTATAACGCCTTTTTGAACCTTGTTGGTGACGATGATGTACATGTTGTATTCTGGTACCCAGGATGGTTGTCCTTCCCCGGGGGTCTACCTTGTGTTCTCTCTCTCCTTTTTCTCCTAGGGACGTGCCTCCTTTTATAACACAAGGAGCTTCACCGCCCATCCGCTTTTCATGCGCGACACCTTTCGGGCAAAGTGTCACTGTCTTGGATGGTTGTCGTTGCTTGAGGTAAGAAAGGGTGACTCCTTCCTTCTAGCACCGTCTGTGTGCTGTCTTGGCTTGAACACAGGGTGGTCAGGACGTCTTATCCCGCCTGCCCTGCCGGTCGTCGGGGCAGAGATCCTATTGTTCCGCAGGAGGGGTGCGCCACGCCACCACGCATAGAGGGAATGGGCCCCTTCTGTAGCGCCCCGACCCCAGAACTATACAGTGAAGCTTTGTGCAACCGGTCATGCTACACAATCGAAGGTTACAGGGTTTACCAATCCCAGGCCAAAACCTTTGGCAGGTGTGCTCGGAATGGATCATCGGCACACAACACTTCGATCATGCCATAAGCTCAGACATAGCTATCATGTATAGTAGAGAGATCAAGACTTGTGGAACAACTGGCACATTGCAGACTCTGCGACACAAAAACATATCGCAACTCATATAACGAGAAGAATACAAATATTACTCACAAAAGGGATCACCGACCCAACAATACATCAAGCGGAAGCGACGTAGTGTTGTCTAATACAACAAGATCCAAATATGGCCTAAGAGGCCTACACATAAACATATCCACATGCCAGCTTGTTCCAACGTCCCAAGCTGCCACCTGGGAACCCCGAACTAATCGTCGACGTCCACGAAGAACCCACTTGTGTGCGCGGTGTCGTCCTCCTCTGAAATACAAATATAAAGGCAGCAAAGAGAGACTGAGTACGACGTACTCGCAAGTTTAGTAGGGCGATATAGGCCCAATGCTGACGGAGGCTCTAAAGCTGTATATGTATTTATTTTGCATAAAGCTAAGTTTCTTTGATAAAAGACATAAATGACTCAAAGGCATCGTCTACTCAGAACGTTTTTCGAAAGGGGATAAGAGAGTAAACTTTTCATCTTCGGTTCTCGTCGAACCAACTTGTAGCCACAATCAGGCACCCTCTCGAACCACCCTCGAGGAAATGAACCTTTACCACATGTTGATTATGCAACCTCTAGCTGCCATATCAATTAGGTTAATGTTCTCTATGATCTTATCGTCTATTCCCAAGTCGTCCATAACCGCGGACACGGCTTTTCGAAAAGATTTAACCTACAGGGGTGTACTAATTTACCCATTGGTACCGTCCGGCTCGCCTGATTGGCCCTCTTCCGGGGAAGGCCGGCGAGTGGGCGCGGTTAAACCTTTACCTCACGTGAGACTATCCAAGAGTCATCTGTGGCGACAAGGAAAGTTTACCCAGCCTATTTCAGCCCCTGCCCCCATCGCCACGCCCTAAACACAAATCCTCCGCAACATTTTCTTTTCCACTCACACGCAAATGGAAAACCGAACTAGAGGACCCTTGGATACGCCCGCACAAGTTATTCAGTTAGTAAGGCGCCCATACACCCACCAATGGAAGCACGCTCGTCTTGGTTCAAGAGGTAAAGAACTCGCACCTAGGGGCAAGAATGAGACAAAACACCATCCCCGATGGCAACTCATCCAAGCCTTCTTAGCATTTTAATTAAGCACCACACATATCCACCATGTCCGAAACATTCCATCAACATCAACAATTATGGAATTTAATCAACGGACATAACTAGTATTCGACTAAGCATGGCTAAGCATAGCTAAGCATATAGATACAACAATTATATTCTTGTCTCCGGCCAACACATCAAACCTAGGGTTCATAGGTAGGGATACATGTATTGGTTCGGGGGAATACATGCATACATAGGATAATCTAGCACTTGATCAAAATTATAATTGGAATCACATGCAATATTATGGTGGATAAAATAAGTTTATAAAACAATAGGATGCTAGATGCCAAGAAGGTTAGGTTATCTCTTGCCTTGCTGCCGGGGCGTGTAGTACGGCTTGTAGAGGTAGGTAGGGGTGACCTCAACTCCAGAATCTATCGATACCCAAGGAAGAATAGAAGAACAAAATAAATCACACGAAGACAAGGTGCAATGCACTAGCACATGATGACATGACAAGTTTATGCAAAGATAACAACATTTAATTTATTTAACAAATTAAATGGAGTTCCAAATAATTAGTGCAATTATTTGGAAACAACCCCATATTTATCTTAGTGACAAAATTATTTATAAATTAGTACATGATTGGAAAAGTGGCTCAAATATGCATGAACATGATATGAATGGATAGGATTTGTCCTTCCGATCAATTTGGTACCTTATTTGTAATTTTTTAGTACCGAAGAATAAATAGTGAATTAAATAATTTTTTGGATTTAATTCTTTTAATCAATTAAAGAAATAACATCAAAGTAAAAGTTGTTGTCAATAGGTGATAACAGCATGAGTAGGTAGCATTTGAATCGCTGATCAAATTGGTATGCCATTTGCAAGATTTGAATTAATAAAAGTGAAGTTATGATTTTCACAAGTTTTCATTAGCTGGTTCGGAATTTATCCGGATTGGTCCGGAATAATCCGGATGGTTTGGAATAATCCAGCCCAGTCCGAACCAAAACCGAGGTGACCTCAAAAAGTTTCTGTTAGGGTTTCGGAATTTGTCCGGAAGGGTCCGAAAAATTCCGGTCGACCCGGAATGGATTCGAAATAATCCGGGTGATTCCGGACGACCCGATTTCTGGGCAACTACGACGGCGGCGGCGGCTGCGCACAACGAGAGCAAGAAAGAGAGGGAGAGGGGGAACGGGAGGAAGTCTAGGGGATGCGCATGCTCACCAGGAGCATGTAGGCGCGGTCGGTGAGGACGGGGACGACCACGGTAGCCGGATTTTGTCGAGGACGGGCACGGAGAGTGGCGGACCGACCTCGGGAAGGCGAGCTCGATTAGCTCGAATCAGGGCCTCCCCACAAGCGTGAGTTGGGGTTGGAGGTAGAGGGCGACACGGCAGTCCTTCCTGCGCGGTCAGTTCGTCCCGGGGTCGACGGAGATGACGGCGATGCGGCGGCGGCACGAGCTCAAGCTCGGCTGCAACGCGAGCACGAGGAGGGGGAGGAGAAAAGGGGGAGAGCAGGGGAACGGGGCAGGTGAAGAGCAGGTGCGTCGTGGTGGCCTTGTCTTCGCAGGGGGGGGGCACGACGGCATGGCGCATGAGGGGAGCAGGTGGGCGTCGAGCGGCATGGTGCCAGTGCGCCCTGTCGCCACTGTGCTTCGTTCGGAATTTTTTCGGAAAGGTCCGGAAAATTCCGGTCGATCCAGAATGGATCCGAAAAATCCGGGTCATTCCGGACGATCAGCTTTTGGCAGAAACGGCTAGTTTTTATTTGGTCACTTAAACAACCCCAAAATTTCTGTAAAAATTCAGGGAGTCTCTCCATAAGGTAAGGAATCTCACCATATTTTTATTTGTGTTTTTGGTATAGCTTAACATGGTTTCAAAATTAGGAGTTGATTTGAACCACGATTGGAGTTTGAAAGTTGGAAACACATTGGAGGCCAAACCATTTGGTTCTTAGGCATTGTGGTGACCTTATAGGAACTTGTTGGACCATATGGTCACCTGTCATGACATGGGTTGTACCAATTGCTTGCCTTTCTTAGTTTTGGGTTGGTTCGGGAAGGTTTGGCTTCCCCTTTTAAATGTTTACAAGTGTTGGTTGTCAAACTTAACAATTTAACATATGCCATGATGCACACCGATGAGAAACAACAAGTGGAAAAATTATTCGTATTTTTCAGTACAAAGCTGGGGTTGTTACACCTTCCTCCTCTCGGGCCGTCCTTCCCGGGAAGTCCTTTGTCCCTGGACAAGGATGAGATTCCCCGGCATGCCTCACCGGGGTATACGTACCTTAGTTATTGTAGCGGTGTCGTCCGCCGGCCCACACGCTTGGTCTTATCGTTACACCCCCGGTAGTCAGGGTGTCGACACTAGCCCCAGGGTGTGGCCGGGCAGCATCGGCTCCTCGGCTGCTGATACGTCTCCGACGTATCTATAATTTTTTATGTTCCATGCTTGTTTATCTATCATTGCCACATGCTTTTATAATGCTTTACATCATTATTGGCATAATTATGGAACTAACCTATTGAGGGATGCCCAGTGCCAGTTCCTATTTTCTGCTGTCTTTTTAGTTTCAGAAAAGTTGTTCAGAAAAGTTTCTCGGAATCAGCTAAAAATTTACGTGATTTATTTTTTCATGGGAACAAAGACGGAGCCAGAAGGAGGCCTGCAGGGGGGCCTACAGGCCCCAGACGCTGTTGGAGATATGCCCGGGAGGCAATAATAAAGATTATTATTTATCATATTTCTCGTTCATGATAAATGTTTATTATCCATGCTACAATTGTATTAATCGGAAACAAATACATGTGTGGAATATAAACGACAAAAGTGTCCCTAGTATGCCTCTTATAACTAGTTCGTTTGATCAAGTGTTGGTTAGAAGTTTCCGAACCAAAGGATTGATGAATCACTTGATAAACGGAGTTATATCATAGGAGATGATATAATGGACATACCCATTTTAATAGATGTCGAATATAGTTTCCTTAGACCATGAGGTTATGTTACTCCCGTTTACCAGAGGAATACTTTGGGGACATCAAACGTCGCTTCGTAACTGGGTGTTTTTTTTGGGACTATTTACTGTGAGGCAAAAGCCCCACAGCCCAACTTTATTCAAATCCAGCAAAAATGTTTATATACAGGAGAAGGAAGAAAATAAATAAATAAATATATATATATATATATATAGAGCAGGACTATTCTCGAACCCCCCTTAAGAGGTTCTAGAATAGCTATTCTAGAACCCCTCCTAATCACCTTCTTATCCCGAACAAATCCAACCGACCCCACCACCTCTACCGCACCCACCCCACAACTCCAGATCGAACCCGTCCACCGACCCGGCCTCCCCATCCCCGCCTCCTTCCCGGCCGTCGGCGTGGCGACCTCCCCTCCCGCTTCCCCGTCGCCGGCCGTCGTCGCGCGTCCCCGAGACCCCGCGCTCTCCATCCCCGTCGCCGCGCGACCCTCGTGCTTCCTCGGCCCGACCTGCTCCGTCGCCGCTCGCCCCACGCCGGCTACCCTCCAGCTCCGCCGCCGCTCGCCCCACGCCGGCTTCCCTCCAGCTCCGCCGCCGCACGTGTGCCCTGTCCTCACCTGCTCCGCCTCCACTCGTCCCATCCCCTCGCCGGTCCTGCGTTGGACCGCCGCCACCGTGGGCGACCTCCTTGGCCACGGAGCCCCAGATCCCCACCGACAGCGCGCCCCCCCCGAGCTCATCACCTCGCGCCTCCGTGGCCTCCGCTCCACCTGACGCCCCGCCGTGGCCTTCCCTCCGTCGGAGCTCGCCGCCAGGGCCTCCCCTCCACCGGAGCTCGCCGCCAGGGCCTCCCCTCTGTCAAAGCTCGCTCCCACGGCCTCCACTCAACCAGACGGGCCGCTGCAGCCTCCCCTCCCTCGGAGTGCCGGTGGCGCATCCCAGCGAGTAGCCCCCGGACCCCCAGTGCGCGGCCCGTACTCCCTGCATCGGTCGGCCACTCCAGCACCCCGTCCTCTCTTGCATCTTGCTGACGCACTGAGGCCATGCTGCCGTCGTGCCAGCCTCTGCATCTCTCCGCATTGAGAGTCCACGATGTGCTCCGAAGCAAAGTAGGTGTTGCAGCAACAGTTCAGCAAAAACAGGCCTCACGACAGTCCAATATAGGCATGATGTGCTCTTGGTTTCTGAATCTACTGTGATTGGAAAACGAAGTTCACTTTGGTTACATGAGAAAGTTCACTTCTATTGTTTCGAGAGTTCACGGCGGTGCTTGGCCTTTTTCACTGTGAAAGTTCACGAAGTTCATTTGTCGTAATCTTTGTAGTTCACTTATTTAGTCGTGGAAGTTCAAACTGTCACGTGCATGCCATCAAAGTTCACTTGTGGAATTAAAAACTATATGAAGTTCACTTACATAATCACGAGAAGTTCGGGAAAAAAGATGGTCCGCTAAAAATAACCGCTAAAAAACATGATGTTCGTTCGCAAAAAAAAATGAAGTTCACTTGCGTGTCGTGTGAAGGATATGAAGTGCACTTTGCAAAACATTACGAAAAATCAAATAACTGTGTCATAATACGCTCGTCTGATGCTCTGTTAGGAAGTTTACTTACGTCTCACATAAAAGTTCACTTTCGTGACGAGGGAAGTTCAAAAATGGTCCGAGTACGAAAATCAAACAGGTAAAAAAATCAAAACACGTCGAAAACATGACGTACCACGTTCATCCGGTGCTCCGTGAAGAAGTTCACATACGTGTCGGGAAGAAGTTCACATATTTGTCGGGATGAAGTTCACACATGCGAAGTTGGAAGTTCAGAAAAAACGAGAATTCTAAAACAACAGAATTTTGTATATTTAAAACTGCTTTTAAACCGTAAGGAATTTCGAAAAACTGCGTGAGATAACAAAGTTGCGGATTTTTCATAGCTTTCCAACGCCATATCACTTGCATCAATCCGACAAATGGTTTGAAAATGGCGATCAAAATACCGTACGGTCGCGAAAATAGTGATAGTGTATTTTTAAAACTGCTCTTAAACCGTAAGGAATTTCGAAAAAATGCGTGAGATAACAAAGTTGCGGCTTTTTCATAGCTTTTCAACGGCGTATCATATGCATCAATCCGATAAACGGTTTGAAAATAGCGACCAAAATACGGTACAGACGCGAAAATAGTGATAGTATATTTGAAATTCTTTAAAAACCGTAACTAATTTCGAAAACCTGTGAAAATGAAAAAGTTTCGTAATTTTCATAGCTATCCAACGGTATATCACATGTCTCATTCCGATAAGCGGTTGAATGAAGTCCATCTACTCTGCCACGGAAGTTCACAATTGGTTCTAGAATAGCTATTCTAGAACTAGTTCGAGAATAGCTGACCTATATATATATATATATATATATATATATATATATATATATATATACATACACATAGGAGCACCACTAAGGCAGAGTGGACAACCAAGAGACTAACATATCTCTGCTATCTTCTTTCATCCTATGAGAGATCAAAAACATGTCCTGAATAAACCTGGCACGCCAAGTAGCAAAACGAGGCCTGATATTCTCAAAGATTTTTCCATTTCTCACCTTCCAGATATTCCAGCAAGCCATAAAAACCACCTCAGAAAAAAAAGGTTTACTGAATTTTCTCCTGGCCTCTTGTGCAACTAGCAAACCTGTATCACCCTGCCCCCATTCAACTTGCAGATAAGCCCAAACTCTGGAGCTGAACATGCAATTGAAAAACAGATGATTTCTGTCCTCATGATGAGCACCAGGACATAAAACACAGTCATAGACCTCAGTAACATGCCAATTCCTCCTCTTTTAACATATCTCTAGTATTGAGTCTGTCACTTATCATTAGCCAAGCAAACATTTTGATATTCATAATGCATTTACTCTTCCAGACCCACTTAAACAGAGGGCTAGTCTGCACCTGAGCATAAAGGGAGCAATAGTACTTAGAAGCCGAGTACACACCCCAGGAACACTTCCACACACCAACAACAATTTCATCCAGATGCAACTGATCAAGACAATTGCTTAATGAAACAAATTCATCATAAGCTCTCCCAGATAAAGGCAGATGGAACTCCTGAATTCTATCTTGAGCCAGCACCATATCTCTGACAGATATCTTACCATTCTTGGCATAAGAAAATAGCTGTGCAAACCTTTGACTCAAAGGCACAATAGAATTATCAATTTCCCACTCATCCTCCCAAAAAAGGATAGAATCTCCAGAAACAACTTGAGGTCTGGCAACGGACCTAAAATTAGGCATGATTATACAGGTGGCTTTCAGTTATCTACAATGGTAGGTTGTTGGGTCACATGAACCAAGACTGGGATTTGTCCATCCAACTGTTGGATAGATATCTCTGGGCCCTCTCAGTAGCATAGCATCCAAGCGCTTGCAAGCATATGACTAAGTAGCTAGTCATAAGGAATCCTATCCTATGGGAACGAGTAAAGAGAACTTGTCGGGAACGAGATTAATCGGATATGGAGATATGAGTGATTAGATCTCGGACAAGTAAAATATTGTGAGACAAAAGGAATCGTGTATGGATTAATTGAATCCCGGACATAGTGGTTCAACCGGTAAAGTACTTCGTTGAATATGTAGGAATTAATATGGACATACCGGTCCCGCTATTAATATGACATGTTCTCAAACCCGCAGGGTCACACACTTAACGTTCGATGTAGTTAGGGCTCGAGAGAAATGATGGTGTGAACGAATATTGATTCGGAGTCTCAGATGGGATCCTAGACATCACGAGGAGTTCCGGAAGAGTTCGGAGAATAAGATTCATATATGGAAAGTGGTTTCCGGAGGAATCGGAAAAGTCCGGGAATTTTTCGACAGGGTACCGGAAGATTCTAAAAGGTTCTAGAGGAGTCTAGAAGTGGGGCCCACAGGTGTATGGGGCCCACATGGACCAAAGGGGTGGTGCAGCGGCCACATGGGCTAGCCGCACCAGGACCCCAAGGCCCATGCGGCAAGGGCAAAGGGGGGCGCCCCAAACCCTAGGGCTAGCTTGGGGGCCAAGCCACCCAAGCCGCGCCGACCCTAGGGTAGGCCGCACCCCACCTCCTGGCCTCCTATATAAGGAGGGCCAGGGAAAGGGTTGCCGCACCCCAAGTCCTCCCAAGCCGCCGCCCCCATGCCGCCGCCTCCTCCTCCTCCTCTCTCGCAGACGCTTAGGCGAAGCCCTGTCGGATCTCCACCATAAACACCACCACACCGTCATCGTGCTGTTGATCTCGCGAGCCTCTCCACCACCTCTTGCGGGATCAAGAACATGGATTCTTCATCGAGCCGTACGTGTGGATACCTCGGAGGCGTTGCTCGTGCGACGCATCGGATAATACATCTCCTCGCGACTAGACAAGTCTAGTTGCGGGGATCGACTAGCCAACCCCTGCCTCGACAAAACACGCTCGGTTTCTTCGAGAATGAGATTTGATCTCCATCTTGATACCACCATCTATTAGATCGTGATCTTGTTTTGGGTTTTATTCCGCCTCTATGCGTAGGATTTTTTTTGTTTTCTATGCTGCCAAGGGGGGTGCGGCCAAGTCCTAGGGCCGGCCGGCTTAGGAACTTGCCCCCCAAGGCACTTTCCTTTTTTACTTTTAGGAGGGGGGGGCGCCGACCTAGGTGGGACTTGGCTCCCAAGCCGAGTCCCACTAGGGTTTGGCCTCCCCTTTCCTTGTGGTGGCCGGATGGGCCATGGGCTGGTGCGGCCAGCCCATTGGTCCATGTGGTCCCACATGTCAGGTGGGCCCCACTTCTAGACTCTTCTAGAACCTTCCAGAAAATTCCGATACCCTGCCGGAATATTCCGGAACTTTTCCGACACCTCCGGAAACCACTTTCCTTATATGAATCTTATTCTCCGGACTCTTACGAAACTCCTCGTGACGTCTAGGATCTCATACGAGAGTCCGAATCACCATTCATTCATTCCATCATTCATTTCATCGCTAACCCTAGCTTCATCGAAGCATTAAGTGTGTGACCCTACCGGTTCAAGAATGTGTAGACATGATCCGATCAATAATCAATAGCGGGACCGGGATGTCCATATTGATTCCTACACAATCAACAAAACTCTTTATCGATTGAACCACGATGTCGGAGATTCAAATAATCTCGTATACGATTCCCTTTGTCTCACCGATATTTAACTTGCCCGAGATTTGATCGTCGATATCTCCATATCTAGTTTAATCTCGTTACCTGGCAAGTTCTCTTTACTCGTCCATAATATAGGATCTCCGTGATTACCACTTAATCACATGTTTGCAAACTTTCTGATGCTATATTACCGAGAGGGCCCAGAGATATCTTTTCCGTCACAAGGAAGGACAAATCCCACTCTTGATTCATGTCACCCAACAAATACCATCGGAGATAACTGAAAGCCACCTTTTTAATCACCCAGTTATGAAGCGACGTTTGATGTCCACAAAGTATTCCTCTGGTAAACGGGAGTGACATAATCTCATGGTCTAAGGAAGCTATACTTGACATACTAAAAGTGTTGGCAATAAAACTGTGTGACACGATCAATTGCAACTCTTTATTATCGGGTCTTGTCCATCACATCATTCTCCTAATGATATGACTCCGTTATCAAGTGACTATAACAAGTCCATGGTTAGGAAACCTTAACCATCTCTTGACGAACAAACTAGTCTAGTAGAGGTTTACTAGGGACACTTTGTTGTTTAAATTCCACACATGTATTATGTTTCCGGTTAATACAATTATAGCATGGATAATAAACATTTATCATAAACATGAATATGCTAATAAACAACTTTATTATTGCCTCTTGGGCATATTCTCAACAGTCTCCCACTTGCACTAGAGTTAATAATCTAGTTTACATTTGTTTCGATCAAACACCCATGTAGTATTGGTGCCGATCATGTTTGCTCGTGGAAGAGGTTCTGTCCCTGTTCTGTACTATGCAGATCTGTATGTATTTTACAAACGCCAATGTCACCTGATTTGACACCGCTTCATCATCACATGATGAACACTAGCATGCTTGATCGTAAAGTGAGACTTTCTTTTCCACTTATGCCTTCATCACGTATAATCAGTCAAGCAGACTTTCATATAGTATGTGCACCAGGAACTCACTTAACTTGGAACATAATTCCTCAAACAAAATATCACACATTTTAATCCTTGAATTAATCATATACTCCTATATGTTGTAGACTCACAAATCGACAGTGCATTCCATGTCACTTCGATAATTTCGATCATGCTTCCGCTGCGCTTCTGCTTTTATAAGATTTCCAATCTAGTTTGGTGTCACGACTTCATCCAAGTCTACCAATCTCTAGATACAGTTTCTTATCTTCATGTTCAGTGACACTTCACTTTGAAACATGTTCTTCCAACCAAGAACTTGGGCCACATTTCGTCATATACAATTATGGTTCTTATATGCTAAAACCTATGACCAGGTCATATGGAATTAAACATATCCTCCAACCATTACTATTGTATTGAGTATCAACTCAAAAAATTTACCTATTCATTTAGAAGCAATGAACTTCTTCTTTACTTGTTCCATTCTAAAACTCCTTAGAATCTTGTTTAGGTAAAATCACCCTGACTTAATGTTTTGTTAAATATATCTATCCACCATATATACATCTATCTCCATAGATATTTGACGTTCAAACTTAACTTCACAAGTTACACGTTGGTTCCTGAACTATTTACAACATTTATGAAATCCCTATTTCATGTAAACAAGATGTTGTAAACTCCCACTCAAATATACTTCATATACATATTAAATCGTGAAACCACATTGGCTCCCACTCAGAAATATGTTATCCTTATATTTGACAATGATCAACTAGCTCCCACTCAAAAATATGTCACCACATATTTTTATTATGGAAATTAGTTTCTGCTCTAACTTAACATATGTTATCACATATTTTAATTAGATTCCACTCAGTTTCTCATGCATTTTCTCGATATTCTGGACACCTCCAAAATTCTTAATTTAACTTTTAAAATCGAGAAGTCAAATACGAAAGGTTACTAGTACTTTACCAGCATCAATCCCCAGACTTTAAGCATCACTACACTCTGTAGTCAACAACCTTGAATATGTCAAAGAACTTCATTTCTATGACAATTGTGCTTATATGTCCTTTAAGTTTTATTTATTCTTCATAAACCTTTTAAGGAATAAATATGTGAAACCATCACTTTCACAAAATCAAGTAACAATTACTTTGCGATTAAACTTAACGTAGGATTTCTGTGACTCTCAGCCACTTTCGTATTTAAGGCTTCCATTTCTTCTTTTGTAGTTTCGTAGGTATGTCTTGTTTCTCAAACATGACAAGTAAATCATGAATATTATTTTGTAACTCGACAAAATTCTATATTCTTGAATCCTACTGTTCCATTGGAAAAACTATAATCAAAACCAATGATCATAATCATCAATCTCTCCTTTATGTGTCAAGTACGAACCCACCGAAACACTTTTCAGTTGTGCTACTTGTACCACATAAAATATAAGGTCAATCACCTTATCTCAGTTTTCCTTTTATTTCATCAACCCTTTTATCAAAGAAACCTTTTCATGATAAATGACGACCCACAAGTATAGGGGATCGCAACAGTCTTCGAGGGAAGTAAAACTCAAATTTATTGATTCGACACAAGGGGAGCCAAAGAATATTTATTGCCTTTACAGATGAATTGTCAGTTCAGCTGCACCTGGAAACAAGCTTGCTCGACACAGTTTACCAGTAGCAACAGTTTTATGACAGTAGCAGTAGTGAAATAACAACAGCAGTAAAATAAAGACAACAATAGTGATTGATGTAAACAGCAGGTTTAAAATACTATAGGCATAGGGATGGATGAACGGGTGTTGCATGGATAAGATAGTTCATGAAATAGTCATACATAGGAAAATTGCAGGTAGATAATAATAATTAAGCATCCAAGTACTAGTCAATCATAGGCATGTGTTCCGTATATAGTCGTACGTGCTCACAATGAGAAACTTGCACGACATCTATTGTCCTACCAGCCCGTTTGCAGCGGGGCCTCAAGGGAAACTACTGGTAATTAAGGTGGTCCTTTTAATAAAGCACCGAAGCAAAGCATTAACACTCCGTGAACACACATGATCCTCACATTGCAGCCATCCCCTCCGGTTGTCCCAATTTCTATCACTTCGGGGCCTCGGGTTCCGGACAACGACATGTGAAGGGTTCGCAACATAGAAAACAAAAAGTTCCTATGCAAAGATAGCAGAATAAACCCAACACAAGATCTGATCTACTAGATGGGGTAGCAAGAAGGAGATAAAATCTCACCCTCGAAGAAACCGAGCGTGTTTTGTCGAGGCAGGGGTTGGCTAGTCGATCCCCGTAACTAGACTCGTCTAGTCGCGAGGAGATGTATTATCCAAGCGTCGCACGGGCAACGCCTCCGAGAGATCCACACGTTCAGCTCAATGAAGACTCCACGATCTTGATCCCGCAAGAGGTGGTGGAGTGGCTCGCGAGATCAGCAGCACGACGACGGTGGCGTGATGTATATGGTGGAGATCCGGCAGGGCTTCGCCAAGCTTCTGTGGAGGAGGAGGAGAGGAGTTGGCGCAGGGGCAGGGGGCGGCGGCTTGGAGGGAGCAGCAGGGTGCGCTGGCCCTGGCCCTGCCTCTCCTTATATAGGCGGCCAGGGGGCAGCCGCCCCAACTCCTAGGGCCGGCCGACTTGGGTGGCTTGGCCCCCAAGTAAGCCCTAGGGTTAGGGTTGTGGGGTGCGCCCCACTTGCCCTTGCTGCATGGGCCTTGTGGGCTTGGTGCGGCTGGCCCATGTTGGCCGCTGCACCACCACTTGGTCCATGCGGGCCCCAAACTCCTATGGGCCCCAAACTCCTATGGGCCCACTTCTAGACTACTCTAGAACCTTCTAGAATGTTCCGGTAACCTGCAGGAAAATTCCCGGTCCTTTCCGATACCTCCGGAAACAACTTTCCTTATATGAATCTTATTCTCCGGACTCTTCCGGAACTCCTCGTGATGTATGGGATCTTATCTGAGACTCCAAAATAATATTCTCTCACACCATCATTTATCTCGAGCCCTAACTAAATCGAACGTTAAGCGTGTGACTCTACGGGTTCGAGAACATGTCACATTAATAGCGGGCCCGGGACGTCCATATTAATTTCTACATATTCAACGAAGTACTTTACTGGTTGAACCACTATGTCTGGGATTCAATTAATCCATATACGATTCCTTTTGTCTCGCGATATTTTACTTGTCTGAGATTCAATCACTCATATCTCCATATCTGATTAATCTCGTTCACAACAAATTCTCTTTACTCGTTCCCATAGAATAGGATCCCTTATGACTAGCCACTTAGTCATATGCTTGCAAGCATTTGGATGCTATACTACCGAGAGGGCCCAGAGATATCTATCCAAAGGTTGGACGGACAAATCCCAATATTAGTTCATGTGACCCAACAACCTATTATTGGAGATACCTGAAAGCCCCCTTTATAATCACCCAGTTACGAAGTGACGTTTGATGTCCCCAAAGTATTCCGCTGATAAGCGGGAGTAACATAACCTCATGGTCTAAGGAAACTATATTTGACATCTATTAAATGAATCTGTCCATTATATCATCTCCTATGATATAACTACGTTTATCAAGTGATTCATTAATCCTTTGGTTAGGAAACATCTAACCAACACTTGATCAAATGAGCTAGTTCTAAGAGGCTTACTAGGGACACTTTGTCGTTTATATTCCACACATGTATTTGTTTCTGCTTAATATAATTCTAGCATGGATAATAAACATTTATCATGAATGGGAAATATGAGAAACTAGTTCAATAGTCTCCCACTTGGGCATATATCCAATAGTCTCCCACTTGCACTAGAGTCAATAATCTAGTTTACATTTGTAGCAATCTAGCACCCATGGCCTCCTAGTGCTGATCATGTTTTGCTCGTGGAAGAGGTTTAGTCAACGGGTCTGCCACATTCAGATCCGTATGCACCTTGCAAATCTCAATGTCACCATCTTGGACATTCTCACGTAAATTGTGAAAGCGGTGCTTGATATGCTTTGTGTTCTTGTGTGAAGTTGGCTCTTTGGCATGAGCAATTGCATCTGTATTATCACAGTACAGGGCTAAAGGTCTTGACGCACTTGGAACCACACCCAGCTCGGAGAGGAACCCTTTCATCCAGACTGCTTCACTTGCTGCCGAGGAGGCTGCCACATATTCCGCTTCAGTTGAAGATTTCGCCACCACGCTCTGCTTGGAACTCCTCCAACTCATAGCTCCACCATTTAAAATAAACACGTATCCGGACTGAGACTTTGAATCATTCGGATCAGTATCCCAACTAGCATCGACGTAACCCTTTACGACAAGCTCTTAGTCACCTCCATATACGAGAAACATTTCCTTAGTTCTCTTTAGATACTTAAGGATGTTCTTGACAGCTATCCAGTGTTCCACTCCTGGATCACTTTGGTCCCAGCTGGTCAGACTAACAGCATGGCACACATCTGGTCTAGTACCTAGCATAGCATACATGATAGAGCCTATGGCTGAAGCATAGGGAACCTTGTTCATCTTCTCTCTATCTTCTGCTGTGACAGGGCATTGAGTCTTACTCAAAACCTTTCCTTGCAACATTGGCAAGAATACCTTCTTTGATTCTTCCATTCTGAACCTCTTCAGAACCTTGTCAAGGTATGTACTTTGTGAAAGCCCTATTAGGCATCTTGATCTATCTCTATAGATTTTAATGCCTAAAATATACGCTGCTTCTCCAATGTCTTTCATTGAAAAACTTTTATTCAAATAAGACTTTACACTTTCAAGTAGTTCTATATCATTTCCAATCAATAATATGTCATCCACATATAGTATTAGAATGATACAGAACTCCCACTCACTTTTAAATACAGGCCTCTCCATAAGTTTGGACAAATCCAAACCCTTTGAATACTTCATCAAACCAGATATTCCAACTCCGTGATGCTTGCTTCAGCCCATAAATGGATCTCTGAAGTTTGCATACTTTGTCAGCACTTTTAGGATCAACAAAACCTTTGGGCTGTACCATGTACAACTCTTCCTTAATGTGACCATTAAGGAACGCGGTCTTCACATCCATTTGCCAAATTTCATAATCATAAAATGCGGCAATTGCTAACATTATCCGAACAGATTTCAGCATCGCTACAGGTGAGAAAGTCTCATCGTAGTCAACTCCTTGAATTTGTCGGAAACCCTTTGAGACAAGTCGTGCTTTGTATACGGTCACATTACCGTCAGCATCTGTTTTTCTCTTGAATATCCATTTATTCTCAACGGCCTTGCGGTCGTTCGGTAAGTCCACCAAAGTCCATACTTGGTTTTCATACATGGATTCCATTTCGGATTTCATGGCTCCCAGCCATTTGTCGGAGTCCGGGCTCATCATCGCTTCCTCATAACTCGCAGGTTCATCGTTGTCTAACAACATGACACTCATGACAGGGTTGTACCTCTCTGGGGTGGTACATTCCCTTGTCGATCTGCGAGGTTCTATAGAAACTTCGACTGAAGCATTATGATCTCCATCATTTGCTTCTTCTTCAGGTGGCGAAGGCTGCTCTGGAACATTTTCCAGCTCTGCGCTACTCGGCATCTCAAGAACAGGTTCAATAACCTCGTCAAGTTCTACTTTCCTCCCACTCACTTCTTTCGAGAGAAACTCCTTCTCAAGAAAGGAACCGTTCTTGGCAACGAAGATCTTGCCTTCTGTTCTGTGGTAGAAGGTATACCCGATAGTTTCCTTAGGGTATCCTATGAAGATGCATTTTTCCGATTTGGGTTCGAGCTTATCAGGTTTAAGTCTTTTCACATAAGCCTCGCTATCCGAAACTTTAAGAAACGATAACTTCGGCTTCTTGCCAAACCATAGCTCGTATGGAGTCGTCTCAACGGATTTTGAAGGTGCCCTATTTAAAGTGAATGCGACTGTCTCTAATGCGTAGCTCCAAAATGATAGTGACAGATCAGTAAGAGACATCATAGATCGCACCATATCTAATAAAGTTCTATTACGATGTTCAGACACACCATTACGTTGTGGTGTTCTGGGTGGCGTGAGTTGTGAAACAATTCCACGCGTCTTTAAATGCATGCCAAATTCATAACTCAAATGTTCACCTCCCCGATCAGATCGGAGAAATTTTATTTTCTTGTTATGATGATTTTCGACTTCACTCTGAAATTCTTTGAACTTTTCAAATGTTTCAGACTTGTGTTTCATTAAATAAATATACCCATATCTACTCAAATCATCTGTGAAGGTCAAGAAATAACGATATCCCCCGCATGCTGCACCACTCATCGGACCACACACATCAGTATGTATGATTTCCAACAAGTCCGTTGCTCTCTCCATTGTGCCGGAGAATGGTGTTCGAGTCATCTTGCCCATGAAGCATGGTTCGCAAGTTTCAAATGATTCGAAATCAAGTGATTCCAAAAGTCCATCAGAATGGAGTTTCTTCATGCGCTTTACACCAATATGACCTAAACGGAAGTGCCACAAATACGTGGGATTATCATCATTCAACTTACATCATTTGGCATCTATGCTATGAACATGTGTATCACTACTATCGAGATTCATCAGAAATAAACCATTCATCTCAGGCGCATGTCCATAAAAGATATTATTCATGTAAATCGAAACACCATAGTTCTCTGACTTAAATGAATAACCGTCTCGCAATAAACAAGATCCAGATATAATGTTCATGCTTAACACAGGCACCAAATAACAATTATTGAGGTTTATAACTAATCCCGAAGATAAACGGAGAGGGAGCGTGCCGACGGCTATGACTTAAACTTTTGATCCATTTCCAACGCGCATCGTCACCTCGTCTCTCGCCAAGCGTCGCCTATTCCGCAGTTCCTGTTTCGAGTTACATATGTTAGCAACTGAACCAGTATCAAATACCCAGGCACTACTACGAGCACTTGTAAGGTACACATCAATAACGTGTATATCATATATACCTTGTTTGACGCGGCCAGCCTTCTTATCTGCTAAATACTTTGGGCAGTTGCGCTTCCAGTGGCCTTTCCCCTTGCAGTAGAAGCACTCAGTGTCAGACTTAGGGCCTTTCTTAGACTTCTTTGTGGACGCAGCAGCTGACTTGCCGCCCTTCGTGAAGTTGCCCTTCTTCTTGAAACAGGTGGTCTTGTTGACCATCAACACTTGATGCTCCTTCTTGATTTCCACCTCCGTCGTTTTCCGCATGGCGAAGAGCTCAGGAAGAGTTTTCTCCATCCCTTGCATGTTATAGTTCATCACAAAGCTCTTGTAGCTTGGTGGAAGTGATTGGAGAACTCGGTCGATCCCCAACTCATTGGGAATGACCACACCTAGCTGCTGTAGGCGATCACCATACCCAGACATTTTGAGTACGTGCTCACTCACAGAGCTATTCTCCTCCATCATACAGCTGAAGAACTTGGACGAGGCCTCATACCTCTCCACCTTGGCCTGAGTCTGAAACATGGCTTTCAGATCAACAACTATCTCATAGGCGCCATGGTGTTCAAAACGTTTTTGAAGCTTGGGTCCCATGCCGTACAACAGACGCACTTAATTATCTCGTGGTCCTCAGAACAGGCTGACCAGACATTCCTAACATCTTCAGCCGCATCCTCTGCAGGGGCTACACCTAGCGTTGCATCTAGGACATAAAGTTTCTTGGCAGCTTTGAGGATAATCTTCAAATTCATGAACCAATCTGAGAAGTTGCTTGCATCGTCTTTCAGCTTGTCTTTCTCTAGGAACGCGTTAAAGTTCATGGTGGTAGTGGGACGGGCCATTGATCTACAACATTATTTGCAAAAAGGTGTTTAGACTATGTTCAGATAGTTTGTTCGAGTTTAATCTAAATTATAAAACGAACTCCCACTAAACTTAACATCTCTCGGGTTGTTTAGTGACACACGATCCAATAGATACTATAATGGTGAACATCAACATGTTGATCATATCATTCATACGACTCGTGTT
The DNA here is from genome assembly GCA_012064385.1 of Puccinellia tenuiflora. Taxonomy (NCBI): domain Eukaryota; kingdom Viridiplantae; phylum Streptophyta; class Magnoliopsida; order Poales; family Poaceae; genus Puccinellia; species Puccinellia tenuiflora. Next base: position 243,125 of record QRDG01000545.1, on the reverse strand, counting down.
TAACCTTTCGGTTCTTGTGTTCCGAGGCCATGTCTGTACATGCTAGGCTCGTCAAGGAAACCGTAGTATTTTCACATGTGTAAATCTGGCATACACCCGTTGTATGTGAACGTTGAGTCTATCGCACCCGATCATCATGTGATGCCTCAAAACGACGAACTTTTGCAACGGTGCATACTAGGGGAGAACACTTCTTGATATTAACGTGAGAGATCACCATATCATGCTACCGTCACGATCGAATCTAAGCATAAAAAAGGTGCATAAAAGGATTAACATCACATGCAATTCATAATGTGATATGGTATAGCCTTTTCTTCTTGTGCCTTTGATCTCCAACTCCAAGACACCAGCATGATCTCTATCATCACCAGCATGTGGCGCTATCACCATGATTGCCTCCACCAACTATTACAACTACGACTATAGCTACTCTTAGCAATAAAGTAAAGCAATTACATGGCGTTAAAGTGACACGCAGGTCATACAATAATTAAGAGACAACCATAAGGCTCCTGCCGGTTGCCGTACTCATCGACATGCAAGTCGTGAAAATATTACAAAACATGATCATCGCATGCAATATCACATAATCACATCTTGGCCATACCACATCACATAACCCTGCAAAACAAGTTAGACGTCCTCTACTTTGTTTATGCAATTTTTACGTGGCTTCTATGGGTCATTAGATAGAACCGTGCTAATCTACGCAAAACCACAACGGTGATATAATAGTTGCTTATTTACTCATCCTTGTTAAAGGCCTCCCATTGCAGATTGCATCTCACCATGGCTAAAGAAATAGACACCCGCCAGCCACTTATGCAATACAAGTTGCATGTCAATCGTGGAACCAGTCTCTCGTGCGTGGACGAGTAAAGTTGGTCCGGGCCGCTTCGATCAAACCATCCAATAAGATACAAAATACACGCGAGGAGGTAGAAACTAAAACATCAATGCCCACAATCTCTATTGTGTTCTAATCGCACCAACATCTACCAATAGATCTAGGCTCTGATACCACTGAAGGGTTTGCAGCATAGAAAACAAAAAATTTCCTACGCAAAGATAGCGAAATAAAACCCAACACAAGATCTGATCTACTAGATGGGGTAGCAAGAAGGAGATAAAATCTCACCCTCGAAGAAACCGAGCGTGTTTTGTCGAGGCAGGGGTTGGCTAGTCGATCCCCGTAACTAGACTCGTCTAGTCGCGAGGAGATGTATTATCCAAGCGTCGCACGGGCAACGCCTCCGAGAGATCCACACGTTCAGCTCAATGAAGACTCCACGATCTTGATCCCGCAAGAGGTGGTGGAGTGGCTCGCGAGATCAGCAGCACGACGACGGTGGCGTGATGTATATGGTGGAGATCCGGCAGGGCTTCGCCAAGCTTCTGTGGAGGAGGAGGAGAGGAGTTGGCGCAGGGGCAGGGGGCGGCGGCTTGGAGGGAGCAGCAGGGTGCGCTGGCCCTGGCCCTGCCTCTCCTTATATAGGCGGCCAGGGGGCAGCCGCCCCAACTCCTAGGGCCGGCCGACTTGGGTGGCTTGGCCCCCAAGTAAGCCCTAGGGTTAGGGTTGTGGGGTGCGCCCCACTTGCCCTTGCTGCATGGGCCTTGTGGGCTTGGTGCGGCTGGCCCATGTTGGCCGCTGCACCACCACTTGGTCCATGCGGGCCCCAAACTCCTATGGGCCCACTTCTAGACTACTCTAGAACCTTCTAGAATGTTCCGGTAACCTGCAGGAAAATTCCCGGTCCTTTCCGATACCTCCGGAAACAACTTTCCTTATATGAATCTTATTCTCCGGACTCTTCCGGAACTCCTCGTGATGTATGGGATCTTATCTGAGACTCCAAAATAATATTCTCTCACACCATCATTTATCTCGAGCCCTAACTAAATCGAACGTTAAGCGTGTGACTCTACGGGTTCGAGAACATGTCACATTAATAGCGGGCCCGGGACGTCCATATTAATTTCTACATATTCAACGAAGTACTTTACTGGTTGAACCACTATGTCTGGGATTCAATTAATCCATATACGATTCCTTTTGTCTCGCGATATTTTACTTGTCTGAGATTCAATCACTCATATCTCCATATCTGATTAATCTCGTTCACAACAAATTCTCTTTACTCGTTCCCATAGAATAGGATCCCTTATGACTAGCCACTTAGTCATATGCTTGCAAGCATTTGGATGCTATACTACCGAGAGGGCCCAGAGATATCTATCCAAAGGTTGGACGGACAAATCCCAATATTAGTTCATGTGACCCAACAACCTATTATTGGAGATACCTGAAAGCCCCCTTTATAATCACCCAGTTACGAAGTGACGTTTGATGTCCCCAAAGTATTCCGCTGATAAGCGGGAGTAACATAACCTCATGGTCTAAGGAAACTATATTTGACATCTATTAAATGAGTCTGTCCATTATATCATCTCCTATGATATAACTCCGTTTATCCAGTGATTCATTAATCCTTTGGTTTGGAAACATCTAACCAACACTTCATCAAACGAACTAGTTCTAAGAGGCTTACTAGGGACACTTTGTCGTTTATATTCCACACATGTATTTGTTTCTTCTTAATACAATTCTAGCATGGATAATAAACATTTATCATGAATGGGAAATATGATAAATAATAATCATTATTATTGCCTCTTGGGCATATATCCAACAACATGTGCATACAACTTGTAGATATGATCCAAAACAATAATTATACTCATGAAACAATAACATGTTCAGATCTGAAATCATGGCACTCGAGCCCTAGTGACAAGCATTAAGTATAACAAGTTGCAACAACGACATATAGCACTAACAATAGATACTAGGCACCATGCCCTAACAATCTTACATCTATTACATGAACGATCTCATCCAATCCCTACCATCCCCTTCAGCCTACAGCAGAGAATTACTCACACATGGATGGGGGAATCATGGATGGTTGATGGAGAGGCGGTGCTGCTGTATTAAAATAAGTTGGGTGGTGCCCCAAGCGAAGGCGGAATTGCAGCTAGTAGCAGTTTTCCCTCGTTTAACGAACCGAGGTTTATCGAACCAGTAGGACTTTGAAATCAACAACGAGCTGAATGTTGAAGATCTCTGGCGTTGACATTCAACAGACGTGGACCTGCACACACTCAACCAAAATACTTTGCCCCAAACGGTGGAAAGGTTGTCAATCTTTCCGGTCTCGCAGAAAACAAAGCGGTTAATTGTATGATGAAATAGATGAAATATGAAAAGTGACCAGAGGAGTAATGATTATTAAAAGCAAGTAAATGAGGTTGTAAACAATGTAAAAAGATGGACCGGGGGCCATGGGTTCACTAGTGGAGTCTCTCAAGTAAATAAAATATGCATGTGATGGGTGAACGAATTACAGCTAGGCAATTGACAAGATCATGACACAAACCCAATTTAGCTACGCCAAAAAGGACATGATAATATTTATGGAGGTATCACGACAAGGAACAAAGACCGTTGAGTACAACTGCGTCTTTCTCTAAAAAGTCCACCGTGGAATCGCTATCCAGCCTGTCACCCAACGGTATTAAGTTGCAAGCAACAGACAATTGCATTAAGTAAAGTGCATGAAGTAAGCAATACTAATATCAAAAGAGACATTAACACCGCTGTTTTACCCTTAGTAGCAACAGCACACCCTCACCCTTAGACGTTTCTGTCACTCGTGCCCAGGAACAAAAGGGGGCATGAACCCACTATCTAGCATAAATACCCTCTCTTGGAGATACACACAATCACTTGGCCAAAGTAACTACGCACATCGGAGAGCATGCAAGAACATAAGTTACTCATATAAGAATCATGCACAATCTGAACATAACTTCATAATCCATCGGATCCCAGCAAACACATCACATAGCATTACAATAATCGATCTTGATCATGTTAGGCAGCTCACAAGATCATAAGACATGAGGCACAAGATAGAGAGACTACCAACTAGCTACTGCCATGGACCCGTAGTCCAAGGTGAGACTACTCACAATCATCCCGGAGGAAGGCATGACGATGAAGAGCCCTCCGGGATCGATCTCCCCTCCGGCAGAGTGCCGGGATCAGCTAAAGATTGGACCCCGAACTAGGGTTTTCGGTGACGGCGCATCGGGGTCGAGTTTATGGAAAATAATGGCCGCCCCGACGTTTTTAGGTTATTTCTGATTTTATAGGCGTCGGAGGGGCCGAGGAGGTGGACCACGGGCAGGGGCGGGTCCCACCCGCGGGTCACCCCTAGGTCGCGGCAGGAGGCCGCCTGCGCCCTGTGGGTCGCCTCCAAGGCTGCCCTTCGGACTCCGTCTTCGTTTTGGCGTAAAAATAATCCCCATAAATTTTGGTGCAATTCCGAGAATATTTACAGAAGTAAATTTCTGAAACAAAAAGACAGTAGAAACAGGGAACTGGCACTAGGCATCTTGTCAATAGGTTAGTCCGAAAAAATGCATAAAAATGATATAATTGACAGTAAAAACATGTGACAATATCAAAAAACTAGCATGGATCACTCAAAAATTATAGATGCGTTTGAGACGTATCAGCATCCCCAAGCTTAACTCCTACTCGTCCTCGAGTAGGTAAGTGATAACAAATAATTTTGATGAGACATGCGACCAACACAATCTTGATCAAGATTGTAATGCAAATCAAAGGATGTGAATGAAGAGATACAAAACAATTGTCTATAATTGATAGTAAGAAAGCAATGAATAAACGAGTTAAATCATCCAACAAAACCTTTCATAAATAGTATGTCAAAGACATGAAAACAATGTGATCAACATATTTGACTAATTTACAAGGATAATAATTCCATGACAAAAGTGATTGAGAATCAACACAAAGGAAGATGTAAGCATTAGCAAAGAGCTTCAACTTCCAACGGCTTATCTTATAGATAAAGTCAATATAAAGATTCATGTTTAATCTTGATAATGTAATATGCTCAACGATACACAGGGTCAATGCTAGATGTTTGCTTTTGTGGTGATAGAAGGAGAAGAAAAAACTGACTCAACATTAAAAGTAAAAGAAAGGCCCTTCGCAGAGGGAAGCAGGGATTAGTCATGTGCTAGAGCTTTTTGGTTTTTAAAACAGAAGTAAAATGATTTTGAGGTATGCATGCTTTCGTCAACGACTTCACAACAGAGAAACTATCTAGTCCCTCATGACAAGCAAGGTTTTTAGACTTGTGAGAGCAGCTGGTTCTTAGAAGAGCGAGTACGCTCTCCTTTCTCCTTGGTTTCACCACTGTCCAATGTTTGGGCTGATTTCTCAGATTTGCATTGCGCGGAGGAGAATTGTGAGTTATATTTATATTTTTGCTTAAGCTGCTCTCGGGTTGATTCAAGTGAAGACGTAATCCATCAACACCGGGTGAAAGGGGGGGAAATGACCTCGCTCGTCACAAGTTATATCTAGCTCTCTACTGCTCCCTCATGAGCTTAAAAACAGAGGAACAAAGAAGAAGTATTTTGAATTTTAAAGGTAGCACATGACAAATTTACTTGGAATGGTAGGAAATACCATACATAGGTGTATATGGTGGACTCAGCTGGCAAGAAAGTTTGGCTTTGGGGATTGGTAGCATGAGTGAACCATACACTCAGTACAAATTTTTAGGCTTAGCAAAAAGAGTGTTTGAAGCAAACATCTAACAATAACCGGTAACAGAACAACATAAGACATTTACCGGTCATAACCATAAAAACTCTACACCGTCTCCCTTGTTGACCAAACAATTCTTTTGATGGAAAGATTAGCACTATGAATTAACAACTGTGAAAAACCACACAATTTCAAGCTTTCAACCATATTTCTTTACTAATCAATTCCACTCAAATAACCAGCAAGTTTAAGCATTCAACTTAACATCTCAAAACAATTGAGAAGCATCAAGTATCCACTCCATGATCTACGAAACTATGCAGGCTTTTCATTTTATTCTATCATCACACAAACAGCATTTTGTCGCATTGACAATTCAAGCAATTTTTCAACAACAACTCTCCAACAAGTATAAGTGAAGAACAAGAGAGTTTAACTTAACAACTAGCAGCTCTAAACATGATAAAATCTAAAAGCGAGGGCTTACTAGAAACAGACGGTAGCTAAGAATACTCAAAAAGATATAAGCGAAGCAAAGGAGTATTCAAACGAAAAAGCGGAGCGTGTCTCTCTCCCACACAAATAAAGCTAGGATCCAACAAAGATATGACCAGCAAACAAACAAACAAAACTGAAAGTAAAAATAAGCTCCAAGCATAGCACATAATATGTAAAGTGATAAAAACGAAGTTCAACGAAGACGACCTTATGATAGTCGATGAAGATGAGGGGATGCCTTGGGCATCCCCAAGCTTTGACTCTTGATAGTTCTTGATATTCAGAGGGGGGTGCCATGGGGGCATCCCCAAGCTTGAGCTCTGATCCATCCTCGATTTCTTCATATTCCTCTCCTTTGGAACTTAAAAACTCCCTTCACATAAAACTTCTCGTAATTTGATTAGAGGGTTAGTGCTCATAAATTAAAATGCACATGTGTTCAACTCATGAAAAATTGCAAAAAAAACTTCATGAAACATTAGCTACTGTTACTAAGCCTCAACGTGGAACTCCACCCCTAGAGTATCACATATGACGATGGTAAAGAGACAAATGCAAAATAAAAGCAAAATCTGTCAAAATCTGAATAGTCTGCAAAGATCGATTTTTTCGAGGCACTTCTGCAGCTCAAATAAAAAAACTTAAAACTAACGAAAGATAGATAAAAGCATCAGGCTTGCTGCCAAAAATTATAAGAAAAAGATAAAATCTGGCGATTTTAGGATTTTTGTGCAACATGCGCACAGAATCTGTTTTTGGACAGCAACACAATACCTCACACTTTCAATGCATTAGAGGCTAAACTTGGCACAAAAAACCAAAAGAAAAAGATACAATGAAGTCGCTACAGAGGTAATAACTTCATGACTCAAGAAAAGCAAAAAGAAAACTGAAAATAAAAGATGGGTTGCCTCCCAACAAGCGCTTTTCTTTAACGCCTTTTAGCTAGGCGCTATGCCAAATATCAAGTTTTTTCGAAATCCCTTGCAACTTTTCCTTCAATAAGCACTTCTTTCTCTTTGAGGGGAAATGAGAACCTGCCCCTAATGGGAAAACGAAAACGTATGCAACCCTTTTTAACATCAATAAAATCTCCCACGGAACGAAGGAAAGATCTTCCAAGAACAATATTAGCTTGAGCCTTTGACTCAAGAACCAAGAAATCAACCAAAGCAGTCTTATGTTTAAAAGTGACAAGGACTTCATTAACTCTTTTATAAATTTTTGAAGAGCTACCATCAGAATGAGAGTGACAAAAAGGGTAATCAAATAAGTCTCCAAATTCATAGCATCGAAAACCATTTTAGGCATAGTTGACATGATAGAACCAATATCACAACAAGCAAGGAACCTTTGATCATTATTTCAATAGGGATATACGGTTCCCAATCTCCATTTATTTCAAGTATTTGATAATCTTTAGAGCTCCCCTCTATTCCATTTAAATTTAGATTACATAAAATATTTTCTATTTTATCTAATCTACCATGTATTCCATTAGTTTTCTCATTGGTGGGAAAAACAACTAAGCCTTTTATAATTCTCAGGGATTCTAATTCATCAATTTCAAGAAAGTTTCCTCGAGTAATGACATCCAAAACATGCTTGCATGCATCAGATAGTCCATAATAAAAGCATCTCTGTAAAACACACATAGCAAGCATGGGTTGGATCTTTGGATGTAATTCTGAAATTCTATCCCAAGCATTTTTAAAACTTTCTTCTCCCTTTTGTTTGAAGGTAAAGAACTAGGCTAAGAGAGGCATATCAAGAGTGGTAAAGCTAGACATAAAGACAGGATAAAATAACAGGACAAAATTAAAGACTATACTAATTTTTTTGGGTTTTAAAATTTTGAAACAGGAAAATAAACTAAACGAGATATAAAGCAAGCAAGACAAAAACAAAGCAAACAGGTTGAGAGTATGAGACTCCCCTTTCTGTAGCTCCAAAGTCCCCGGCAACGGCGCCAGAAAAGAGCTTGCTGCTGTATTAAAATAAGTTGGGTGGTGCCCAAAGCGAAGGCGGAATTGCAGCTAGTAGCAGTTTTCCCTCATTTAACGAACCGCGGTTTATCGAACCAGTAGGACTTTGAAATCAACAATGAGGTGAATGTCAAAGATATCTGGCGCTTGACCTTCAACAGACGTGGACCTGCACACACTCAACCTAAATACTTTGCCCCCAACGGCGGAAAGGTTGTCAATCTTTCCGGTCTCGCAGAAAACAAACGGTTAATTGTATGATGAAATATGAAAAGTGACCAGAGGAGTAATGATGATTAAAAGCAATTAAATGAGGTTGTAAACAATGTAAAAAGATGGACCGGGGGCCATGGTTCACTAGTGGAGTCTCTCAAGTAAATAAAATATGCATGTGATGGGTGAACGAATTACAGCTAGGCAATTGACAAGATCATGACACAAAACCAATTTAGCTATGAAAAAAAGGACATGATAATATTTATGGAGGCATCACGACAAGGAACAAAGACCGTTGAGTCCAACTGCGTCTTTGTCTAAAAAGTCCACCGTGGGATCGCTATCCAGCCTGTCACCCAACGGTATTAAGTTGCAAGCAACAGACAATTGCATTAAGTAAAGTGCATGAAATAAGCAATACTAATATCAAAAGAGACATTAACACCGCTGTTTTACCCTTAGTAGCAACAGCACACCCTCGCCCTTAGACGTTTCTGTCACTCGTGCCCAGGAACAAAAGGGGGCATGAACCCACTATCTAGCATAAATACACTCTCTTGGAGATACACACAATCACTTGGCCAAAGTAACTACGCACATCGGAGAGCATGCAAGAACATAAATTACTCATATAAGAATCATGCACAATCTGACATAACTTCATAATCCATCGGATCCCAGCAAACACATCACATATCATTACAATAATCGATCTTGATGATGTTAGGCAGCTCACAAGATCATAAGACATGAGGCACAAGAGAGAGAGAGAGACTACCAACTAGCAACTGCCATATACCCGTAGTCCAAGGTGAGACTACTCACAAATCATCCCGGAGGAAGGCATGACGATGAAGAGCCCTCCGGGATCGATCTCCCCTCTGGCAGAGTGCCGGGATCAGCTTTAGATTGGACCCCGAACTAGGGTTTTCGGTGACGGCACGTCGGGGTCGAGTTTCTGGAAAATAATGGTCGCCCCGACGTTTTTAGGTTATTTCTGATTTTATAGGCGTCGGAGGGGGCCGAGGAGGTGGACCACGGGTAGGGGCGGGTCCCACCCGCGGGTCACCCCTAGGCCGCGGCAGGAGGCCGCCTACGCCCTGTGGGTCGCCTCCAAGGCTGCCCTTCAGACTCCGTCTTCGTCCTGGCGTAAAAATAATCCCCATAAATTTTGGTGCAATTCCGAGAATATTTCCAGAAGTAAATTTCTGAAACAAAAAGACAGCAGAAACAGGGAACTGGCACTGGGCATCTTGTCAATAGGTTAGTCCAAAAAAATGCATAAAAATGATATAATTGGCAGTAAAAACATGTGACAATATCACAAAACTAGCATGGATCACTCAAAAATTATAGATATGTTTGAGACGTATTAGGCGGCGGTGATGACGATGGCGATGATCTCCTCCAATTCCCCGTCCCGGCAGGGTGCCAGAACGGAGTTTCTGACCCCCGAACTAGGGTTTTCGGTGGCCGCGGAGCTCTGGAGTGTTTTGGGGGGAATCGTCTGGTGTCCCGGCGTTTTTAGGTCAGGGGCAATATGTAGTCCAAAGGGCCGAGGGGTGGTGTGGGGCCCCCGTGCTCCATCTCCGCTTCGTCTTCTGGCTCCGTGGGTCTTCTGGGAAAATAGAATTTCTGTAATTTTTCGGGAATTTTCCCGAAACTTTGACTTTATGCACAAAAACAAGACACCAGGGCAATTCTGCTGAAAACAGCGTTAGTCCGTGTCAGTTACATTCAAATCACACAAGTTAGAGGTAAAACAACAGCAAAAGTGTTCGGAAAAGTAGATACATTTTGGACGTATCAATAAACAATCAAAATACTTAGCACAACCAAAATTGGTTTGCCCCTTTCGATTTCATGTTGTGAAAACGTATTATAGCCATATATAAATACACTACAAAATTCTTATTCGCAACAGTTCCCAATTATCTCATAATTATCAAAAACCACGACTTCTCATATCTCATATAAAATCATTTATGCGAATCACAAATAGACCCTTATTTTAAACAGAGGGTTATCAAAATAAATCTAAATGTTATTAATAAACCCTAATAAGAAAACCTCTTTTAGACCACACAATATCCAATAAAGTGTGATTACAATTTTAGGACACATCAAAACATTTTTTGAAGAAGTTCCAAAATCTGTAATTTGTGAAAACACTTTACACAAGTCATCATACTAAAATTAACTCAAATATTTTGTCACCTTTGATCAAATCACAGAGACTCAATTCTCTTGTTAAACTTATATTCCTTTTGCACCAAAATCATTTTGATCTCATCAAACACCATAATCCGAATAAATACATTTATTTACTCATATTATTTATGATCGAGCGCACAAAATAACTGTCGTGGATATGGGACACAGGTACCCGTAAGGAGTACTAACGTGGCCCATCAGGGGTGGCCCAGCAGGCCGACTCTAGTCATAATAGGACAAGGACTCACCTTTCCAACTTGTAATAGATTAGCCGAGTCCTAAGAGGACTCTACTTGTAACTCGGCCCTCCACCTTTATAAGGAGGAGCCGGGAGCACCAAGAGGGACAAGCCTAGACAGACCCAACACAACCAAGACAGACGGGACAGAGCCCGATATACACAATAGAGGAGCCGCCTCATCGGCGACTTCCACCATGAGAGGAATACAACCTACCCACAAATAGCACGTAAGGATATTACCGGATGATGTTTCCCGGGTCCCGAAGCTGTATAAATCTTGTCTCCCGTGTCGTTCGTCTACTAACCCACATCGACGATGCCCGCGCGTACATAGTCCCGTATTCTCACCGTTGATCTAATCCATCGACATTGGCGCCCACCGTGGGGCTAAGTGCGCGTGGATTCACAATTCGATGGGTCCAATCTTCATCAACGACGACAGCGAGTTCATCACCGCATCGGTCAAGCGACCCGGACACATCAAGATCTTCATCCATACGGACATGGGGGCACGACGTCAGCACTGCCCTCGCCTTCGTTTGGTCTAATGCACAACATCAGAGATCGGGATGTCGGCACAGTGGAAACCAGGGTACCACGGGCCGGCCTGCCAGGGCCCACAAGATTCTTCAGGTGATTTTCACTAAGGACCAGGCTCTCCAAGCCTGGCGAGCTTCGCGAGGGTTTTTCTCTCCTCGCGAAGGGTTCTCCTCGCCAAGGGTTCTTTCCCTTGGCGAGGGATCGCTCTTCGACAAGGCGTCTCCGACGCCGCCCGCAATTCTGCTAAGGACCAAGCTGAAAGGCTTGGCGAGGCCTTTCGCCTCGCGAAGCGCTTTCCTCGTGAAGCTATTTCTGCCCCCGCGGCAGAGCGCACATGGACTCTGCGCCATGCGCAGAGTGACGCGCGTGCCTACGCGCGATGACGACGACGCCGCAGTTGCCGTTTCCATGTATAAAGTAGTCAACAAAGCGGAGCCAAGCAAAGCGGACAACGAGTATTGCCTCTTTGGTGACAAGGGGACAGTCTGCAGCTACGCTCCAAGGACGACGTCACCATGGGCCACCTCCCACCTCGGCAAGCGCCAGCCCGCCGTCCAGCCGGTCGGTGTCCCTTTTCAGCTTTGGTGGCGCCGTTCCCCTGCCGTGGACCGCGTCCACGAGCTTTACCTTTATGGTAGACCTCACCTTTATGGTGCACCGCGCCTCCTCCTTCGTCGCCATGTGGTAGCCCTTCCCGCCCAAATGTTTGGGCGGAAGAGGCCCAGGACGCCTATAAAAGGAGGAGGAGCACGCCCGAGCAAAGGGTTGGATTCCTGGTTCGATTCCTGGTTGGATCTTCGGTTGGTGCAGCTCTAGCAAACCCTAACCCTAGATCTGGAGATCAGCAAGTAGCCATTGTTAGACACCTCGAGCTCGACAAGCTCTCCTTGTACTGTAAACCCTTCAAGCAGTGCAATACACCATAGCAGGACGTAGGGGTTTTACCTCCACAAGAGGGCCCTGAACCTGGGTAATACCTTGTGTCAATCTCTGCAGTGTCGTCCGCAGCGAGCCTGACGAGCACCGTCGCTGGAGCACGTTGTGGACTGTTTGACTCCGTGTTCAGCCCCTTACACGATACCTTGGAGACACCCCTAGTTCCTGGGGACAATCTCCGACATTTGGCGCGCCAGGTAGGGGGCTGAGGCGCGTCTTCATCCTCGACATAGCCATGGCCGGTTCTCGTGCCGAACGTCTCGCTCGCCGGACGGCTAGCGCCGCCACCGCTCCCGCAGGACGCCCGCGTGGCCGCCCGTGTGGGGGCTCTGCTCCGGAGCGCCGCGTCGACCCCGAGCCCCGCGTCGAGCACCCTGACGACGACGACATCGACCACGCTGAGGACGACCTTGGCGAAGAGGAGGCCTCCTCCCTGCCCCCGTCGCGGGACCGTGCTGCCTCCTCGCTGGGCCGCCCTGCGCCCAGCCCGGCGACTGCGCTCCTCATGGCGCAGGAGCTGCTGCAGTACCGCCCCACGCCGGCTGCTCAGGAGGCCTGGCTCAACCGCGTTGCCGAGCTCATCGGCGCCGCTCGCGCCGCGGCACCTGCGCCGTCTCGCTCCCTGGTTCCTTCTGCGCTCGTGGGGGACGTGGCGCACGGCGCACCTCCCGCGCCTCCTCTCCAACCCACACCCGCCCCGGCTCCACCAGTTGCACCGCAACCTGCTCCAGCGGGGGCTCCTCCTCGCGACGGCCGCGCTGCATCGCACGCGTCGTCGCCGCACGACTGCCAGATCGTGCAGCGATCCCCTGAGGACGCACGCGTGAGCATCGAGCGCGGGCAAGAACGCCGCAATCGCGCCGTTCAGGACATCGCCACCGCCGGGCTACCGCTATCTCTACGTCGCCATCGACAAATTCACCAAGTGGCCTGAGGTGGAGCTCGTGCGCACCATTCCGGCGAAGTCGGCGGTAAAATTCATAAGGAGCCTGGTCTGCCGCTTCGGCGTGCCCAACCGCATCATCACCGACAACGGCTCACAATTCATCAGTGGCGCCTTCAAGTCCTACTGCGGCAGCATCGGGGCCCAAATCTGCTACGCCTCGGTGGCGCATCCACGAAGCAACGGGCAGGCCGAACGAGCCAACGCCGAGGTACTCAAGGGCCTCAAGACGAGAAGCTTCAACCGCCTCAAGGCCAGCGGCAAGCATTGGATCGATGAGCTCCCCTCGGTGCTCTGGTCTATCCGCACCACGCCAACAAAGCCAACTGGTGAGACACCGTTCTCCCTCGTCTATGGCGCTGAAAGCTGTCCTCCCCAGCGAGATCACTCATGGCTCTCCGCGAGTCTTGGCCTTCAAGGAGGCTGAGGTGGACGAACTCCGCAACGACGACCTGCTGCTGCTTGAAGGGCTTCGCCGCAATGCGGCCCTGAGAGCGGCAAGGTACCAGCAAGACCTCCGTCGCTACCACAGCCGCCACATCCGGCCACGCACTCTCGAGGTAGGAGACCTTGTCTTGAGGACAATCCTCTCCAGGGCAGGCCTCCACAAGCTCTCACCAATGTGGGAAGGCCCCTACAGAGTCGTGCACATCGCCAGGCCTGGCTCCGCACGACTTGAGACGGAGGACGGCATCCCTGTCGCCAACCCCTGGAACATCCAGCACCTGCGCAAGTTCTACCCCTAATCGCCCTCGGCGAGCAATTTTTTGCATCAAGGGAGAACCACGTGCCATCATCCTTAAAAAGGAAAAAACTTCGGGCTCCCCTCTCTACTATACGTTGCCGCGGGCCGTTCGAGAAGACTCCCAAGCCACTAAGTCTTGGCATGGTAACCTCGTCAGGCACCATGTCTTGGCGAGGTGGATCCCCATGCCGGTCATGGTGGAACGCAGGCTAAAAAGCCACCCCCGCATAGGGGCCCCCTGAGCTCTCTCTCTACATGCGTCTGCCTCGGGCACGCCCCTCGAGAGTCTCAGCCACAGAATGTGGACCCCATGCCAAGAGCATGGCGGATTTTTGTGCTTCTGGCCGCGCCAGTGTAATGAACCTATGTTTCAGGCCAATTTGAACATTTGCGCATCGCGCCAACGTATTTTGTTGCTTCGGTGTTGTTTGCTTCGATGTTATTTGCCTTTCTTTCTCGCTCGTATGATCCCTCCTGTGTATCTCACGAGCGGGGGCTAGCAGGGTGCCATGCTACGGGAGCATCCCGGCAACGCCTAAAAACCCAAGGGATCCGAGCTCTGAACTTGCGGGTCAGCCCTCATGCATGTCAACTCCCAAGGAGCTCTGAACTCATGGGTCAGCTCCCGCGCACGTCAACTCACCAAGGATCACCAAAACCTTGGTGCCTGTTTCTCCTCGCGAGACACACATGAAGGAACCTACGAGCACCATAAGATTCTTTAGCTATATATTGCTTGTGGGTATGCCTATTTCTCCAAGTGCAGGAAAACAGGCTCTCCAAGCCGCAGGCAACAACAAAGCGAAAACGCCTCGCCAGGGAACCAACACCCTCTCCAAGGCGGAAACGCCTCATCAAGCTAAGTTTCCTCTTGCTGGTTTTTGCCCCTCGAGTCTTTTTTCTCTCTCCCACGCCTCATGGGCTGCTTGCACGTCAAAGGGGAGCCCCAAGCATCGCGCTTCGCGGAGCTCTTACTTCTTGAGGCCTCACGCACCCCCCGGACTTGTGGAGCACTGACTCGCACATACCGAAGCGGCGGTGGTGTAGCGCTAAGGGAGGATCCTAAGACGTAGAGCGAAAGAGACATGAAGGGAAAGGACAAAAGCCACCCAAGGGGCATTCATAAGCACGTTCCCAAGCTAAAAGCAAGTCTTTACGAAAGCTATTACAACCAGAATACCACGATAATGTGCCTGTGCCTCATGCGCGACCAGCTACAGGAAGGAGTTCAGGCCGTCGCGCCTCCCGAAGTCCCCGCTCCATCCGCGCCAGCTCCTGCTCCCAGGGTATCTCCCTCGCCGTCGCCTTCATCTTCATCGACCAAGACTTGGTCGTACTTCTTGGCGAGCACCTCGGCGGCCTCCCCTGCCTTGCCGCGGATCTCGACCGGCTCCATCACGGCCTCGAGGTTGAACGAGGGCCAGAGCCTCAGAAGATTGCTGAAGACGCGGCTGATGGCAAGGACGAGGAGATCGCGGCTCTCCGCCACAACGCGCTCGTCGAAGCGCTTCGCGACCTTTTCAATCTCCTCGAGGAATTGCCCAAAGAATTGCGTGTGCGCTGCCTCGTCGTCGATCCCTTCGGAGGGAAGGTGGGGGACCTCGATCCTCAAGTCATCCCCGATGGCGTTCGCGCGGCGAACCAACTCATGGAGTATGAGCTGGCGCTGGCGCGTCATGGCCCGGTTGTGCCGCGCGGAGTCCCGCACTTGCTCTGCGCGGTCCGCGGACGGCCCCACCTGATGCTGGAGGTCGCTCAGGTCATCCTTCAGGGCGGCAATCTCCTTCTCCGCGCGAGCCAGCGCCTCCTGAGCGTGCTGAAGGCGGGAGGTCAATTCCTTCTCCGACTCTTCGAGCCCCTCGATCCGATGCAGGAACTCGTTGCGTTTCATCGTGAAGCGTTCTTCCTGTTTCGTGGCCTTGGCGTCATAGTCATTGGCGAGGCTCTCGTGGATGCGCTCAACCCTGGCGTCAGCCTCTTCCTGGGTCCTTTTCTGCTTCATCGCGAGGTCAGCGTTGGCCTTGTCGTGGCGCTCCTTGCGGGTGGCCTCGCTCCTGGCCACTGAGTTCTCGCGCTCCTGGAGCAGCCCCTCGCGGGTGGCCTGTTCCTCCTCCAGAGAGTGGACTTGCTCTTCGCGCCGATCCAGCTCTTTCTCCCGGAGGGAGAGCTCTTCGTCGCGTTTCTTCAGCTCGGTTTCGCGAGGCATTAGCCGCCCCTCGCGGGCGTCCAGCTGCTCGCGCAGCTCCTTCAAGACGGTCCTCGCGGCCTCGGACTCGTTGGCGAACTTTTCTTCGCGAGCCGCTAGCTCCTGGTGCTTGGCGGTGGTATCTGTCTTTAGCGCCTCCCGGGCAGCGTCCAGCTGGCCCATGACCTCGGCCGCCTCCCGCTGGACGCTGTTGCGGGTCTCCTTCGCGAAGCGCATCGCTTCCTCGCGCGCCATCTTTGCCGCCGCGTCCTGCCGGCGACACATTTCCACCCGCTCGTGGAGGAGGGCCCAGGCGTCGGCAAGCCTCGCCCGTTCCTTCTCCATGGCGAGATCCTCCTTGGCGAGCTGCGCCGCCAGCCCGTCAAGCGCCTGCCGCGATTGGCGGATGACGACGTCGCGGCGAACCGCGCGAGGGCGCGGCTCGCCCAGCGCCAAGACCCCTGCATCCTTGTGGGGCGCAGAGGCCTCGACGCTTGTCGAGGCGCCTAGGGCATCCTGCCCCGAACTTGCAGCGGCCCCCGCCGCGGCGTGGGGGCTCGTGGGGGCGTCTCCCTCGCCGCCCGCATCGAGAGCCCTGAGGGGGCTGGGCATCTCCTCGCCCCTGGCCCTGTCGCTCGGGGGCTCCGGAGGCGTCTCCGCCTTCCGCTCTTCAGGGGCGCTCCCCGCCCCCTTCGTGGTGGCCGCGCCTGCCGTGGCCGCGGGAGTACCTGCCCTCCTTGTGGGAGCCTCCCTTGCTGCTGGGGGCGACTCCGCGACGATCTCTTCGTCCACCTCCTCTTCTTCCGCGCGGTGCTCCGCCGCGGGAGGAGTAGCCGCCCGAGTAGGTGAAGGCGTCGCCAACTCAATCACCTCCTCCACGCGGTGCTCAACCGCGAGGGGAGAGGCAGCCCTAGTTGGAGGCGACGCCGCCTCTTCGATCATCACCACCTCCACGCGGCGCTCACTCGCGGGAGGAGCTGACTCCTGCTGCTGCCCGATAGCCGCTTGCCGAGGCTCGTCGGCCATACGCTGCGACTCGTCGGCCACAGGTGTCTCGGCGGTGCAGGCGATCTCCCCGAGCTTGCGGAGTCGCCGCTTTTTCGGCGCCGCGGGTACACTGAAAAACACAGCCAAGCAAAAATCCTTCAGGAAGGGATTCGCAGAAGCAAACGCTGAAAGGAAAAAGAAAGAGCCAAACTCACTCGTCGACAGCTCTCCACACCCTCTTCTTCCCTTTTGGCGGCTGGAGAGTGCTCGCTCCGGCCTGCTCATGGGGCACCGTTACCTTTTCGCGAGGAGCTCCCCTCGTGGCGCCCCCGTCGTCGCCGGAAGAGATCTCCTGGCGGTCCTCGCCAGGCGGCGCGTTCCTTGAGCCTGCGTCGCCCCCCGAGGNGGTCGGCACCCCTCGAAGTCTCGCCCTCCTCGGACCCTTCGTCCTCGTCCTCGTCCGGCTCCAGCGCGTCGCCCTCTTGTTCCGCCGCCACGGGTTGCGGCGGGGCCCGACAAGCCTCGCGGGCTTGATATCCCATTCGTCGAAGTGGGGCAGGAGCTTGCGGGCTTCGTGCACTCGCTCCTCTGTGTAGGCGAACAGCGGCAGGGCGTCGTCGTTGCTTGGGGCCGGAGTGGACGTCGTGGCGAAGAGGACTTTCATGATCCGCTTCATCTCGTCCGAAGTGAAGTCGACGGGGCTGAGGCGCATCCTGTCGTCCGGGCCCGAGTAGGTCCACATCGGCTTCGAGTGCCACTGGAGAGGAGCAATGCGGCGCGAGACGAAGTCCATCGCCACCATCCGGCCGGTGAGCCCGGCCTCGCGGAGCACCTGAATACGCTCGTATACTGCCTCAAGCTTGGGACCTTCAAATTCACCGCTCGCCCAATGCGCCCACTTCCTCGGGGGCGCCACGGGAACCTCCAGGTGGCGGGTTGGTGGCCTTGGCGTCGACAAAGAGCCACTTCTTGCGGATACTTGTCGACCTTTTTCGTCACCTTGGTGACGGCGACCTCGCCGAGCCAGGCGATGGGGATGTAGTTGTCGCTCCGAGCGTCGACGATGCGAAAAGAGACGCATCCGAGCCGCTCGCCCTTGGCGGAGTTCCGAAGGGAGTAGAAGCTCCGGAAGAGCGCCACCGAGGGGCGGATGCCGAGGTAAGCCTCGCAGAAGTGGGCGAAGATGGCAAGGATGAGGATGGAGTTGGGATGAAGATGAAGGAGTTGGATCTGGTACGTCTCCAAGATCGACAGGAGGAAATCAGAGAATGGTGGTACCAGGCCGGCATAGAGAGTATGAAGAAAGATGGGGTAGAAGGTGTCGGTGAGCCTGCTACCGGCCGGCCTCAGTTCGGTGGCGCCGTGCTCGTTGGTTTTCGCCGCCGCCAGGTGGCGCACCGTCGCTATCGTCGCGGCGGTGACGCGCATCTTCGGCAGCGCTCCCTCGAGAGCAGCGGCACGCGCCATCGCCGCAGACGTGCCCGCCCGCGCCGTCGCCGCCGACGAGCTCGCCTGCACGGTGGCCTTGCCCTTGTCGGTGGCTGCTTTCTTGGGCGCCATTGGTCGCCGGAGAAGAAGAAGAGTGCTCTGGAGAGTGGAGTTCTCTGGAGAGTTTGGAGGCGTGGGGGGAAGTGTGCGGAGGAGTTACGGGAGAAGTAATGGGCGCCGCCTGCGCGCCCAGGCTTTATTGACCAGCACTCGAGTCGTGGCGGGCCCCACCACGTCGCCCGTTGGAGCCGAGGAGGCCGCGGCCGCGGGCGCAACCGCTGCGTGACACGTGTCGTGGCCCTGTCAGGCATCTTTGGCCCCTCGACGCTTCGCCTTCGTCATGGGCCTCGGCGCGCCCATCGCGGGCCCGGGGGCTACTGTCGGCACAGTGGAAACCAGGGTACCACGGGCCGGCCTGCCAGGGCCCTCAAGATTCTTCAGGTGATTTTCACTAAGGACCAGGCTCTCCAAGCCTGGCGAGCTTCGCGAGGGTTTTTCTCTCCTCGCGAAGGGTTCTCCTCGCCAAGGGTTCTTTCCCTTGGCGAGGGATCGCTCTTCGACAAGGCGTCTCCGACGCCGCCCGCAATTCTGCTAAGGACCAAGCTGAAAGGCTTGGCGAGGCCTTTCGCCTCGCGAAGCGCTTTCCTCGTGAAGCTATTTCTGCCCCCGCGGCAGAGCGCACATGGACTCTGCGCCATGCGCAGAGTGACGCGCGTGCCTACGCGCGATGACGACGACGCCGCAGTTGCCGTTTCCATGTATAAAGTAGTCAACAAAGCGGAGCCAAGCAAAGCGGACAACGAGTATTGCCTCTTTGGTGACAAGGGGACAGTCTGCAGCTACGCTCCAAGGACGACGTCACCATGGGCCACCTCCCACCTCGGCAAGCGCCAGCCCGCCGTCCAGCCGGTCGGTGTCCCTTTTCAGCTTTGGTGGCGCCGTTCCCCTGCCGTGGACTGCGTCCACGAGCTTTACCTTTATGGTAGACCTCACCTTTATGGTGCACCGCGCCTCCTCCTTCGTCGCCATGTGGTAGCCCTTCCCGCCCAAATGTTTGGGCGGAAGAGGCCCAGGACGCCTATAAAAGGAGGAGGAGCACGCCCGAGCAAAGGGTTGGATTCCTGGTTCGATTCCTGGTTGGATCTTCGGTTGGTGCAGCTCTAGCAAACCCTAACCCTAGATCTGGAGATCAGCAAGTAGCCATTGTTAGACACCTCGAGCTCGACAAGCTCTCCTTGTACTGTAAACCCTTCAAGCAGTGCAATACACCATAGCAGGACGTAGGGGTTTTACCTCCACAAGAGGGCCCTGAACCTGGGTAATACCTTGTGTCAATCTCTGCAGTGTCGTCCGCAGCGAGCCTGACGAGCACCGTCGCCGGAGCACGTTGTGGACTGTTTGACTCCGTGTTCAGCCCCTTACACGATACCTTGGGGACACCCCTAGTTCCTGGGGACAATCTCCGACACGGGATCAATCGGCTATCGCGACGTCGTCATCAACAAAACGCCGCGCGCCCGGATTCCATAATTCCGTCTGGTTTTCGAGTTGGATTCCAGATGGACCCGGAGTCCGAAGTCGCCACGGATCGTATGGAGCTGCCCGCGTAAAGAAAGAAAAGGCTAGTTGCCTTAACGTCTACGTGGCAGCGTCTAGCGATCAGATCAAGAAAGAGGAAAGAGGAGTGATCCAAGTTGTCAGCTTGCTGCATTAACTTCACGTGAAAGCCAGCTCCAACAACGATCGGATTGATATTCAAGGAAAGAAACGCTGCTTGTACGTGCACATGTACGTGGGGCGAGTCGGCGAGCGGCAACCAAATCAACAGGAGCTAGCTCAAGAAAAAAGAAAAAGGAACAGGAACCGATTATTACTAGTACTCGGAGGACGAGTTGATCACAAAAAAAAAAACTGGACAGTGGAATTGCGTACGTCAGCTCAAGCAAAAGAAAGGAAAGTAACGTGGAAGCCAATACAAGTCGGAACAAAAAACGACCTCGCCTTCCACGAGTCGACCTCAGCGGACCGTCGACTCACCAGCGTCATCATCAGCTGCGGAAAATAAACAGCTAAGTCATCTTTTTATTTTAATTCTATATATTTTATTTTTTCAGTCAATTAAATAAATCCGCTACCTTTGAGTTAATCTCGGGGGCTGTTAATTCTTCTGAGTCATGGTTGCCAAAGAGGACAAGCTGCCAGATGCGCGGTCCAAACATAGGTATCCTGTCTCAGGAGATGGACGTTCATTTCTTTACTAAGTCAGTTGATAAACACAATAGACCAAGTAGTGCATATGAATAATGCCGGATCGACTCTGAAGCACAGAAGCCTTTGTCGACAGAGCAAATCATATTTGCATGAAAAAAGTCACCGCGAAAGCCTGCTTAGTCGAGTCGAACGATTAATCACTTGAACACAAATAAATCAAATCGTTGTAATATTTATTTAATTCTTTTCATACGTCATGAACGGTATAATGCATAAACAATTTTATTTCAGGTACCTCAAAAGGAGTCCCGAGTTGCTGCAGGCAGATAACCCGGCACTCGGGGGCTACACCGTTCAAAGCTCAAGAAAATGAGTTATACACCAAGGAGTCCCGAGTCGTCGCAGGCAAACGACCCGACACTCGGGGGCTACATATATACCGGTGTAAACAAACTCGAGCAAAGTCACACAACTCGTCAAAAGGACTCGGAGAAAATTCCGACTCACTTCAAAACAAGTCGGCAGGAGAAGCCGGCATTAACAAGTCGGCCGGAGAAGCCGGCATTAACAAGTCGGCAGGAGGAGCCGGCATTAACAAGTCGGCAGGAGAAGCCGACATCGACGACTCGGCAAATATTTACATCGACAACCCGGCAAAGTCTACATCGACAACTCGGCAAATGCTGAAGCCGGGTTCCGCGACATCATCGACATCTACAACTCGGCAAAGCGCTACATCAACAAGCCGACAAAGAACCCGGCACGGACTCTGTGTCCCATTTCTTCAACAAATCAAGACCTTCCGCATGACTCTACAAGTCACCCGAAAGCTCGGGGGCTACTGTCGTGGATATGGGACACAGGTACCCGTAAGGAGTACTAACGTGGCCCATCAGGGGTGGCCCAGCAGGCCGACTCCATAGTCATAATAGGATAAGGACTCACCTTTCCAACTTGTAATAGATTAGCCGAGTCCTAAGAGGACTCTACTTGTAACTCGGCCCTCCACCTTTATAAGGAGGAGCCGGGAGCACCAAGAGGGACAAGCCTAGACAGACCCAACACAACCAAGATAGACGGGACAGAGCCCGATATACACAATAGAGGAGCCGCCTCATCGGCGACTTCCACCATGAGTGGAATACAACCTAGCCACAAACAGCACGTAGGGATATTACCGGATGATGTTTCCCGGGTCCCGAAGCTGTATAAATCTTGTCTCCCGTGTCGTTCGTCTACTAACCCACATCGACGATGCCCGCGCGTACATAGTCCCGTATTCTCACCGTTGATCTAATCCATCGACAATAACGACACCTAATATTTGTTGGAAAAATTAAACAACACTTGTATTAATCCAGCAACTCATGACACACTTCTGAAGAGTGACATTTTTAGTCATACTACTCAAAATGAGGCGCAAGTGTCAATCATCAAAATACTTTACACTTTGCTTAGCACGACTAAGATAAATTTTCATTATTAAGTTTTGGATATCTCTTAGTATGTTTTATATTTATAAATGTTTTACTCAATTATCATCTAGAGTAAATCAATAAGAATTACGCTTTCATAATCGAAAAGTGACCACCAAAAAGAAATTACTCATGAAAATAGAACAACCACTTGTCTTTTACATGAATAACCGTCTCAAAAAGCAAGACACACTAATTAAAGATCACACTTAATTCGATTACAAAACCCATTCAAATCCTCTTAATATAAAATGATAAATGTAGAAGTAGAACGTTGCTAGCATAAACTCCTTGATCGCCACCATCACGCAACGTCTCCTCAGATCCTCCATGCAAATCTCAAGCGTCGGTCTTGTTTTCATAAAACAGTATGAGTATCGAATACTTATGAAAACCGCCATAATTGCAATTTGGACTTAAACATTTATAACTTGTATATCTGTCATCGTGGTGAACAGACAGATGCCATAGGATGGCTTAAGTTGGGGCCGATGGACGCAGGTGGAACCGGGGAGGGATGGTACGTAGAATTACGCACACGGAATACACAAGCACACGCGTGATTTACCCAGGTTCAGGGCCCTCCTGAGGAGGTAAACCCCTACTCCTGCCTGTCTATCTGTATATGGATCACAACCCGGGTTAAAAAGTCGCTCCTCGAGCTGTATGATTTATGCCGGTATGTGGCAGCACTGAGAATGTCTCTAAATACCACTAAGTATCTCTCTAAGTCAATGTTGATCTAGTGCTACCTTATTCTAGATAGGAGAACTCCCAGTGAGCGAGGGGGAAAATGAGCCCTTCGGGGGCTGAGGGGACCGATCCCCCTGGTGCTCCTTATATAGGCAGCCCAGGGGACAAGGGGAGCCCCACAGACACTACTCAGTGTACTGTATCTGACAGGACTACTATGGTCTTGTCATCCCTGTTGGACGTGACCAGCCATGGCTACAGTGCTTGTACTCTAGTCACCTACATGGCGTTGTAGTCACGTTGCCTGGGTCTTGGTCTTCGTCATCGATCTTATCCTCTCATCTTGGTCAACGATGCCAGGTCCGAGCAGTGGGCGTCCCAGGATCTGACGGATGGAGAACTCGGGAAGTCGGTCTTGTTACCCACGTACCCGAGATGTGGCGATGTCAGGCGGTAGCTTGGCATCTGGTACTCATCGAGGGAGCTGCTCGGGACGTCGTCGAGTGAAGGAACCGAGTGACCGATACCATTTGGGCATCGATTGGTATGCCGGCCTGGAGTATCTCGGCAGCCTGGGCGTCGGTCGAAGAAGTGGCCTGGTGGTGCCGGTCAAATGAGAATCGGGGCATGGCGAGGTAGTAGCGAATACCGGGCGTGGTGGCTTGGGCGCCGACCCAGCCGGATGAGTGGCCAAGGTGGGCCGACCCAGGAGTGGTGCTGCCGACATAAGCCTATGTCGGCCTGGCGAGATGCCGGCTTGAGGAACTGGTGCGGAGGATATGGCCCGCGGGGGATGTCGGCAGTGGAGAATCGGCCCAACCGGGGCCCGTGCGGGAGAAACAGAGGCCCAACCGGGTTAGGGAATCCGACATAGGTTTATGTCGGCCCAGCGACCTGTATGTCAGCCTGGGCCCTGCCAATGTCGGCCCAGGCTGCCCTCTTCTGCTTTTCCTTTATCTTATATTTACTTATTTGTTGTCTCTCTCTTCTATTGACTCAACAAAATCATCAACTCTGGGGTACCCGGGGTCCACCCCCCGACAGTAGTCCCCGAGCCTATGTAGGACTCGCAGAGTCGTGCATAGGCTTTCCAGAAAAGTATCACAGAGTTGGTACCAAAAATAGCCATCATGGGCAATATCAGAATCATATG
This sequence comes from Puccinellia tenuiflora, assembly GCA_012064385.1. Taxonomy (NCBI): domain Eukaryota; kingdom Viridiplantae; phylum Streptophyta; class Magnoliopsida; order Poales; family Poaceae; genus Puccinellia; species Puccinellia tenuiflora. Next base: position 218,965 of record QRDG01000545.1, on the reverse strand, counting down.
TCGGCAGCATGAGCTGTACCGATTTGTACCCTGCATGGGCGTCATCATACGTCGGTTTTTAGCCATCTTGGGCATTACCGGAGTCATAGCCATCGTGGGCTGAATTTTCATACGGCCTGCATGGGCACTATCATATATCGGTTTTTAGCCTTCTTGGGCATTACCGAAGTCATATGTCAACAGCATGAGCTGGACCGACATATAGCCTGCTTGGGCATCATCATATGTCGGTTTTTAGCCATCTCGGGCATTTACCGAAGTCGTAGGTCAACAGCATGAGCTGGAACGACATACAGCCTGCTTGGGCATCATCATATGTCAGTTTTTAGCCATCTTTGGGCATTACTGGAGTCGTAGCCATCGTGGGCTGAATTTTCATACGGCATGCATGGGCACTATCATATATCGGTTTTTAGCCTTCTTGGGCATTACTGAAGTCATATGTCAACAGCATGAGCTGGACCGACATATAGCCTGCTTGGGCATCAACATATGTCGGTTTTTAGCCATCTCAGACATTTACCGAAATGTTATGTCGGCAGCATTTAGCTGAACCAACAGCTTGCCTGCATGGGCTGCTTTGACATATTGCCTTCATGGGCATATGTCATACACTGGTTTTTAGCCTTCTTGAGCATTTCGTATTGTCTGCATGGGCTATGTCGGATTTTCTGTAAAGCCTGCATGGGCTGAATCGACATGTTGCCAACATGGGCTATGTCAGTTTATGGACGCGGGGTCCACCAGATTTTTGCTGGCATCTTGGACATGAAGTCCACCGGCTTTGCCGGCATACATGGCGAACCGAGATATGTGGTGATCCGACGTACTTGTCGATGCCATGATACTTGGCGATATGAAATAACGGATGATGCCATGATATTTGGCAAGCCGACATAAGTGGTGATTCGAGATAACTTTGTGATGATGCCATGATACTTTGGCTGACCGACATAAATGGCGATCTAGGGATATTGCATGATGCCATGATACTTTGGCAAGTCGAGATGACTGACAAAGCCATAATATTTGGTGATGAATTTTCACTCGGTAATACCGATACCACCATACAATGTTAGTCCAAGCATATTTATAATGAGTATTTAACCTTAACAGCAACTCTACTGACAGATGAAATTAACTCTAGCATATGACAGAAATTAACTCTAGCAGCAAATCTATGCATAAACGTGCTGGCTCGGTCTCAACCGAGTCCCCGAGTTACTTTTCTTATCTAGGAGAAAATATAAAACTGACTGGCCGGCCAGTCCCCGGGTCAAGACATCTCGCTCCCGGGGAAAACATCTAAGCAAGATAGGAAGGGGCAGTCCCCGAGTAATTTTTGAGGTTATCCTCTTGTGCTTGGTGCAAAAGCATACACGGTAATTACTTACGTTGCATTGTTGATGCGGATTTGAACGGAGAAGCGCAGGTTTGCCCAGACCCGGGCGTCCAAACGGAGTCGAAGACGAGCGAGACCTGCATGGGAAAAGCTGGGTTTTGCCCAGTCGGCCAACCAAACAGAGCCAACAGGTGCATAGTCGGCAGACTTTTTATGTCGACATGGCATGTCGAGTTTGCATCTCAGATATACTTATATTTTGGCAGTCTATGCCATATTTACATGCTGACATAATTTGCCAGTCTAACTCGGTAGTATATCTCGGCAGTTATATGCCAGCTTTTATCTCGGCCAAGCTATCTCAGCTGGCCTATTTCCAGCCATCATATACATGTCGTCTCCCCCTTTTTTAACTAGCACTCAGCCGACATGATGTTTATGTCAGTACCACAAGACTCAGTCGAGTAATCATCTTACTCGGCCAGGCTTTTTTATCGGCACATGACTCAATATGAGTCCTTCTTTTACTCGGCGTGCGCACTCGGCCAACATGCATGTATCGACCGACATAATACTGCTGACGCTTTCTATCTCGGCAGCTGACTTTTTCCAACCGACACACTCTAATCAGCCGGGATCCATCTCTCCTCCTTTCTTCTATTCATTAACTCGGCCTGTGTCTCAAAGCCGACACAAGCTTTTCTTTATAGCTTCTTACTTCTCTACCTTATTCGGCAACGACAACACATCCCTCGGTGGCCGATATATCTCTGACTCGGCGATAGCAACATTGCCGGCCGGCGGTGATGCTGGCCAGGAGAGTGACGAGACCCGGCGGGCAGCCGGGATGACGGGAACGCGGAGCCGGGATGGTGAAAACGGCGACGGGCGCGGCCGAGATAACGGCTGTGCCGGCACGGGCGGCGACTTAGACGAGTGTCGGCACCTCGAGGAAATGGAGCGGAATGAACGGCGGCGCTAACGCCGGAAGGCGTAGCAGGAGCTCGGGGGAGGCGCGCGGATGGCGGAGCGCGGCACAGGGCGCTCGCAGATATGCGAGGTGGAGAGGAGCTTGCGGCCATGCTGCAAGGGAGCACACGGGCGAACGCGCAGGCAAGGAAGACCTGGGTGCTGACGGCGAGCTCGCGATGGCTCCGGCGGGGCCGAGTCCCCAGGTACTGTTGGAGACGCTGATGTTGGTGAAGATGGTGCGAGTGCGCGGGGGCGATGGCGATGTCGAGCCCCCGGGCCTCGCGGGATACGATAGAGACGCCGCACCGGTGATGATGATGGAGACGATGAAGTCGGCGAAGCCGCCCGGCGAGCTGAAACCCCGGAACCCAGCCCGAGGCGCTCGCCTGAGTTGACGAAGATGGTCCCGTCCGGATGGAACCCAGCCAGCGCCGCTGCTGGCCCCACGGTGGGCGCCAACTGTCGTCGTGGTGAACAGACAGATGCCATAGGATGGCTTAAGTTGGGGCCGATGGACGCTGGTGAAACCGGGGAGGGATGGTGCGTAGAATTACGCACACGGAATACACAAGCACACGCGTGATTTACCCAGGTTCAGGGCCCTCGTGAGGAGGTAAACCCCTACTCCTGCCTGTCTATCTGTATATGGATCACAACCCGGGTTACAAAGTCGCTACTCGAGCTGTATGATTTATGCCTGTATGTGGCAGCACTAAGTATGTCTCTAAATACCACTAAGTATGTCTCTAAATCAATGTTGATCTAGTGCTAAGTTATTCTAGATAGGAGAGCTCCCAGTGAGCGAGGGGGGAAAATGAGCCCTTCGGGGGTCCATGAGGGGATCGATCCCCCTGGTGCTCCTTATATAGGCAGCCCAGGGGACAAGGGGAGCCCCACAAACACTATTCAGTGTACTGTATCTGAGAGGACTACTGGGGTCTTGTCATCCCTGTTGGATGTGACCAGGCATGGCTACAGTGCTTGTACTCTAGTCACCTCCATGGCGCTGTAGCCACGTTGCCTGGGTCTTGGTCTTCGTCATCGATCTTATCCTCTCGTCTTGGTCAACGATGCCAGGTCCGAGCAGTGGGCGTCCCAGGATCTGACGGATGGAGAGCTGGGGAAGTCGGTCTCGTTACCCACGTACCCGAGACGTGGCGATGTCAGGCGGTAGCTTGGCATCTGGTACTCATCGAGGGAGCTGCTCGGGACGTCGTCGAGTGAAGGAGCCGGGTGACCGATACCATTTGGGCATCGATTGGTATGCCGGCCTGGAGTATCTCGGCAGCCTGGGCGTCGGTCGAAGAAGTGGCCTGGTGGTGCCGGTCAAATGAGAATCGGGGCATGGCGAGGTAGTAGCGATTACCCGGCCTGGTGGCCTGGGCGCCGGCCCGGCCGGATGAGTGGCCAAGGTGGGCCGACCCGGGAGTGGTGCTGCCGACATAAGCCTATGTCGGCCTGGCGAGATGCCGGCTTGAGGAACTGGTGCGGAGGATATGGCCCGCGGGGGATGTCGGCAGTGGAGAATCGGCCCAACCGGGGCCCGTGCGGGAGAAACAGAGGCCCAACCGGGTTAGGGAATCCGACATAGGTTTATGTCGGCCCAGCGACCTGTATGTCAGCCTGGGCCCTGCCAATGTCGGCCCAGGCTGCCCTCTTCTGCTTTTCCTTTATCTTATATTTACTTATTTGCTGTCTCTCTCTTCTATTGACTCAACAAAATCATCAACTCTGGGGTACCCGGGGTCCACCCCCACCGACAATATCACTATATACCTTCTACATTGACGACTTCTCCTGTTATCGATTCCACTTTGACATGACGCGGTCGAGACACGAATTCACAGAAAGTGATCGAATTCCTTCCCATCACTGTAACATCCCCAACTTGATGCTGAAAAATATGAAGAATTTTTCCACTTTTGCATTCTTGTTTGCATCATGGCATCCATATGAAATTCCTATTTCTAACTATCCACGTATGAAAGCAACTGAAGTGGGGAAGCAAAACCTTCCAAATCTTCCACACCAAATACAATTGCTTAACTTGTCAAACAAACTATTCTTGGGCTTCCAAATTGTTAGGAAGTTCCAAGTTTGCATTTTATAACCAATGCTCAAAATCTAAATATTGCCAAATAAGAAATGAAATTGAGAATCACAAATTGGTTCAATACAAACTCTATTTTTGGAAAACAAGCTAAAACTTTTCAAAAATTCAAACTAAAATTATATGGAGCTTCATTTTCATATTAGGAGCCTCCATGGAAATTTTCATCATTTTTGGAAATGTTTAAGTGCTCCAAATAAATGCAATTTGGGAATTATCAAAAATGACCTTAATTATGAACAAATATGGTGCAAAACATTTTATTTTGCCAAACCAATTTTTTTGGAGCTTCTCAAGGTCAAGGGGAGGCCACTTGAATTTTTGCATATTTTATAAAAAGGTTTAGGTGCCTTAATTAAATCCCTAAAAGTGCCACTGGACCTTTTTGTAATTAATGGAAATGGTGCCAGGGGGTTCTTCACAAATCTTCATCTCCCTCCTCACTGTCGCCACAGTGGCCGTCGCCCATGCCGCCACCTCCGCGCCGCCCCCATGCCGCCCAAATGCCGTGGCCCCTGGTGGATTAGGAGGCCCGTGACCGTCGCCACCTGCTCCACGACGCCCTGCCCTCTCCATTCCTCCCCCTTTTCCGGATCGACGCCCACCCTTGCTTTCCCGTGCCGCCGACGCCGTCACCGTCGAATCGTCGCCGGTTGAATCCTCCCCGGAGCGAGCCGAGACCGCCGTCCGCTCCGCCACGCCGTTAGCTTCCTGCTCACCTACGAAATCGAGTCGGGGTCACCCGATTCGTCGCCTGCGTCCTCGACTACCTCCGTCACTGTCGTCACCCGCCGGCCTCGATTCCGGCGTCCTCGATCGCCCCGCCGTCGTCGAGCACCCACAAATCAACGGGGGTGAGCTCCTCCTTCTTTTCTAGCTTTTTCCCGCGCCCCCTTTTCCCCTCCTCGCCGCCGGTCACCGTGCACCGTCGCCGTCGTCGCCGTCCGTGAGCCCGGCCTGGGCACCGGCCTGTCCGGCCGTGAGGCCGGCTGGCTCGGATGGTGGCCCGGCCTGGCGCCCGGCCTGGGCCGGCCAGGAGGCCGGCACCCTCTGGTCCGTGACCGGCCTGGGCACCGGTCTGGGCCGGCCGGGAGGCCGGCAGCCTCAGGCATAGCCCCGGCCTGGGCCGGCCAGGAGGCCGGCCGCCTCAGCCATAGGCCCGGTCTGGAAACCGGCCTGGGCCGGTTTGGAGGCCGGCCTGTCTGGCTTTTAATTTTCCTTTTTGGAATTTAAAGTTAAATTTAAATAATTAATAACTATTTAAATAATGATCCAAATTTGGCAAATCAAATATCAAAATGCTCAGAAAAACAATACCTTTCTATTGGTAACATTTCCATGTTATTTTGAGTAAATATTTTTGCCTTTATTTAGGAAATCCTAAAATGGTATAAATAATACCTAATTTGGGAAAAATCATAATTCGATAAATATTTAACCAAAAATTATGAATAAAATATCAATGTGATCAGCACTTCAAATGCTATCAAACCATGCTTATATTACGTCATGATCTCAAATTTTTATTTGATGATATTCTTTAAATGATTAAACAAAATAAATTCAAATAATCAATTAATTCACTATTTATTCATCGATAATCGGAAAATCACAAATGAGGTACCAAAATGATCGGAAGAACAAAACCTACTTAATCATGTCATGTTCATGCATATTTAAGCCACTTCTTTTGTAATGTAATAAATTATAATTAATGTGGTCACTAAGATAAATATGGGGTTGCTTCCAAATAATTGCATTAATTATTTGGAACTCCATTTAATTTGTTAGATACATTAAATGATGATATCCTTGCATAAATTTGACATGTCATCATGATTGTGCATTGCACCTTGTCTCGTGTGATTTATTGTTCCTTTGTTATTATTTTGGGTATCGATAGATTCCGGAGTGGAGGTTAACCCTACCTACCCCGACGAGCTGTACTACACGCCTCGGTAGCAAGGCAAGAGATAACCTAACCTTCTTGTCATCTAGCTTCCTACTATTTTATAAACTTATTTTATCCACCATAATATTGCATTCGATTCTATGTCACTTTTGGTCAAGTACTAGAGTATCCTATGAATGCATGTTTCTCCCCGAACCATCACATGCTTCCCCTCCTATGAACCATAGGTTTGATGTGTTGGCCTGAGACAAAGATTTAATTGTTGTATTTAAATGCTTAGCTATGCTTAGCCATGCTTAGTAGAATGCTTAGCTGTCCGTTATTTATTTCCATAATGTATGAAATTGATGGAATGTTCGGACAAGGTGGAGGATGGTTGTGGCACTTAATTAAATTGTTTAAAGGCTTGGATGAGTTGCCATCGGGGATGGTGTTTTGCCTCATTCTTGCCGCCTAGGCTGAGAGTGCTTTTAGCTAGAACCAAGAACCGAGCGTGCTTCCAACGGTGGGGACATATGGAATCCCCTTTAACCGAATAACTTGTGCGGGCGTATCCAAGGGTCCTCTAGTTTGCTATTTCCATTTGCGTGTGAGTGTGTGGGTGGAAAAGGAAATGATGAGGACGGTGGTGTTTAGGACGTGGCGATGGGGCAGGGTGTTGAAATAGGCACTGAACTTGTCCTATGGCCACAGATGACTCTTGGATAGTCTCATGCGAGGTAAAGGTTTAACCGCACCCACTCGCCGGCCTTCTCCGGAAGAGGGCCAATCAGGTGAGCCGAACGGTACTGGTGGGTAAATTAGTACACCCCTGCAGGGTAAATCTTTTCAAAAAGCCGTGTCCATGGTTAAGGACAAATCTTGGGAAAGGCGGATTAGCTGATAGAAAAGTATAACCTAATTATTTAAAATTTGGCAGCTAAAGGTTGCAACTCAACGTGTGATTAAAAGGTTCATTTCCTCGAGGGTGATTCGAGGGAGTGCCTTTGGTGGAGATGAGAGATGATTTTGGCTACAAGTTGGTTCGATGAGAACCGAAGATGAAAAGTTTACTCTCTTATCCCTTTTTGAGAAAACATTCTGAGTAGACGGTGCCATTTGAGTCACTTATACTTTTATAAATGAAAATTAGCTTTATGCAAAATAGCTACTAAACAGCTTTAGAGCCTCCGTCAGCATTGGGCCTATATCGCCCTACTAAACTTGCGAGTACGTCGTACTCAGTCTCTCTTTGCTGCCTTTATTACTTGTTTCAGAGGAGGACGACACCGAGCACACAGGTGGTTTCTTCCTGGACATCGACGAGTAGTTCGGGGTTCCCAGGTGGCAGCTTGGGACGTCGGAACAAGCTGGCATGGGTGATGTTTATTGTAGGCCTCTTAGGCCATGTTTGGATCTTGTTGTACTAGACAACTACTTCGCTTCCGCTTGATGTACTGTTGGGTCTGTGACCCCTTTTGTGTGTAAATTTGTATCTTTCTCATATATGAGTTGCTATATGATTTTGTGTCGTAGAGTCTGTGATGTGCCAGTTGTTCCACAAGTCTTGATCTCTGTTTTATACATTGATAGCTATGCCAGTGTTTATGGAACGATCGATGTGTTGCGTGGGAGCGGTAATTCCATGTCCTTCGATTGTGTAGCATAGCATGTGGGTTGCATAGCCTCTCTGTTACAATGACATAGTCTCTGACATAATTCTTGAAGCTGGGGGGAAGCAAGCGCAACACCCCATCTATCGCCAACTCGTCAGTCAGCTCGTATTCCCAAACATGCACGAGGCGATAATGTATCTCATGCATTTTTCTCAGGTGCTGTTCCAAGCAAGTGTTTTCTCCCATCTTAGTTGACAGAAATTCATCTAGACACTCGAACCTTGCAAATCTAACTTGTGATGAGAACATTTCTTTCAGTGCATCAACAATCTCATTTGCACGAAGGTTATGGAATTGTCTAGGTAAGCCTTTACTCATGAAGGTGCACATCAACCACTCGACTTCCAAGTAGGTAAGCCACTATTCGTGTCATTCCATGCGTTCTTCATAACTTGCAGAATCATCTGGTTTATCTTCTAAAGGTTCATCTAACACGTAGAGCTTAGCATTGGTGTGTAGGACTTCTCTCAGATGCAGGTACCACTCAGCAAAGTTTGACCCATCAAGGCGCAGCTCTTCAGCAACGAAGAGACTACCGTAGTTGAGAGGCATGATCTACAAGGATTTTGAAAAGACTTTTAGGACTTTTGTTTTTGTTCAAATTAATCTAACATTACTACTTGAACTCCCACTAAACTCAACATCTCTCTGGTTGTTTAGTGACACACGATCCAAATCCACTACACCAAAATTCGATCATCACGTGATAAGGTGCAGCTTCAATGGTGAACAACTCAGTGTTGATCATATCATTTATATGACTCGTGTTTAATCTTTCGGTTCCGTGCTCCGAGACAATGTCTGTACATGCTAGGCTCGTCAAGGCTACCATAGAATTTTCGCATGTGTAAAAACTGGCTTACACCCGTTGTATGTGGACGTAAAATCTATCACACCCGATCATCACGTGATGCTTCGAAACGACGAACTTTTGCAACGTTGCATGCTAGGGGAGAGCACTTTATTATCTTTATATTAACGTGAGAGATCACCTTATCATGCTACCGTCGCGATCACATCAAAGCAAGCAATAAGGTGCATAAAAGGATTAACATCACATGCAATTCATATTGTGACATGGTATAGCCTTTTCTTCTTGTGCCTTTGATCTCCATCTCCAAGACACCGACATGATCTCCATCATCACCAGCATGACGGCGCCGTCTCCATGGTTGCCATCACCAACTATTGCGACTACAACTATTGCTACTCTGAGCGATAAAGTAAAGCAATTACATGGTGACAATATTGGCACGCAGGCCACATAAAATAATAGACAACCATAAGGCTCCTGCCGATTGCCGTACTCATCGACATGCAAGTCGTGAAAGATTACAAAAATGATCATTGCATACATTATAACAAATCACATATTGGCCATACCATATCACAAAACCCTGCAAAAACAAGTTAGACGCCCTCTACTTTGTTTATGCAATTTTTACGTGGATTCTATGGGTCATGACATAGAAGTTTAGAACCGTTCTAATCTACGCAAAGCCACAACGGTGATATAGAAGTTGCTTATTTACTCATCTTTTTCAAAGGCCTCCCATTGCAGATTGCATCTCACCATAGCTAGAGAAACAGACACCCGCTAGTCACTTATGCAATACAAGTTGCATGTCAATTGTGGAACCGGTCTCTCGTGCGTGGACGAGTAAGGTTGGTCCGGGCCGCTGATGGCGTGAAACCACACGTTAGTTGGGAGACCCCAAGAGGAAGGTATGATGTAGTGCAACAACAGTTTTCCCTCAGTAAGAAACCAAGGTTATCAAATCCAGGAGGAATCATAAGTGCTCCGAAGGTTGTCAGCGGCACGCGCGGCGCAACACGAGTGCTAACGTGGAACCTGCACACAACACAATCAAACTACTTTGCCCCAACGAAACAGGAAGGTTGTCAATCTCCCCGGCTTGCTGAAAACAAAGGATTAAACGTATGGTGTGGAAAATAAATGTAAATGCAAAAAGTGGACAGCGAGCAAATGATGATGGAACGTGGTGTAAATGGTGTTTGTTTCAGTGTAAAAGAATGGACCGGGGTCCACAGTTCACTAGTGGTGTCTCTCCATAAAAGATAACTAACATGCTGGGTAAACAAATTACAACTAGGCAATTGACAAATAATGAGCGCATGACAATGCATATATATGACAAGATGATTACTATGAGATTTAACTGGTCATTACATCAAGATACATAGACCGTTATCCAACAGCATCTATGACTAATAATCCACCGTCAGGTTAACATCTGTGTCCCCCGTTGGTATTAAGTTGCAAGCAACAGATAATCTCAATAAGCAAAGTGTGTAATGTAAACAACACAAATGACCGTAGACATAGATTGTTGTTTTATCCCTAGTGGCAACAGCACATCCACAACCTTAGATGTTTCTTTCACTCACCCAGATTACTGGAAGCATGAACCCACTATCGAGCATAAATACTCCCTCTTGGTGTTAAAAGCATCTACTAGCAACGGAGAGCATGCAAGATCATAAACAACATATAAAGATAGATTGATAATCAACTTGATCATAGTATCAATATTCATCGGATCCCAGCAAACACAACATGTAGCATTACAATAAGATGATCTTGATCATGTTAGGCAGCTCACAAGATCTAAACATGATAGCACAAAGAGGAGTGACTACCATCTAGCTACTACTATGGACTCGTAGTCCAAGGATGAACTACTCACGCATCACTCCGGAGGCAGGCATGGTGATGTAGAGCCCCCCCCCCCCCCCCCCGGTGATGATCTCTCCTCCGGCAGGGTGCCGGGAAGAGCTTCAGGACCCCCCCCCCCCCCCCGAGTAGGGTTTGACGACGGCGGCGGCTCTGGAACTTTTCATAGAATATGACTCGGGTATTTAGGGTTTTCGGGGCAGGAGGAATAAATAGGCGAAAGGGCGGCGTAGGAGGGCACCTGGGGGGCCCACACCACCCCTCGGCGCGGTAGGAAGGGGGCCGCGTCGAGCCCTAGTGAGGGTGCCCCTGGCACCCCTCTGGCTCTCCTTCGGGATCCGTGGATATTTCGGTGAAATATTTGCGTCCGTTGATTTTCGTCCAATTCCGAGGATATTTCCTTAATAACTTTTCTGAAAAGGAAAAACAGCAGAAAACAGGAACTGGCACTGTGGCATCTTGTTAATAGGTTAGTACCCGAAAATGTATAAAAAATACTATCAAGTGTATGCAAAACATGTAACAATAGGCGTAATATCAACATGGAACATAAAAAATTATAGATACGTTTGCAACGTATCAGCATCCCCAAGCTTAGTTCCTACTCGTCCTCGAGTAGGTAAACGATAAAAACAAAATAATTTTTGAGGTGACATGCTACCACACAATCTTGATCAAATAATAGTGTAAAGCACATGTGAATGAATGAAGTGATCCAAGTCAATGGTCTATAGTTTACTACTAAATAAGCAATGAGTAAACAACTGAATCATATGAGCAAAACTTTTCATGAATAGTACTTTTGAGACTTGAATCAAAAAGATTTGCAAAAGAATTAACTCACAAAGCAATAGTTTCTAAGTAAAAGGTATTTGACCAACACAAAGGAAGATTTTAGTTTCAGCAATTGCTTCAACCTCAACATATTTATCTCATGGATATTGTCAATACAAAATAATATAATCAGTCAAATACACCATCATATAACAATTGTTGTACCAAAGTTGACACTAGTGTTTGCTTGTGGAAGATAGAAAGAAGTAGGAGAACTGACTCAACATAAAAGTAAAAGAAAGGCCCTTCACAGAGGGAAGCAGAGATTAGTCATGTGCTAGAGCTTTTTATCTTTTTATAGAACAAAAGTAAAACAGTTTTGAGATATGCATGCTTTCGTCAACGACTCCACAACAGAGAAGCTATCTAGTCCCCCATAATGATACGTGTCAAACGTATCTATAATTTTTGATTGATCCATGCTAGTTTTGTGATGTTGTCACATGTTTCTACTATCTTATTATATCATTTTTATGCATTTTGTCGGACTAACCTATTGACAAGATGCCCAGTGCCAGTTCCTTGTTTTTGTGCTGATTTTGTTGCAGAAAGTTACTTCTGGAAATATTCTCGGAATTGGACGAAAATTTACGATGATTTTTTATTGAAGAAATAAGGACCGGAGCCAGAAGGGCGACCCCGGGAGGGACCCACAGCCCAGGGGCGGGTCCCACCCGCGGGTGAGAGGGGGCCGCGGCCGCTGCCCGCCTCTGCCCCTCGGGAGTCCCCTCATGACGCCCTTTGGCCTATAAATTGTCCCCGACGAAAAAACCCTAACCCCCAAAGGATTTTCCCAAATACGATACAGAGCTCCGCTACCATCGCTGACATGTTTCGGGGGCTCTGAAGGTCCTGTTCCGGCACCCTACCGGGACGGGGATCGACCGCCGGAGCCATCTCCATCAACACCGATGCTTCCCGTGATGAGGAGGGAGTAGTCCCTCACCGGGGTTGAGGCTTATACAAGTAACTATATGGTTATCTCTCTCTCTCCCATGATGTGATCTTCGTTGTGATCATGAGCTTTATTAGTATAGTTGAATACATGATGTTTCCCTATGTGTAATGGATATGATGTTGCTCAAGTGGTGTTATCTAGTATAATTTGCGGAGTCACCGTTGTGATCACGGTACCACGGCGACAGTGAGGGTGGCGTGTGTGGCTCTATTCATCAAGATTAGAGAGATCTTCATCATGAGTTTGTTCTTTATTATTGTTGGATTGAATAGATCATGAGGTTTCTTGATTCTTGTGTTATTGAAGAAAGAGACTATTCAAGAAATAGGTTGTGGTGTTTGTTAGTACTATCTTTGGATGCGGATAGTGACAGCATGAAGTGTCCATAGATGTGGAATACGAACTTTAAGGTGTGCTTTTCGTAGCCCTACGCAATTCTCATCCTATTTGATCCACGAAAGAATGATCTCCGAGTAACGTCTACCATGCATGTGTTTTTGTGGGAACTATCATGTGTTTAATTATGTTAATGATGTTGAGAGTAGTCACTAGTGAAAATATGAAGCCTAGGCCTTGTTTCCAAGCATTGATACATCGTTTTTAGTCACTTTTGTCACTTGTTTGCTTGCTGCCATTTTTATTACAGAATTACAAAATCACCTTTTACCATCCATATCACTTGCATTTTACTATCTCTTTGCTGAACTAGTGCACCTATACAATTAGCCATTGTATTAGGTGTGTTGGGGACACAAGAGACTTCTTGTATCTTAATTGCAGGGTTGCTTGAGAGAGGATAAATTCACCTTACACCTCCCTGAGATCGAACCTTGGGTTACTCACTTAAGGGAAATTTGTTGTTGTCCTACAAACCTCCGCGCTTGGAGGCCCAACAAGCCTACAAGAATAGAAGCGTGTAGTAGACATCACATAACAAGCAAGGCTTTTAGACTTGTGAGAGCGGCTGGTAATTAGAGGAATGAGATCACTCCTCGTTATCCTTTGTTTTACCACTAACCAATGTTTGACTAATTTCTCAGGTTTGCACTGTGCGAAGGAGAATGGTGGGTTATATTTATATTTTGATTGAGACGCGGAGTCTCTTGCTAGCTCTCGGGTTGATTCAAGTGAGGACGTAAACCATCAACACCGGGTGAAAGGGGGGAAATGACCTTGCTTGTCACAAGTTATATCTAGCTCTCTACTGCTTCCTCATGAGCTTAAAAACAGAGACACAAAAAGGAGAATTTTGAATAGTTTAAAGGTAGCACATGAAAAAATTACTTGGAGTGGCAGGAAAATACCACATATAGGTAGGTATGGTGGACACAGATGACATGGATTTTGGCTCAAGGTTTTGGATGTACAAGCAGAATTCCCTCTTAGTACACAGTTTAGGCTAGCAAGGTTATTTTAAGCAAACACAAACTATCAACCGGTACAGCAAAAACTTATATGACAACATATTAGAAACATTATAAGACTCCACATTGTCTTCCTTGTTAACCAAACCCTCTTACTAGAAAATATCTAGACCTTGGAATTACCTCTTATACAAACCAAATTTCAACAAGCTTTACGGCAGTTCTCCATTAATGGGTTTTACTTACAAGATACAAAAGCTTAAACATGATCTACTTAGTAACTCGAAACAATTGACAAGTATCAAATTATCCAAGATAGTGATCTACAAGGGTATGTAAGTGTTTTCCATTATGCCAATTACCACATGCAACATTTTCTGTTCCAACCAAACACCAATCAACATATTTAAACAACTCTCCAAACAAGTATAAGTGAAGCAAGAGAGTACTTTCTTTAAAAGAACTAATAGATCTGACAAAATATACATGAAAACAAGAGCTAAAAGCTTAACAGCGCTAGAAATGAATACTCAACAAATATAAGTGAAGAATAGGAGTATTCTAATAAAAAAGCGGAGCGTGTCTCTCTCCCAAACAAGAATGCTAGGATCCAACAAGTTGTGACCAGAAGATAAAACATAGACAAACTGAAAATAAAAGCACACATACGCTCCAAGAACAGCACGTATGATGTGAAGCAATAAAAATATAGTCTCCCTAGAGATGACCTGATAGTTTGTCGATGAAGAAGGGGATGCCTTGGGCATCCCCAAGCTTAGATGCTTGAGTCTTCTTGAAATATGCTGGGGAGGGGAGCCTCCCCAAGCTTAAGCTCTTCACTATTCTTGATCTTATTATATCACCCTTCTCTCTTGACACTTGAAAACTTCCTTCACCCCAAACTCAACATAATTCTCATTAGAGGGTTAGTGCATCAATCAAAAACTCACATGTTCTGTAAGGACGCAAACATGGCAATTATCTTAAACATTAGCTACTGTTACTAGACTTATGTGAAGCTCTTCCACCCAAAAAATAATTCCACCTAACACTTGTAATAGAGAAAATGCAAAACAAATGACAGAATCTGTCAAAATCAGAATAGTCCGCAAAGACGATTTTTTTCGAGGTACTTACGGGACTCAGATCGAAAAACGTTGAACTAACGAAAGATGCGGACATATACCAGGAGTATGCACAAAACATTTCAGATTTAAATAACGTTTCTATAATTTTAGGAATTTCGTACAGTGAAAAGAAGAAATCTGTTCCTGCGCAGTGATCCCAACATAGCATCATCTTAACATTAGAGACTTTCCTTGGCACAGCAATGTGAAAAAGTAAAGATACAAAGGAGTTGCTACAGAAATAGACAAGCACCTTGACTCAATAAAAGAAAAATTGTAGAAAAATAAAATGGGTTGCCTCCCATAAGCGCTTCTCTTTAACGTCTTTTAGCTAGGCACAAAGAAAAAATCAAGTATTATCAAGAGTGGAAACATCAAAATCGTAGCTTGTTCGAACAATAGAATCAAAAGGTTGTTTCATCCTCTTCCTAGGAAAGTGTTCCATACCTTTCTTGAGTGGGAATTGAAATTTAATATTACCTTCTCTCATATAAATAATAGCACCAACAGTTCTAAGAAAAGGTCTTCCAAGCACAATAGGACAAGACTTTTTAGTAATGAAAGAAATACTAGCACCAATATCACACAAAGCATTGCAATCAAAATCATTCAACTTCATTTTAATGATGGGCTCCCAACCATCTTCTAACTTTCTAGGGATAGAAGCTTCACGTTTTAATTTCTCTTCCCTAGCATGCATGAGAGCATTAGTAATATGCTTAGTAAAAGCCAGGTTTATTTTACTAGCCTTAGGACTTATAGCTAGCTTTTGTAAGAACAAAATAACTTCAGAGAGGTTACAACCATCAAAATCAAAATTATTATCATCAAAAGTAATGGGCCATTATCTCCTATACTTTGAAAATTTCAGCACTCTTATCAATAACGGTTTCAGTGCTTTCAGGCAATTTAAAACGTTTTGCAACAGAAGTAGAGACCTTCCCAACACCAATTATCTTACCATTAATAGTAGGAGTTTTAATATCACTTGAGGCTACAGCTTTTTCAGTGGTAGAAATAGTGCAAACTCTAGCAATACTATTCTTTTTAGTAACTTCAGCCTCTCTTGCCCACCTAGCATGCAACTCGGCTAGCATCCTGACATTGTTATCAATTTTAATTTGTATAGCATTAAAAGTTTTGTTCTCTTTAACATCATGAGGCATATTCTTTATTTTTAGAAATTCAACATCAAGAGCAAGACTATCAACTTTAGAAGCAAGAGTATCAAATTTCCGTAGTTTTTCCTCAATAGTTTTATTGAAAGCAGTTTGTGTGCTAATAAAATCCTTAAACATAACTTCAAGATCAGAGGGCACACTTTTATTATTTTTATAGGAACTACCATAAGAATTACCATAACCATTTCCACTATATATTAGAAGGATAAGGCCTATAATTGCTATTACCAAAATTATTCCTATAGGCATTGTTGTTGAAGTTATTATTTTTAATGAAGTTCACATCAACATGCTCTTCTTGAGCAACCAAAGAAGCTAAAGGAACATTATTTGGATCAACATGCACTTGACCATTTGAAAGCATAGACATAATAGTATCAACTTTATCATTCAAGGGAGAGATTTATTCAACAGAATTTACCTTCTTACCTGTTGGTGCTCTCTCGGTGTGCCACTCAGAATAATTCATCATCATATCATCAAGAAGCTTTGTTGCAGCACCTAAAGTGATGGACATAAAAGTCCCGCCAGCAGCCGAATCCAACAAATTTCTCGAAGAAAATTTTAATCTTGCATAAAAGGTTTGGATGATCATCCAAGTAGTCAGTCCATGAGTGGGACAATTCTTAACCAATGATTTCATTCTCTCCCAAGCTTGAGCAACATGTTCATTATCAAATTGATTAAAATTCATTATGCTACTTCTCAGAGATATAATCTTAGCAGGAGGATAGTATTTTCCAATGAAAGCATCCTTGCATTTAGTCCATGAATCAATACTATTTCTAGGCAAAGATAGCAACCATTCTTTAGCACGTCCTCTCAAGGAGAAAGGAAAAAGTTTCAGTTTTATAATATAACTTTCTACTTCCTTATACTTTTGCATTTCACATAATTCAACAAAGTTATTATGTTGAGCAGCAGCATCTTCAGTACTAACACCAGAAAATTGCTCTTTCATAACAAGATTTAAAAGTGCAGGCTTAATTTCATAAAACTCTGCTTTAGAAGCAGGTGGAGCAATAGGTGTGCATATGAAATCATTGTTGTTTGTGCTAGTGAAGTCACACAACTTAGTGTTCTCAGCAGTATTCATTTTAGCCGAATTAAAAACAAGATAGAAAATAACACTCGAAAATAAACTAGAAACAAGAAACTAATTTTTTTGTGTTTTTGATATTTGAAAGCAAACAAGATAAAATAAACTAAGCAAGACAAAAACAAAATAATGAGATTGGAAGTGTGAGACTCCCCTTTCAGAAGCTCCTCTAATTCCCCGGCAACGGTGCCAGAAAAGAGCTTGATGGCGTGAAACCACACGTTCGTCGGGAGACCCCAAGAGGAAGGTACGATGTAGTGCAGCAGCAGTTTTCCCTCAGTAAGAAACCAAGGTTATCAAATCCAGGAGGAATCAGAAGTGCTCCGAAGGTTGTCAGCGGCATGCGCGGCACAACGCGAGTGCTGACATGGAACCTACACACAACACAATCAAACTATTTTGTCCCAACGAAACAGGAAGGTTGTCAATCCCCTCGGCTTGCTGAAAACAAAGGATTAAACATATGGTGTGGAAATAAATGTAAATGCAAAAGTGGACAACGAGCAAATGATGATGAAATGTGGTGTAAACGGTGCTTGTTTCAGTGTAGAAGAATGGACCGGGGTCCACAGTTCACTAGTGGAGTCTCTCCATAAATGATGGCTAACATGCTCGGTAAACAAATTACAACTGGGCAATTGACAAATAATGAGCGCATGACAATGCATATATATGAAAAAATGATACATAGACCATTATCCTACAACATCTATGACTAATAATCCACCGTCAGGTTAACATCCGTGTCCCCCGTTGGTATTAAGTTGCAAGCAACAGATAATCGCAATAAGCAAAGTGTGTAATGTAAACAACAAAAATGAACGTAGACATAGCATTGTTGTTTTATCCCTAGTGGCAACAGCACATCCACAACCTTAGATGTTTATGTCACTCACCCAGATTACTGGAGGCATGAACCCACTATCGAGCATAAATACTCCCTCTTGGTGTTAAAAGCATCTACTTAGCCTAAGCATCTACTAGCAACGGAGAGCATGCAAGATCATAAACAACATATAAAGATAGATTGATAATCAACTTGATCATAGTATCAATATTCATCAGATCCCAGCAAATACAACATGTAGCATTACAATAAGATGATCTTGATCATGTTAGGTAGCTCACAAGATCTAAACATGATAGCACAAAGAGGAGAGACTACCATCTAGCTACTGCTATGGACCCGTAGTCCAAGGATGAACTACTCACGCATCACTTCGGAGGCAGGCATGGTGATGTAGAGCCCTCCGGTGATGATCTCCCCTCCGGCAGGGTGCCGGGAAGAGCTTCAGGAACACTCCCGAGTAGGGTTTGACGACGGCGGCAGCTCTAGAACTTTTCGTGGAATATGACTAGGTATTTAGGGTTTTCGGGGCAGGAGGAATAAATAGGCGAAAGGACGGCGTCGGAGGGCACCTGGGGGGCCCACACCACCCCTCGGCGTGGCAGGAAGGGGGCCGCGCCGAGCCCTGGTGAGGGTGCCCCCTGGCACCCCTCTGGCTCTCCTTCGTGCTCCGTGGATGTTTCGGTGAAATATTTGTGTCCGTTGATTTTCGTCCAATTCCGAGAATATTTCCTTAATAAATTTTCTGAAAAGGAAAACAACAGAAAATAGGAACTGTCACTGTGGCATCTTGTTAATAGGTTAGTACCCGAAAATGTATAAAAATACTATAAAGTGTATGCAAAACATGTAACAATAGGCATAATATCAACATGGAACATCAAAATTATAGATACGTTTGCAACGTATCAGCCGCTTCAATCCAACTATCCAAGAAGATGCAAAATACACGCGAGGAGGTAGCAACAAAAACATCAACGCCCACAATCACTATTGTGCTCTAATCGCACCAAAATCTACGAAATAGATCAGCCTGGACTGCGCATGGGCCCCACCTGGGCGCCTCGTCCACCGACTCGCGTCGCCTCTTCGCCTATGAATTCACCTTTGACCTAAAAACTGAGGGAGCGTCAACCATATTTCCAGAAAACATCCGACGCCTCCGCCACCGCCAACCCTAATTCGGGAGGGATCAGAAGCTCTTCCCGGCACCCTGCCTCCGGAGTGATGCGTGAGTAGTCCACCACGGGACTACGGGTCCATGGCAGTATCTAGATGGTTGTATCTTCTCCTTCTACTCCATTGTTTAGATCTTGTGAGCTACCTAACATGTTCAAGGTCATATTATCTGTAATTGCTACATGATGTGTTTGCTTGGATCTGATGAATTGTGGAAATCATTACTTTTGTTCATCTCTTTGTGTTAAGTTTTATTTATGATCTTGCATGCTCTCCGATGCTAGTGGATGATTTGGCCAAGTAATTGCTTGTGTTATAAGAGAGAGTATTTATGTTAGATAGTAGGTTCATGCCTTCTTGAGCTGAGTGCGACTGACAGAAATGCTCAAAGTCAAGATTGTGTTGTTGCTACTAGGGAGAAAACAGCGGTGTTTATTTCCTTGTGTTATTACATTGCTTACATTATGCACTTTGCTTATTGCGATAATCTGTTGCTTGCAACTTAATACCTTTGGGAGACATGCTGGATAGCCATCCCGGGGTGGATTATTAGTCATAGACGCAGTTGGATAACGGTCTATGTATTTTGACGTAATGCCCATATTAAATGAAACGGTGAACTATATTGTTTTATGATAGCATTGCTATGCGCCCACAATTTTGTCAATTGCCTTGCTGTAATTTGTTTACCCATCATGCATATCTTCTGGAGAGACACCACTAGTTATCTGTGGACCCGGTCCTATTTTCCTACACTGTTTATAATTGTTTTAATAGCTTTCCCCACTCATTTGCTTGCTGGTCATATTTTACTTTCATCATATTTTACACTTGCACAATTAATTCTTTGTGTTCAGCAAGCCGGAGAGATTGACAACCTCTCTGTTTCGTTGGGGCAAAGTAGTTTGTTTGTGATTGTGTGCAGGTCCATGTCAATTATCGTAAACGGTGCCGTTGACACCTTGCTAAGCCTTCTCCAAGTCCTACTGGATTCGATAACCTTGGTTTTGTAATCAAGGGAAAACTGCTGCTACACTGCATCATACCTTCCTCTTGGGGTTCCCCAGCGACGTGTGATCACGCCAACAACTTTTCAGGCGCTGTTGCCGGGGACTTGGAAGCTTCAGCTAGGGGAGTTTCACACGTCCTTGCACTTTACTTTGTTATTGTCTTGCTTAGTATATTTTTTGTTAGTCTCGTCTTGCTTTTCGTTTGCTTTAAAACTAAAAACACAAAAAAAATACAACAAGTAGTTTCTTTTTGTTCTGCTTAGTTTCTTGCTTTAATATTGTTAGAATGGGTTCAGCTGATAATACTAAGTTGTGTGACTTCACTAGCATGAACAACAATGATTTTATATGCACACCTATTTCTCCACCAGCTTGCAAAGCCGAATTTTATGAGATAAAACCCGCTTTGTTTAATCTTGTCATGGAAGAGCAATTTTATGCTGCTAGTGGTGATGATGCCGCCTCTCATTTAAATAAATTTATTGAGTTATGTGATATTCATAATATAAAGAAGTAGAGGGCAACAGTATAAAACTGAAACTTTTTCCTTTTTCCTTAAAAGGACGTGCTAAAGAATGGTTATTATCTTTGCCCAGAAATAGTATTGATTCTTGAACTAAATGTAAAGATGCTTTTATTGGGAATTATTATCCACCTGCAAAAATTATACTATTAAGGAGTAACATTATGAATTTTAAACAATTTGATAATGAACATGTTGCTCAAGCTTGGGAGAGAATGAAATCTCTAGTTAAAAATTGTCCCACTCATGGACTGACTACTTGGATGGTCATCCAAACTTTTTATCGAGGATTAAATTTTTCTTCAAGGAACCTATTGGATTCGGCCGCTGGAGGTACCTTCATGTCCACCACATTAGGTGCAGCAATAAAACTCTTGGATGAAATGATGGAAAATTATTTGCAATGGCACACCGAGAGAGCTCCTAGTGGTAAGAAGGTAAATTCTGTCGAGGAAATCTCCTCTCTGAGTGATAAGGTTGATATGATTATGTCTATGCTTGCTAGCAAACAAGTTCCTATTGATCCAAATAATGTTCCTTTAGCTTCTTTGGTTGCTCAAGAGGAGAAAGTTAATGTTAATTTTGTTAAAAACAATTTCAACAACAATGCTTATAGGAATAACTAGGGTAATAATAATTATAAACCTTATCCTACAAATAATGGTAATCCTTATGGAAATTCTTATGGTAATTACCACAACAATAATAGAAGTGTGTCCTCTGATCTTGAAAGCATGCTTAAAGATTTTATCACTTCACAAAAGGCTTTTAATAAAATTGGTGAGGAAAAGCTTGAGAAACTTGATAGTCTTGTTGCTAAAGTTGATAACTTTTCTCATGAAGTTGATTTTCTTAAAATATTTTTTTGCCTCATGATGTTAAGGAACATAAAAAATTAAATGCCATACAAATTAAAATTGATAACAATATAAGGATGTTCGGTGGGAAAGAGAAGAAAGAGAGGCTGAAATTGCATGCTAGGTGGGAAAGAGAAGAAAGAGAGGCTGAAATTGCTGAAAATAGTAAGGTTGCTAATTGATGACCCACAAGTATAGGGGATCTATCGTAGTCCTTTCGGTAAGTAAGAGTGTCGAACCCAACGAGGAGCAGAAGGTTTGACAAGTAGATTTCAGCAAGGTTTTACTGCAAGCACTAAAAGAGAAATATTTTTGGAGTTTTGATATAAAGAACAAGTAAATAAAAGGGTGCTACAATAGTTGCAGCGAATAGCCCAATCCTTTTAAGCTCAAAGGACAAGCCGGTTGTGCTACTTATAATGATTAAAACGTTCTCGAGGACACATGGGAACTTCTACCTAGTCATTTTCATTGCACGCCGGTGATTAATCTTTAATGTTTTGATAAAAAGCTGTGTGGGTAGACCTATGCTAATGCACCGCCCTTACTTGGACAAATACATACTTGTGATTAAACCCCTTGCAAGCATCCGCAACTACAAGAAAGTAATTAAGATAAAAACCTAACCACAGCCTTCAACTCCGAGACCCTACACTCCCTAGTGCACTAGTTCGCGAATTGGGGTTTAGGTTTCTGTCACTCCTGCAACCCTACCATAGGCAAACTAAATACACCATGCATTACCATAGGCCCTTTAAAAGGTGAAGTATCATGCAGTCGACATTCACACGATACCACTAGAGGAATTACACCACAACATATAATCAAACCATTAAATATTACTCAACATTATGCAATTACTAGTGTCGAGGTTGGGGCTCGGCAATTCCCAAGGTTAGGTACCCCGGGTTGATTGAGGGGAAGAGAGGATGAACGTTGGTGATCACGACGGCTAACAGGGGGCGAATTTACCCAGGTTCGGCCCCTCGAGATGAGGTAAAGACCTACTCCTGCTTGTCTGATATTATCGAGGTGGCTACAATGGCGAGACTGGCAATCTCGCTAGGGTTTGCCTGTGTGTTTCTTGCCCTAGGTGGCGCACCCTCCTGGCCTTTATATCACAGGCCAGGTCTCGGGTGGACGGTGCGGATTGCACATTACAGGATAAGGAAAGTCTCATCACCGATCTAACCGGCTACTTGGGCCTCACGGTGCACTTCATGGGCTTCAATGGGCTTCCCTTGGCGTGACCCAGGTACCAGCACCGTGGGGTACCCGAAAGGTAGCCCCACGACAGTAGCCCCCGAGTGCTTAGTCGAATCGCAGAGTCGAGTAAAGGACTCCTTCCTCCGGGCACGCCATCTGGTTCCTTTATGAGTCAACCTTCGAGCGTATTTGCCTTGAATCATCGGGTGTGCCGCATGATCTTCTTGATTCGCCAACTTTCGACTGTCGTTGTCCTTAGTCATCGGGTGCGCGAACAGCGCTCCCGATGGGAGTAGCCCCCGAGATTAATCTGAATTGCTTGCAATTGAGGTTAAACTCAATTTTTCTTTAGTCGAAAAGCCCGCTCCCGATGGGAGTAAGAAGATGTCTCGAAATACCCGAGTCAAAAACTGGCCTTGCTCGACTTACTCTGTACTCAGCCTTGATGGCCTACTGAAGTGGCTTAAACTCAGCTCTTAAAGCTTACTGATTGTTCGTCCACTCGAATGACAAATTCGGGTATCATCAGCTTGTAAAGCTTACTACGTACTTGTCTTACTCGAATGGATTGTCGAGTGCTCTGCCGGATCGTTGGCTTACTTGATACGACTCCGTAGTGACGTCAGGGATGACATCAGTGATGACGCTTCCTGGCACACTCTGCGCCCGACGGGACATGACGAAGTGGGCCCACTGTCACAGCGGCCGCTGATGAATTTGGACCGTTGGGCGCGAAACTTTCGCGGGATAATGATGACGCCTTGATTCCCGTGCGTAGTGGGCGGCGTGGCCGGCGACGGTTTGCCCTCTCCGCACGACACGTGGACGGCCGGATGTTGTCCTCGATTACCATTCCACGGAGGACGGCCTAGATGAACCGTCCCCACGGTACATATTTTCCACCGCGACGGTGAAACAGTTCACTCCATCTTCATTCTCTCGCCATCTCCGCAATCTTCTCCGCCATTGCTGTCCTTGCGCCCAGTTTTCCCGAGCTTTCTCCATTCCCTCGAGCGAGGATGGGCTCGAAACGAGCGAAGACCACCGAGGGCGCCGCCGCCGCCGCCGATGCAGGCATTAAGAAGGTGGAAGGCGACTGGGTGAAGTCGTCGGTGAAGAAAGCCGATCTTGAGAGCCTCCGCGCGCAGGGGCTGCTGCCGCCGGCGGACCAGGCGGCCGTGCGCGCTCCGGGAAAAGAGGTACTCCCCTCTCCTCGCGATGGGGAACGCGTTTGCTTCGTGGAGTTCCTTCCACGGGGTTTCGGGTTCCCCATCCACGATTTTGTTCGTGGTCTCATGTTCGCTTATGGGATTCAGATCCACGATCTGACTCCCAACAGCGTCTTGAGCATCGCGAGCTTTATCGTGCTCTGCGAGTGCTTTTTGGGAATCTCTCCCAACTGGCTTCTCTGGAAGTCTCTGTTCCTCGTTCGCAAGAACGTTGGGAAGTCGAAGCAGGTCTACCCAGTCGGCGGCTTCAACATCCAAGTGCGTGGCGACACCACGTTCTTCCAGATGAAGAAATCCGACTCCGTCCAGAATTGGCGGAGGAAGTGGTTCTACGTCAGGTGCGACCAAGAAGGCCTTCCCGACTTCGCGGCTGACCGCGCGTTGCAGAAGACGAAGGCGTGGGCGCACCCGCTGTCCAAGGAAGATAGGGAGGCGACCAAGCCGCTGCTGGCGCTCCTCCGCGAACTTCTGAAGACCCTTGGTCGCGAGTCGGGTGGGGTGCACCTCATCGCGACCTTCTTCAGGCTCCGAGTGCAGCCGCTCCGCCGCCGCGCCCAGCCAATGTGGGCGCGTGCATCCGGCGATGAACTTGATGACGAAGAAGTCGAGTCGAAGGTGAGGAGCATCACCAGCCTCCGAGCCGCAGACACATGCAGCGTCAAGTGCCCGGTGCAGCCATATGGCCTCGACAATCCTGTGCCTGAGGTAGGTGTCTTGAACCTTGCTCGTCTTGAGTTTTCTTCAGTCGAATCTTATTGCTTGACTCGAATTTTTTGACAGGGTCGTTCCAGCTTTGTTAGCCTTCCTCCGCTGATGGAGAACGGTCCTCACGCTGAGGCAGAGGTCGTGAAGGAGGACGAGGAGGATGACGACGAACTCCCTTCCGCCAACTCTCCGAGCGAAGAGGTGGAGGAGGATGATGAAGACGAAGAACCACAGTCGAAGCGGCAGAAGCGAAAGAGTGGCGAGTCTGCTTCGGCTTCGTCACCTGCAAAGCAGGTGGAGGTGGAGGACGCGGGAGAGGCGAGCGAGTCGTCATCGGGTGCC
This sequence comes from Puccinellia tenuiflora, assembly GCA_012064385.1. NCBI lineage: Eukaryota > Viridiplantae > Streptophyta > Magnoliopsida > Poales > Poaceae > Puccinellia > Puccinellia tenuiflora. The sequence goes on along the minus strand of QRDG01000545.1, from coordinate 193,818 downwards.
AGACACACGAGCGACCCTGACGGAGCCTTTGGTCGTGCGTCCCATCAGCTCTGCGCCGCCGAGTAGATTTGCAAGGTTGCCCTCCGTCTCCCTAGGGAGTGAAGATGATGCGGATGTCACCAGGTTAGTTGCGTAACCATTGCCGTGCCTGTTGCCGAGTGTGCTTTTTGACTTGCGAGTACTTGAATTGACCCCTCCTATCACAGCGGCCGTACTGGCGCTGCTGGTTCTTCTCCCCGCGAAGTAGAGCATACTTCCACCCTCGTGGTCGAGCAGACTGCACCGACGACCGAAGAAGAGCCACCAGCGGGTGATGCGCCGACCTTGAAGGCTTCGACTTCCTCCGTGCCAAAGAAAAATGCTGATGCGACCTCGGTGGACGCTGGATTGCTTGAGCATGTAAGTACCTCTTGACTCAGTCCGCAAGATCTGTATCGGGTGCGCGAACAGCGCTCCCGATGGGAGTAGCCCCCGAAGATGGGCGTGACTAGAATAGTCGGGCACAGATTGATGTCTTGTTCTTTGCACAGCCGTTTTGTCGCCAGCTGCTGGAGGGAGCCGCAGCCTTCGTGCGAATGGAGAAGAGTGAGGGTCGACTCCGCACTGCTCTGGAGCAAGCAAACAGTGAGTACTAGCCCTTGCGTTCAAGAGGTGCTTCGACTATCTTCATTTTTAACTTTGCTTCGGTGATTCACAGGCGAAAGGGAGAGTCTGGCGAAGCGGGTCGCCGAGCTGGAGAAGTCACTGGCTGAAGCCCAAGGTCGTGAGCTGGCCCGGGGTGAAGTGGAGAGACCCAGGTTGAGCACCTGCTCACACTCGCCGATTCTATTGGGAGTAAGTATCTCGGCTCATTGCCTACTTTGCCTTTGTCGGCTGCGGGAGCCTTATGGGTGTGGATTTCCTTTGGAGCAGAAACTTGCGGAGGTGCTCCTCCAGAAGGAACCTCCAGTGACAATGTCGGCTTGACGGAGGCGGTTGGCTTCATCGACCGCGTCTGCGCGTATGCCTCGACGGCGCTACAGAAGTCGACGGGCGCCTTGGCGACTGTGCACCAGGGCATCTTCCCCAGCCAGCCAGCGCCGGTTGCTGTCGACGCGCTTGCGGCTCCGTTTGAAGGCGAGACGACCATCATGGCGGACTACACGCGTGCACAGACGGTACGCGGCTCAGAGCTCACTTTCCAGCTCCTACTTGGTCACCAAGTCGCAGGTGATTTCGAGAGGTGGTCAGCGACTTCCCCCGGAAGCCTGATGGCAGAACCGCATCCCTGAGTGGTGTGAAGGCGCGGGCGAGTCAGCTGGCCGCAACGCTGGTAGCCACCTTCGAGAAGAAAATTGCCAAGGCTAAGGAAAAAGGCTAGGAGATGGCTGCTAGGAAAGGCCGCTCCCAGTCGGAATCTGCGATGTAGACTTTGTTCCTCTAGGATTCTGCTTTTTATTTGGTCTGTAATGAACTTGTGTATTTTGCGGGTCCCTTGGCCGTGAACATGCTGATGTTGAAATGTGAATATGCGCCTTCGAGTCTTCTGCCATTTTTATTCTTGGATGTGCCTTCTTTCCTTGTTTAACATTGTCGAACTTGACAGTCTGAGGTGGGCGAGGCTCCTGAGGTTGCTGGAGCTACTGGTGCGGGTGAGGATGAGGACACCTCTTCGGCTGCACCTAGTCGCACCCATCGTCAAGCTCCGGCAGCCCCTGTGCGAAGCGTAAATGATCAACGAGTGATGACTTATATGAGGAACAAGATTGTTGAGCTCGAGTCGAAGCTGAAGGTTGCCGAGTCAGAGCTGGCACGCTTGAAGTCGCAGGCTGCTGCGCCGTTCTCCCCGCGTGAGGAGTTCCTTCTTGGCCAGATTGACTTGATCAGTCGACAGCTGCAAGGTTGGCTTTCTGGCGCTTTGCTTTGACTTCTTCATGCTCTCGCTGTTCTAAGTGCTGAGTCTTGATGCAGATGTGAATCCTGATTGGAAGGCCGAGCAGAGTCGAGTAGACGAGCGGGTGGAAAGAGAGGCCACCGGTGACTCACTCGAAGCGCGTACATTTTGGTCGAACAGACCCAGAGGCAGTATACTGGCTAAGATGCTGGATCGAACCTGGCGGGCTGCTTTGCTCTTGGAAGGTTGTAGGAGAACCCTCATGCAGATCAACAAAGTGTACTTTCCGCACAACGAGCAGCCTACTGGACTGGCTGCGCTGCTGGAGATGTACCGTGAGGGCAAGGCGATGAAAGAGGTCGTACTTGCTCAACTTGTTGGCGGAGCGAACGTGGCGCTGGCATACGTTCGAATGCACCGACCTCATCTTCCCTTGGACAGGGTGCTTGATGGATTGCCTGGAGCAGATGACTACGCCGATACTCTTGCAGCGGCGCGTCGGATGATTCAACAGGTCCTGAGTTATAGTGAGCATCTTGTAGGGCCACTCGATGCGCCAAAGGATGAACCTGTAGAATAGGACTGGCAAACTGTTGTTGCACAATGTTAGATTGTAACATAAATATGCATGTATGTATGCCCATGTGATGTTATTCGCTGAATGTATAACGTGTGATTTTGCACTCGTAAACCTGTATGGAGCGGCCCCCGAGTGAATCGGGTGACGTCTTAGGTATGTTTGAGTTAGGCATGTGCGGCGCAGCCCCCGAGTGGCTCGAGTGGCGGCCTAGTGTTTTCGAGTTATGCCTGTGCGGCGCAGCCCCCGAGTGATTCGATTGGCGGCCAAGGCTGAACTTTGACCTGTATGGCGCGAGCCCCCGAGTGATTCGAGTGGCGGCCTAGGATTTTTGAGTTTATGCCTGTGTGGCGCAGCCCCCGAGTGATTCGAGTGGCGGCCAAGGCTGTACTTTGACCTGTATGGCGCGAGCCCCCGAGTGGTTCGGGTGGCGGCCTAGGATTTTCGGGTTATGCCTGTGTGGCGCAGCCCCCGAGTGATTCGAGTGGCGGCCAAGGCTGGACTTAGACCTGTATGGCGCGAGCCCCCGAGTGGCTCGAGTGGCGGCCTAGGATTTTCGGGTTATGCCTGTGTGGCGCAGCCCCCGAGTGATTCGAGTGGCGGCCTAGGCTGGACTTAGACCTGTATGGCGCGAGCCCCCGAGTGGTTCGAGTGGCGGCCTAGGATTTTCGAGTTATGCCTGTGTGGCGCAGCCCCCGAGTGATTCGAGTGGCGGCCTAGGCTGGACTTAGACCTGTATGGCGCGAGCCCCCGAGTGGTTCGAGTGGCGGCCTAGGATTTTCGAGTTATGCCTGTGTGGCGCAGCCCCCGAGTGATTCGAGTGGCGGCCTAGGCTGGACTTAGACCTGTATGGCGCGAGCCCCCGAGTGGTTCGAGTGGCGGCCTAGGATTTTCGGGTTATGCCTGTGTGGCGCAGCCCCCGAGTGATTCGAGTGGCGGCCAAGGCTGGACTTAGACCTGTATGGCGCGAGCCCCCGAGTGGCTCGAGTGGCGGCCTAGGATTTTCGAGTTATGCCTGTGTGCGCAGCCCCCGAGTGATTCGAGTGGCGGCCTAGGCTGGACTTAGACCTGTATGGCGCGAGCCCCCGAGTGGTTCGAGTGGCGGCCTAGGATTTAGGTTGATTGTTCGCAAAGGAAAAAATGATGAGTCTTTTTCTTCAAATATCTTTATTGATTCTCGCAAACAGGCCGCCTCGTTAAAACCCTTCCAGTCCCTTAGGTACCCTGGCGAGGGAAAGAGTGCGTGAGAAACCTGCTGCTACTTGACAAGTTGAAGTTTACAAGTTGGGGTCGATCAGGCGTAGAAGCGGTGTAGCTGTGCCACGTTCCACGGATTGCTGCAGACTGTCCCCGTCTTCGAGTCCTTCAGGCGGTAAGCTCCGTTGCCGATTGCCTCTGTCACGATGTATGGACCCTCCCATGGGGAGGCGAGTTTGTGCACCTTCTTCTGCTTGAGCCGGAGAACCAGATCCCCTGGGACGAATGCTCTAGGCCGCAGTCGTCGCCCATGGTAGTTGCGCAGGTCTTGCTGGTACATGGCTGTGCGGCTGAGGGCGATGTCGCGTGCTTCATCCAGGGTATCCACGTCATCTTCGAGTGCTTCTTCTGCATCAGACTCGTCGTATGCCACCACCCGTGGAGCATCAAATTTTGATGTCGCCAGGGCAGGACTGCTTCGGCCGCGTACACCAGGAAGAATGGTTTGTATACTGGGTAAATCTGTTTGGCGTGCGTGGTGCGTAGGCTCCACTAGCACACTTGGTAACTCCTCACCCAGCTCCTGGGCTCGCTCCAATGGTACTCGCAGACGCTTCTTGATGGCTTTGCATGACTAGGCCATTGGCCTCTTCTCGACTTGCCCATTGGACTGCGGGTGCGAGACGATGCATAACTGAGCTTGATGCCTTGTTCAGAGCAAAAGTCCCTGAATTCTTCGGCTGTGAAGTTCGTCCCGTTGTCGGTGATGATGTCGTGTGGCACACCGAACCTGAAGATGATCGGACCTGATAAAGTTGACCGCTGAGGTTGCAGTTGAGCTTGTGATTGGGACCGCCTCGATCCACTTCGTTGAACTTGTCGACTGCCACCAAGGTGGGTGTGCCCACCTGGGGAGGATTTCTTGAAGGGACCTACCATGTCGAGCCCCCATTGCGCGAAGGGCCATGCGNCTTCGTGAACTTGTCGACTGCCACCAGGAGGTGGGTGTGCCCACCTGGGGAGGATTTCTTGAAGGGACCTACCATGTCGAGCCCCATTGCGCGAAGGGCCATGCGAGTGGTATTGTCTTCAGTGCGGACGCTGGTGCGTGCGGCTTGTTGGCGAACTCCTGACAGCCAACGCACTTTTTTACCAGTTCTTCTGCGTCTTGCATTGCGGTGGGCCAGTAGAACCCTGCTCGCAAGGCCTTGGCCACCAGTGCTCGACTGCGACTTGCGTGGTGCCCGCAGATGCCGGCGTGGATGTCGAGTAAGATAGCTTGGCCGTCGGCTGGATCGATGCACCTTTGGAGGACTCCTGAGATGCTTCTCTTGTAGAGCTCGCCATTGATGATGGTGAAGCCTTTGGAACGGCGGACGATGCGCCTGGCTTCGACTGGGTTCTCCGGCAGCCGCTGGTGCAGCATGTAAGCCAGATACGGGCTTGTCCACGTGGGCTCGACCAGCATTATCTCCATGAGCTCCTTCTCCGTGCTTGGCGGGTTGGCGGTGCTTGTTGTCGATGTAGAGGGTCCTGGCGGGGGCCGGACCTTGATTGAGCGCTGTGTGATGCACTCGAGGAAGACTCCGGGTGGCACCGGAGCTCGATCCGAACCTAGGTTGGCCAGGGCGTCAGCTTCTTCGTTGCTTTCGCGGCCGATGTGCCGCAGTTCGCAGCCGTCGAAGAGGCCTTCCAGTTGATTGTACAGCTCCCTGTAGGCTATCATGTTGTCAGCGATGGCATCGCACTGCTTCATGGTTTGCTGTACGACAAGGTAGGAGTCGCCGTAGATCATGAGGCGAGTGGCGCCGCAGTTCTTGGCCATCCGCATGCCGTGGATCAGGGCTTCGTACTCTGCTTCGTTGTTGGAAGGTGTTGAGAATTTCATCTGCAGCACGTACTTCAGCTTGTCGCCTTTGGGTGAGATGAGCACGACTCCTGCTCCGGCTGAGTTGAACTTTTTGGATCCATCGAAATACATTGTCCATGCATTGGACAAGTCGGGCTCATCAGGCAGTTGTGCTTCTATCCACTCTGTGGTAAACTCTGGGAGGACCTGGGCCTTGATTGCCTTCGGGTGTACATACTTCAACCCCCATGGCCCTAACTCGACAACCCACTTGGCGACTCTTCCTGTCGCGGCCGGGTTGGTGAGAATGTCGGATAGGGCAGAGGAGCTTACCACCGTGATCGGGTGCTCAGAGAAATAGTGTACCACTTTCCTGGACGTCATGAAGACTCCGTATGCTAGCTTCTGATAGTGCGGGTACCGCTGCTTGGAATCAGTTAGCACCTCGCTGAGGTAATACACGGGTCGCTGAACAGGGTGGCTCTTTCCTTCTTCCTCCCGCTCGACTACGAGTACGGTACTAACCACTCTACTCGTGGCCGCCACATACAGGTACAGTGGCTCGTTCTCATGTGGTGCCACCAGCACTGGAGGGGTTGTGAGGGTCTGTTTCAGTTTGTCGAATGCATCTTGTGCCTCCTCTGTCCACTCGAACTTGTCTGCCTTTTTCATCAGTTGGTAGAAGGGCAGGGCCTTTTCTCCCAACTTACTAATAAACCGACTGAGCGCTGCGACTCTGCCGGCTAGGCGTTGTACTTCATGAAGCTTGGTCGGTGCAGGCATGTCGAGTATGTTCTGCACCTTCTCAGGGTTGGCTTCGATTCCTCTCGCAGAAACAAGATACCCCAGTAATTCTCCGGCTGGGACACCGAAGACGCACTTGTCTGGGTTTAACTTGATCTGGTACTTGTTGAGCGCGTCGAAGACCTTGCGGAGGTCGTCGATGAGGCTGCCCTCTGTGCGGGTGGTGACGACTATGTCGTCGACGTAGACCTGGACGATCTGTCCTATGAGCTCTTCAAGCAGGCCTGCATCGTGCGCTGGTATGTGGCTCCAGCGTTCTTCAACCCGAAGGGCATCATCTGGTAACAGAATACACCATGTGGTGTGATGAACGCCGTCTTCTCCTGATCCTCGACTTTCATCCTGATCTGCTGGTACCCGGAGTAGGCATCCAGGAAGGATAGGCGTGCGCAACCTGCAGTCGAATCGACGATCTGATCAATCCGCGGGAGCGGAAAGTGATCCTTGGGGCAGCATTTGTTGATGGCGGTGAAGTCGACGCACATGCGGAGTTTCTTCGTCTTCTTCTTTTCCACCAATACCGGGTTTGCTACCCACTCTGACTCCTTTATCTCTCGAATGAATCCGGCGTGAAGCAGCCGGTCAATCTCCTTGCTGATGGCATCTCTCTTTGGACCCGCGAAACGCCTCATGGTTTGCTTGACTGGTATACCTGGCATGTCAGAAGGTTGCCAGGCGAATATCTTCCAATTCTCGCGCAGGAACTCGACGAGCGCGCTTTCCTATGCGCTAGTCAGGCTTGATGACACCCTGACTGTCTTATCGGCGTCCGTCGGGTGTACCTGATGGGCCCTTGTGTCGTCGCTTGTGTTGAATGCCGAGTCCTTGGATGATTTCTTCCGTGGCGGGAACAGAGTCTTGTCGTTGTCGACTGCCATCATCTCCAGGTGCTCGTCCATCCCGAAGAACTCAGAAATCCTGCTGAACTCGCGGTCGCAGCTATCAGACCGGTCGAAATCGCCTTTCACCGTGATGACACCCTTTGGTCCCGGCATCTTGAGCAGGAGGTAGGCGTAGTGGGGCACTGCCATGAACCTGGCAAAGGTCGGACGACCCAGTATGGCATGATATTGCGACTTCCAGTCGACTACCTCGAAGTCGATCGCCTCTCGCTGGAAGTTTTCGGGTGTGCCGAATATAACCTCGAGTGTGATTGTTCCCATGGGCGTGACTGCTTGCCCTGGTACTATGCCGTGGAAAGTATTCGCTGATGGCGTCAGGTTGGATGTTGACTTGTCACTACCAGGAAAAGCATTATAGGGAGGTTGCCTATCTGTGGCGCACCCTTAATTTATTCGCCACAAAAAATAATTCTGTGGCGCATGGCTGTCGATGCGCCACAGAAATTTGAACATTCTGTGGCGCATCCTTTGCCCATGCGCCACAGAATGTCCACTTTCTGTGGCGCATGGAACCACATGCGCCACAGAATGTCGATTTTCTGTGGCGCAGCAGCCATGGTGCGCCACAGAATTTTGGTGGGTCCCATGACTAATCATTGAGGCCGGAGTCCAGATGGGTAAATTCTGTGGCGCATGGTGTTTGATGCGCCACAGAAAGTGGACATTCTGTGGCGCATCTGGCCCCATGCGCCACAGAAACATGGCAAATTTCAGAATCCTCAAATTCCAAACCAAAAAAAAGTTATGGCCAACAGAAGAATTTTCCCAGCAAAATAAAAAAATAAAAAAAAGGGAAAAAAATTCTGTGGCGCACCAAAGCCAAGGATGCGCCACAGAATTATTGGGCGGGGATTCGAAATTTTGAATCCCGCCCAATAATTCTGTGGCGCATCCTTGCATTGGTGCGCCACAGAATTGTTGGGCGGGATTCGAAATTTTGAATCCCCGCCAGCCCCCTTCTCCCTCTCTTTTCCCTTTTCTCCTTCTCTCCCTCCACTTCTCCCTCCACTTCTCCCTCCACTTCTCCTCTTCCTTTCTCCTCTTCCCTTCTCCTCTACACTTCTCTCCCCTTCTCCTCCCTCCTCCATCTCTTCTCCTCTCCTCCACATCTTCTCTACTCCTCCTCCACCTCCACCTCCACCTCCACCTCCACCTCCACCTCCGGCGACCTCCTCCACAACTCCGGCGACCTCCACAACTCCGGCGACCACCTCCACAACCCCGACGACCTCAACCTCCGGTGACCTCCTCCTCCACTCCGGTGACCTCCTCCTCCTCCACTCCGGTGACCTCCTCCTCCTCCACTCCGGCAACCTCCTCCTCCACTCCGGCAACCTCCTCCTCCACTCCGGCGACCTCCTCCTCCCCCTCCAGCGAACTCCGGCGAACTCCGGCGACCACCATCCTCCACCAACCTCCGGCGACTCCCTCCTCCACCCATCTACGGCCTCCAAAAAAACGAAACGAAACGAAACGAAATTCCGGCGACCAGATCTAGATCTGGTCAGATCCAGATCTAGATCTGGCCGCCCTTTTTTTTTGAAATTCAAAAAAATTCTGTGGCGCATGGAAGAGGGGTGCGCCACAGAAATATTTCTGTGGCGCACGGTGGGTGGGTGCGCCACAGAAATGTGAGAATTCTGTGGCGCACCAAGCCAGGTGCGCCACAGAAAATATTTTTGTGGCGAGAATTCTGTGGCGCACCCAGCAAACTTGGGGGTGCGCCACAGAATTGCAATTTGGTGCGCCACTGATAGCCCTTTCTGTGGTAGTGTGTTCATTCTTCTGAGAGTGTTGGCGAAGATGATATTGATACCGCTGCCTCCATCCATGAACACCTTCTTCAAGGTGTACTCCCCGATCTGAGCTTCGACTACCAGAGCAGCGTGCCCGGGTCGTGGTATCGCCGGCGGGTGGTCCGCTCTGGAGAAAGTGATCGCTGTTTCTGAGCCTCTCAGGTAATCGGGTACTGCAGGTGGGTTGGTGAGTGCTTGGTAGACCTGGCGGGTGATGATTTTCTGGGTCCTGTTGGAAGGACGTCCCTTCTGTATCATGTTAATCTGCCCACGTACTGCCGGGAATACGTTAGCAGGATCCTGCGGCTGTGGCTGTGGTTGCTGTTGCTGCTGCGGGTAGAAGGCCAGCGCTGCCTGCGCTGGGTTGGTGACTGGAGGAGCAGGCGGCGCCTGGAGAGCCAGCTGTGCGGCTGGCTGTGCCACGGGTGCCGCTTGGTTGTCATGCTGTCCGTTCTGAGGGACTATTCGCGCAAACGCCCTGTATATCTTACGCGCCTTTCTGCAGTCCTTCAATAGGTGGCGGGATCCCCACCTGCCTGTCTCCGGGTCCCTAAACATATGATGCTTGCAGGGTTGTTCTAACTCTTCTTCGTCAGTCAGTGGGCGTCTCCGCCACTCGCGCTTGCGACTTCCTTCACCACGGTAACTGCTTCCACCGCCCTGGTTGTACTGTCTTTCCTCTTCACGGGGGGTTTCGAATCCCGCCGCTACTAACTCGATCGAGTCGTTGCCGACGTAACGCGGCTTCTTCTTCAGGCGCCCTTCTCGCCAGTTGCTAGGTCCCGCTTCTTGTTTCGGAGATCGTGGTGCGTCACGGACCGAGTCTTCTCCATCTGCCCACTAGTTGGCTATCTACATGAGCTCGATCATGTTCCTCGGCCTAAGCCTACCAAACTCCTCACGGAGGTCGCGGCGGTAAACGCCGTGCATGAATGCGTCCATTACCCTGTCTTCTGAGGTGGCTCCGTCCATGGTGTTGCGAAGCAAAGTCCACCGCTGGATGTACGAGCGGAGTGGCTCGTCTCGACCCTGCTTGCACGCCTGGAGCTCAATGAGGGTTGTTGGCCTTGCGTATGTCCCCAGAAAGCTCTTCACGAAAGCGTTCCTAAACTCGTCCCAGGTGCTGAAAGCGTACCTGGGCTAAGTGTTGAGCCACCCGCGTGCAGATCCTGTGAGCATCAACTGGATGTACTGCATGGCTGTAGTCGAAGTACCACCCTGACAGTTGCACGCGATGAGGTAGTCCTCCAGCCAGTCTCTTGGGTCTTGCTTCCCGTCATACTTGGGTGTCTCCGCTGTTAACTTGAAGCCTTTGGGCATCTTCGTGTCACGGATGTTGAAGCTGAAGCATGCGGCTCCGCGTGGCTCGAAGCCGTCGTCGTCGTCGTCGTCGTTGGCCTGTGCACTTGCTGCTTGCTTCCGTCGACTGCGATCCACCCTTCTCTGTGTGACGACGTTGCGGACATCTTCGCCTGGCTGCGGCTGTCGCAGTCGAATTGGGGCTGGGTCTGCAAGTGGTGCAGGTTCACGATCGCGGTGGCCTCGATTCTCGTGCACCCTTTCTGCTGGTGCTGCCTTTGCCAGGACTTCCTCGACTTCCCTGAGGGATTGAATTTGTCGCCTATGAAGGCGAACGTGGGCGTTACCCTCCGGTGGCTGTGTTAGTCGCAGGTAGGTTTCGACTGCCATGAGGGCCGAAGCGGGTGTTTTGGGGACGGGGATTCCGTCCGCATCTTCCGTCATGAATGACGACTCCAGATTGCGAGTGAGGTGGACGCGATCAGCCTCTGGCACCCGCGGCATGCGAGCCCTGTGACGTCCTCCTCCTTGTGTGACTTCTTCCGAACCAGCCATGAACGAGTGCGCTGCCCTCCTGGCACTCGACGCGTCAGCTTGTTCTTTGCGCCGAATCAGATCGGCCTTCTCTAGGCGGACTCGCTCGGACTCCTTTCAAAGCAGGTATTGGACCGCCAGTTGGTCTTCTCGGGGTTCATCTGGTGAAGGGAACGTGCCTTCGTCCACGTGCTTCATGGCCTTGATCGCCATCTCCCGGGTGATGGTGAGTTTTGTCACCCTGTCCGGCATGGTCACCTCCAGCGGGTATGCGGGTTCCCCGCCGTTGGGTCGTACTGAGTTGGTCATATAAACTTGCGCGGGGTAAACCCGTCGAGTGGGGCTGATGCTCCCAGTCCTGCTTCCTTCGTCCGAGCTATGCTCAGAGTCGAAGATCACAGCAACGTGGCGGGTGCCACGGCCGCTACTACTGGCGACTCCGCGATGCGGAGGCGCGGTTGGCGTAGTCGAAATCGGTGTAGGTCTTGGCGCGGACAAGAAGGTCGGAGTAGACTTGTTTCGCGCCGGGGTTGCAGTAGATGCGATTTTTCTGGCAACCGCAGATGTGGTCACCGCAGTCGCCGTTGACGCAATCGTAGATGGTGCTGACGCAGTCGAAGTAGACGCGATTTTCACGGCAGTCAACGATGCGATCGCCGTGGCCGTAGTAGATGCGATCTTCGCGGCGGGTGGTGCTGCGGTCGGCGCAGTCGATGTAGATGCAGGCGCATCCGTCGCGCGCAACGTGGCCAGCGTGGGCCGGAGTGTTCCACGACTGTCCACCAGATAGCGTAGACTACCGAAGGTAATCCACGTGCTCTGCTGCAGCTCAGCGTACGCCGGGAGATCCGCCGGCGAGTGCTGGACAAACTCGAGGAAGCCGGTGTAGATCGACTCTCTGGCGCTGATGCCGTTCTTCATTGCAGATGAGGCCGGCGCAACCATGACTCCAACGATCTGTTCTTCCCACAGACGGCGCCAATTGTCGAGGTTGGGGCTCGGCAATTCCCAAGGTTATGTAACCCGGGTTGATTGAGGGGAAAAGAGGATAAACGTTGGTGATCACGACGGCTAACAGGGGGCGAATTTACCCAGGTTCGGCCCCTCGAGATGAGGTAAAGACCTACTCCTGCTTGTCTGATATTATCGAGGTGGCTACAATGGCGAGATGACAATCTCGCTAGGGTTTGCCTGTGTGTTTTCTCCCCTAAGTGGCGCACCCTCCTGGCCTTTATATCACAGGCCAGGTATCGGGTGGACGGTGCGGATTGCACATTACAGGATAGGAAAAGTCTCATCACCGATCTAACCGGCTACTTGGGCCTCACGGTGCACTTCATGCGCTTCAATGGGCTTCCCTTGGCGTGACCCAGGTACCACCACCGTGGGGTACACGAAAGGTAGCCCCACGACATCCCCCTTACACCAACTCCCGCCACACGCATCCGTGCTACGCTTCCATCTCCAGTACCGCATGAGACTGACATTGCTACGTCACTTTGGACGCCCTCGCTCGTCGTGGCTCCCGCATCGCCACCGAAGCCGGCAATTGGGAGACAAAAAGAGAGTGGGAGCGTTCGTGCGCCCTTGCTTACCTGTTAGGGTTCTCCGCTGAGTGGTCGGATTGGTGGGGCTCGATTGTTATACTTGTTTTATGATCGCTTGATATTTATCCTTGTTTGATTTTTGCATATCTTAATATAATCACACAAAACAAATGGTGGCTGCTCTTGGGTACCATACCATGGTAACCCGAAGAACCCCATTTGTCCCACGATTCGAGATGCGCCGCAGAATGGTGATCGATGCCGAACCGATATCACTTATGTCTCGAACGCATCCTCCAGCATATAGCTGTTCCATTTAGCATCATCTGGGCGTTCTTGCAACCGTGGACAAACAACTAACATATCGCCGATCAGATCAAATACTATGTTAAATCCAGGTAACCAGGTTAATGCGAGCGTCCATGCCAGATGCCACCATCTGAACATTACTATTTCCTGTCGAGTAGTAATATCTCCGGACGCAACAGCAAAGCATGACGGTCTCACGACAGACGGTTTTCCCCTAGAGAAAGACTCTACATATGGATGTTGCTCCGGTCACCCTGTCTCAGAACTCAATCTCGATTCCCCTCTGAATGGTTCATTCATTCATTCACCAGCTGCCTCCCTGGGGTTCCCTTCTACAAACCAAAAACAAGAACTATACTTGAATTCACGGTTTTGAATGATTGGCTAGCTAGGCATCACGTGGATTGTAGCGTAGTGTTGTAGGCCGAGGCGCCGTGCGTGCGAGCGAGCGTACCGTGGTCGACGACGACGAGGCCCTTCTGGTGCCTGTCCATGACGACGAGGATGTACTTGAAGGCCTCCGTGTCGCAGGGGATGGTGAGCGCGCCGTCCGCGTAGTCGAACTCGAACTCCTCCTCGGCCTTCTCCAGCAGCCGCCGGAACACCGGCATTCCCAGGTACGCCGTCGGCACCACGAACCGCCGCCGCTCCGCCCCCACGTACACCGCGCAGCACCCGCGCGGCACATCCACGGGCGCTCCCGGCGTCGACGGCCCCGTTGTCTCCGCGAGCGACGGCTTCTTGTCGTCGTTGTCAGTGTCGACCTCGACGTGGTGATGAGCCGCGGTGTCGTCGGGCTCGCCGGTTGCGCTGGCGTCGGATCTTCTTGCGGCCGTGTCGGCCGCTGTGGATTGCCAGCGCTGGAGCATCTGCCTGATCCAGACAATCTTCCGGAGGCCGGTGACCGGCTCCCCGGCCGCCGCCGTCTCGTGAGCATTACTTTCTTTCTCCATCAATCGGCAGCTACACGGTTCGCAGGGTCGGAAGGATCAACTAACAAGGAGCTCCTAGAATTGTCGTACGGGATAAAGACGTACGCCTTCTGGAACTGGACACGCGCGCGAGGCTTCCCTTGCCCTACCTTTACAGAAATCGCGTGCTCGTAGATCATGAGAGCCTAGGAATAGCATGCAAATGTTCATCGATCGGGCGGGTGAGAAAGGGATGGAGTTAGCTGAATCCAAGGCAGGCCAAAAAAAACAGTGTGGTAAAGCAGGCGAAGAATGGCTGAGCGCGTTTGACGGCGGGTTGCGAGGAGACGCCAAACACCGTCAATGCTGCCGTCTATTTTATCGAAATGAGTTTAATTCATGCGTAAAAACACTCTCACACTGACTTTTTTCCGCGAAGTCCCCAGCAAAAAAGACGGTCTCGATTTGGCCCAAATCAAGCTCACCCCATAAAAGGAAAGATAATTTCAACCGTACATGCCAGAAAAAGATAAAGAATATGCGAGAGAAGAAAAAGGAAACTCGCACGCACTCCATCCCACGCACTTAATTACGGAACCAGAAAATTCAAAATGTTTTGTATTTTAACCCGTTTATCTGATTCAAGATCCGTTTTCACCGCTGGGCTAGTCGCGACGAGATCTTCGAAACTAGATCCCATGTCGATATGTTTTGATGAATTTTTTTTCAGGATGTAAGTTTTCAAAGTTACATCCAATCAACGTTACATCTAGTTTACAGAAAAAGTTACATACTTTTAGCAGAGAAAGTTACATCTAGCAAAAAAAGTTACATCTGAGTAAGCAGAGAAAGTTATATACATCAAAAAGTTACATCATAGTTAGCGAGAAAGTTACATCCTCCAAAGTTACATCCAGTTTACAGAAAAAGTTACATACCTTTAGCAGAGAAAATTACATCTAGCAAAAAAAGTTACATCTGAGTAAGCAGAGAAAGTTATATCCATCAAAAAGTTACATCATAGTTAGCGAGAAAGTTACATCCTCCAAAGTTACATCCCAAAAAAAATATCATCAAAACATATCGACATGGGATCTAGTTTCGAAGATCTCGTCGTGATTAGTCCAACGGTGAAAACAGAATCTAATTTGGATAAACGGTTTGATCTAAAAAATATTTCAAAGTTTCAAAATTCATAAAAAATGCATACACGCAGTCCTGCAGTGGTAGGTACGACTTTGTGCTACTCCTGCGAATAGTCAAACGACATCTATGCGGGTAGGCCAGCTGTGTGTGAGCGACGGGTGAGCACGCGAATAGTCTAAACGAGCTCGCTCACTTTTTAGAATTTGCGAGCAAAAAAATGTGGCACACAACGCGGTTATGTCCGCCAGGAGAATACCACAGTCAGTTCATCTCGCTTTGTCCCCGTGGTTGCGGCGTTGTCTCCGGCGTCATGGTGGAGCAGAGAGGATTCATCCAGGAGTACGTGCAGACGGTGGTCTGCACTGGTGACAGCTGGGAGATGGTGTATCTTGTGGTGGGTTCGTGGTTGGAGGCTGATGGTTCTGGTTCCTTACTCCGACGTTGTCGTGCGGAGGTACCAGTGCTGAAGTTCGATGGCGTGTCCGGGGTCGTGCTGCCCCGGTCTGATTTTTTCAACAGCAATGGTTTGTCCTATGACAAACTAATTTGGAGGTCCGAAAAGCTGATGATCAGCGATGGAGCCGCGTCGAGTTCGGGTGAAGAGGTGATCTGTCTATTTTTTCTTTGGTGGCTACTACGGTGGTACCGAAGAAGATGGATAGGCGTTGGTTTGTCACATAGCACTAAAAGAAATGTGTCAACTAGTGACCTTGTATCAGCGACCCTGAAAAAAATGGTCATAGATCTGTGACCATTTCGAATCAGTTGGTCGTAAGATATTTTTGAAGAAATAAATCCGAAAACATAACGACCAATTTTATCAGAAAGGTCATAGGCTTATTACAGGAATTGGTCATAATCGAGACAGCACTGGCCTATGACCTTTTTTCATGACCAATTTAAATGGTCATTCGCATTAGTGGACAACCAACTCAGCAGTCTCGCCTACATGTTTGTGTAGGTGTCATTTTTTGCTTACGTGTCCCTCTGACTGGACAGCCAACTCATGACAGGTAGGACCAATTATCAAGAGAAGCACACATATTGACTTGTTGACTAACCTGACCAGTGGGGCCGACGCGTATGACATATGGGACCCACCCCCAACGAGCCTAACATGTGGGACCCACCTCGCCCCACCTTACATGTGGGACCCGCCCACACCCAACCTGACATGTGGGACCGGTGACCACAACCTTACATGTGGGATCTGCCCCGCCCCCACCTTAAATGTGGGACTAGCCCCGCCCGGCTGACATGTGGGACCCGCCGCCCCCTTACATGTGGGACTCACCTAAAGCGCTCAAAATTGCGGTCAAAATTGTCGTCATGGCCGTTCATATCCACAGATGGAATCTTAAGATTTTCCACTTTTTGTTGTAGATTTATTGATTTTTATGTCGATTTCAAAATACGGTCGAAGCGGCAGGCATGATCGTTCTTAGTTATGGGTTGAATCTTGCGGAACTCTTGGATGATCTATGATTAAATGAATACTCTTGATCGAGGCCTTTATCGTATTTAGGTACCACAAAATTTTATTTCAAAATTATTTTTACCAATATTGATTAGGAGTAGAACGATGACTTGCGATCGATGTGTTTAACTCTGAGACTACTTATGTGAATGAAAAGTGAGACAGAGATTGGTTATTTATATTATTCAATAAACTCTATATTTTTTTATTTTTTACCCATTTCAAACAAATATACAACAATATTAGTACAAATTTACTTATATTTTCCTGACAAAGAAAAACCTGAAATTATTTAGCCAAAATTTCCCTCCTAAAGCACATACCCGCCCAAATTATTAAACCGAATATTTCACTCAGGGCGGCAATTCTCCCGCCTCCATTTTTGCCAAACCGAAATGACCAAATCAACCCCAGAAATCCCGAGACACGTTGACGCATGACCTGAATAGACAGGGTTAATTTAGTAAATTCTCTTAGACCACGAAATAAACCCAGCCGAAACGCAAACCCTAGCCACACTTCCCCAGCACTCCGTGCTCCCCGCCGCCTCCCTCTTTTTCCCTCTCCCCGATCCAGATCGACGCCGCCGCCTCTCTATCACCTCACCCCCATCGTCCCCTCCTCCCCCATCCCTGGCCATCCTTCCTTCCACCACCCCACCTGTCCTTGTCGCTCCATTTCATCCTCCCGCAGCAGATCGGGCGCGCCGCCCAATCTCACCGACGACAGATGCACCGCCGCCCAGCAGCCAACGCGTCGCGGCCGGCTGGCTCTCCAGCGTGCGCGTGCTTCGGTGCGCGCCGCTCCGTCGAGCTGGCCGGACCGCGGTGGCGCGTGTCCTAGGGTTTGCGGTGGCTTTGCCGCACACCGACCACGGCTCTCCTGCAACCAGGACGGCAACGACATCAACAGGATCCTCGGACGGCCGTCGTCCGTCGGTCACGCCATCGACGATGCCGACGGAGGTCGCGACTCAAGCAGAGGCTTGTCTTGGTCAGGAGATGGCGGCGCTCTAGATCTGGTATTTGCGTGTCCTCGACTGCAACTTCCCGGATCCGTTTTTAAGATCCACGCCAAGCTCTACATCGCCTTCTCTGGCCTCGCCACCGACCTGCAGACGATGTGAGTCGCTGCCCCTAGACCCTTCTGTTTGCCTCTGATTTCTCCTGCCGCTTAGGGTTTGTATTCATCAGTTCTATAGGTTCCTCAGTTATCTGCAGAATGTGCATTGTGTTATGCATACTACATATAAGCTGCTGTGAGCTTCTACTCAATGAATGCATGATACTAGTGTTCATCCAATTAGCAGTAGTGAGCGAATTGTACTTCTTGTGTCACTTCATAGAATAATTGTTGATACCAGCTTACTGCATTAATCGCCTCTTGCTATTGGCTTAGTTTGATTGGACTTGTCATTAGGTATTTTTACATGCTACTGTTATGACCATTTTTTCTTAACTTCACCAAGCGTGATGATGCATCAGTGTAGCGTTGTCCAATTAACACATGGTCCAATCACTAGGTGCCCATGCACCAACATATAAAAGTGAACTAGACTTATTACTGTGCTGTCTGGGCTGTTATTGTCCTCTAGGTTTATGTATAGTAAGATTACATAAATACTCTTGATGATGAGTGATTTTTTAATTTGATGATGATGAAGTAATATAACCAATCCCTAGTTGCTAGTCTGCACTGCCATGTACTCATTTATAGGTATTATTTCTTCAAGTGTAGCTGGCTGTATTAACCTGTACTTATGTGTCTCTATATATGTTGGTCTGTCTTATGAACCTGAGTAAGTGTTTTGGACAGGTTTGCTGCATTCTTATGAATGACAGAGTTCAGTTCAGGATGCAGCGTGCATAGTACTGCTGGCTTATCAACGCCTGGCCAGGAGTGCAGATGGACAAGTTCCTGGAACAAGGGTGGCCTGCTGGAAGTCACCTCCTTCTCCACCTCCTTCCACAATGCCAGATGTAACTGGTAAGGAACTCCATCGTGCCCTCATACTTTGCTTGTTAGATAGCCTTGTCGATTTGGGCTTTTGTTGTGTGTCCTTCTGAGTGCCATGTATTTTGCTTGATGTACTTGATTATTAAACCTTCATCTTGTATAATGACATTACTTTGTACATCTGCATCTTGTATCTGATGTGAATTCAAAGAAAGTTTTAAAATAAATCTTTCACTTAGGAACTCTTAGCCTTCTTCCTCTGATAAGTATCTTTTCTTATTTATCTTTAAGTCTACAATCTATTTTCCTCTGATAAGTTACATGCACCTGGTATCGTTAAGGACATGTACTACCAACATATTGCAATTGCATTTCTGTATTGAAGGAAATTTAAAACAGTGATGGTTTATGATTATGCTGCATATGTTTTAACTCCACTATTTTTGTCTCTTTATCACCTTATTATATGACAAGGTACATGCCTGTATTTATGCATGCCAACTATGAATACAATCTTGTATCAAGCTTTAGTTGGCCGTTAATTATGTTGTGTTAGCTGCTGACTAACCATGGCCTGCGGCAGCCGGGATGTTTCTTTTGGGCGCAGGTGGACAACATCTTGCTGAACAACCACCTAACGGTGACGAAGCACTACATGTTCCTGCCACACTTGGCGAGTCCCTATCTTCATCAGGTCCTGGTTCCCTTTATTCTCTCCTGCCTTGTGATGTTTGTCTGCGTGCGCCGACTAGTAATGTTAGATCTTGTCAGCTGAATGGATGGTCGTGGTGGTAGAATAGTATTATTCTTCAGGTCCAAAGTATCATCCATGCCTTTCTTTTGAATGCCAAATCCTAACATAACGCTATGCAAAATCTAAACATTGTCCTTGTTTCTGGATAAAGTTGTCTACTCATTCTGTGGTACTAGTGGCACTATGTAGTGGTAGCTAAATTACTATATGATTGCGGCAGTGTTATGCTAATCCACCTTCATGTGAGGTTAGAGTCTAAGTGATAACTATAACTAGCAACACTATGTAGTTGTAGCATTGATCTTCCATTGTAAGCTATTTGGTTTCATTCTATCCGTATGAATATATAAAATGAATCACCATGTGAATGTTATTTTGATTAGTCTAGCTAAAGTTTAAAGAACTGCAATAATAAAATATTGTTATATGCGTACATGCTTTCTCAATTCATGGTCCGGTTATACTACTGACGGCTTACATCGGTCGCAGTTTCTTGGAGTAACATCATACGAGCTTGCTTGTAGGGATCATCCGAAACCTGCTGCGATGCCAGCAAGCTGCCGGACCTCAGGGACGTACCTCATCTCCTTCAAGGTATAATCCCACCTTTGGTCACTTCTGCCGATTGGAGTAGGACAGTTTTATGACTTGCTGATCACATGTTTCTCCGTAGAGCCCTTAGTTGAATCTGGAGTGGACTACTACTGTTATAGAAATTCACTTGATTATTAAAACGAAATAAAATGGAAGTTGATCTTCAAATAGTTAAGTGGCTATTTGTTTAGGTCTGATACATAGGACCCTTGCATGCTACTATTTAGGGGTAAATCTTTATATGAGAAACATATTGATTTACTTAGTTATGCATGAGCCTGTACGCTCTACAAGACCTCACTTTGTTGGCGTATGAACTGTGCATAGTGCAGTCCCACGATATGTTGTTTCCTGTGATATTATTGGTGCAAATACTGTTTTGTTTCATTGTTGTATTTCATATTGTTCCTAACCATTTTGGTATATAACATGCAGATGCTGGCATTCGTCCCTGTTCCATCACGAGCTGCATGCCAAAGATGGAAGGGAAGAAGCTTAGAGTTCTAGCTCATTGTAGCTAGTTATACTTCGATATCCTGTTAGATTTTGCTATTTAGTTGTGTTTTTGGTAACTGGATACCTGATGTGAACTATGATTGATTGTAAATTTGATGTGAATTCTGTTTGACTGTAATTTGCCAAGTTGGCAGTATGCTCAGTTTGAGTTTTTACATTTATTTTCAGTATTAGAAAAAATTGATATATGAACAATGACTGATATCTGGAACCCACCGACTAGACTGACCTGACCCACCTGAATAGTGGATCCAATTTTTTAGAAAAAGCAAAATATAAACTGTTGGGCCAAAAGGGCCTCGGCCCAAAAATAAAAAGCTTGAAAATATAGGCCAGGCCTATGTAGCTGATCGAAATTTATAGGAAAAATAATATAAATGGGCTGAATTGTTGGGCTCGGCCCATATAAAACACCATTCTGGGCTGGGCTGATTTTGATCAATGACGTTCTCATTTGGTCATAATTTTGCCACGTCGGACTGGCCACGTAGGATCTGATCTGTCCATGGCTGGCTGTGTATGACCAAAATAATTGGTCATAAATTTTATGACCCTCCAATTTGGTCATAGACGGTTATGACCATTTCTCCAAAAAGGTCATGATCGACGATTTTAGTCGCTCGGTATGTGACCACCGATTTTTGGTCACAAAGGGGTCATGAAGCGAACTTTGTGACCTTCTAGTGACCAAAATGGAGGGTCACCAGTCAGCATATTTCTTGTGGTGTAGGTTTATCCTATCTTTCCAGATCTGTAAGATTGGTATATACGTACTTTGTATCTCGTGTTTTATTTATGAATGAGAATCGTATTTAAAAAAAAAAGACTGCACGCGTGCTATAGAAGACAAGATGTCACGCTTCTATTTGCCATTTATAGAACACGGTGGCTCCGGAGCAGAAGTGCAGGCCGCACAAGATTTTCGCTTCTCATTAAGCATTCACTTCCAGATGCTTCCCACCCCTACTCTCAAGGTAGCATTCATCCCTTGCATTGTTTCCCACAAACGGTAGGTGATGGCCACAATGCTGGTGAACCACCTCGACTATATATGGAGAAAAGTCCTCCATCATAATTTTTTTTAGATATCAATTACACTCAGACTCTGCAACAATGTAATAACCGAAGGTACTACGGATGCACACAACCGAAAGACAATAAGAAGAAGAAACTAAAAAAGAAAAGTCGCGCTACAGAGTTACAGTCCTTGTATCAGCAGCACAACCACCACCAAAACAACACCTGATGTCCAATCTCTCCAAAAGCAACGCCTTTAAGAAGGAAACAGTGCACAAGCGTCGTCGTCGCCAGATCGAGATCTTGGGTTTTCACCCTGGAAATAGTCCCCGCTCTCAAAACAATGTCTACAACAAGGCCATTGCCAGGCACAACCAATTAAGGCCAGACCTTGAATTTTCATCCTGAAACGTAGAACTTTGAACTTCACCTGTGCTGTCGCCCCCACTTCCATACCGCTGCATACGAGTCATGAAGCGCCAAGCAAGTTCCACATCACACCAAGAGTCAAATCACCGTTCCTAGTCCTTCGGTCTCGGCTTTCATGACCTTCTCCGCCTCTGACTTCATCTAAGATGGCAATAGATAGCAGAGCTTCATACCGCTTGCTCCTTAACGGAGAATCGTGGGCACGACCGAATCCCACCCGATCCAGCAAACTCCAGGCATAAGCGCACATGGAAGTTCTCCAGCGGAGCCTTCCGGAACTCACCACATCGGCCAGGTCAAGGAGGACAGGCATCAGGAAGATCGTCGCCTTTTCACAAGAGGAACCCTAGGACCACCGCCTTTATTCAGGCCGAGCCCCCACGCAACCGGCCATCCCGGCCGCCCGATCCACCAGAAAGCCGGCAGATCGTTGGCAACCCTGTCCGCCACGCCCGCAAGATGACAAGCAGCATCGTTGCGAAGGGGACCGTGCTGCACCACCGCCCCGTGCCGCCACCACGCCGCTACGCCAGATCGGGCACCACCGCCCCTCGTTGCCCCCTCCTCGCATCGTCGGCTGAGCCGACAATGGATCTGGACGGGCACCAGATCCGTAGCCGCCACCACCAACCATTGCTAGCGAGGGCATGGAGGCTGCTGCCGCCGCCGCCCATCCAGGGATCGCCGCCCTGAATGCCGCACGCGCCTACCTCGCGGATGCCGCCCCAGCCGCCTCCACGGATCACCGTCGCGTCCACCCCCCGAGCACCACTGGCGTCGGGGCCCGCCGCCACCATGGATGCAGCCGACGGCAGCAGCGGAGGGGGAGAAGGCAGGGGAGGGGGAGGTTTGTGGCGGCTAGGGTTAGCCCCTGCCGCCCTGTCCTCCATCATATATGCACATGAAGTCTCAAATTCTTAACAATGTACGCAGTATTTTGTGGTTGCTAGAAATTAATTTCCCGAGATATTTCTGCACGGAAAGTCACCATAAATATTGACCATCTCTACTATAAGATCATGTGTTATCTTATTTTGTTTTTGGTTCCTCCTCCGGCTCCGCCGAAGGCACTAACTGGCAACTGTGGTGGTAGGGTCAACCTCATTGTCCCGAAGAGGCTTGGTGGTGTTCAATCTTGCCTGTGACGCTTACTTTGGATGTTCTTCTCGCGACGACGTGGGCAACAATGGCCAGCCGCATTACCGGATTCAACGAGTTTCCTGAGTGCCCGTTGCACTATGCGAAAATCCTAAAACACTCAGCAAACAGGTTGTCGACTACCACACTAGACAACCGGCACTTGGAAACTATTTGTTCGGTATCTAGATATTTGCCAAGTGCCTTTTATGTAGCACTCGGTAAACCCGTATATGCCGAGTGTTTTAAATGGTGACACTCGGCACGATACCACTAGGACTGAGACGTCAAAACTTTGGGCTATGTGCCAAATTCAAAAATTAGAGCCTACCTTGCTAGGATAATTAGGCACCAGACGATTGTCAGATACTCAGATGGAGGCAGAGAAGACGAAATGACGGTTATGATTTCTTTTATTTTTTAGATAGCTGGGGCCAATCTTTCTTTTGTTTATATAAACGAGTTTAATTAAATTGTAATGTGTAACAACACCATATATGAAACTCCCCTTTGATGATATCCAGAACATGTACTCATACGTTTTCCGGGGAAGTGCACAACAGATTGTTGCCCTGATGGTTGCAGGCGGCACGGGTGGGGTTACATCCGGCAGAACACGACAACAACGATAAGCAATCACCATAACGCTCGAGGAAAGAAGCTATAGATCATGTGCTCAGTTCCATATCAATGGTGAGGCCAAGTATATAGATCATCTCGCCGCTGTCTATACTGCACATATAAGGATTCACACTTCTGTTTGCAACTAGAGAACACAGTGGCTCCAAAAACAAACCAGGCTGCACGAAGTGTTCATGGCTCATTAAACATTCACTTCCAGATGCCTCCCACTCCTATTCTCAAGGTATCATACAATCGACCACTTCCCGTATTGTTGTTCACTAACAATAGGTATTGGCGAGAAAGATAATGAACGTTCTCAACTATGGAGAAAACGGACACATTTGATTAGTACCGGATCATATATACACATGAAAAGGCTCAAATTATCCTCGATCATATATAGACATGAAAAGGCTCGAATGTCCACATTCGATAGTCCTCGATGGCATATACACAATGTATCTCCTCAATCATCATTCGACTAGTATCTAGTGGTTGCAGAAATTAATTTGATGAGATACGTTTGCACTCAAAGGTCTTCATAAATATTGACCGTCTCCATGGAGCACATGATCATGTGTTATCTTGTATTTTATTTTAGGTACGTCCATGAGTGTGCCTGGCGTCATTTCGATGTCCCTACCGCCGCCACACTCCTCCTCCGATACTAACTTGGTAGCAGCGACAATGTCAGGGTCGATCTCATTCTGCTGATGAGCCTCGGCCGTGTCAGGCTTGCTTGTGGCGCTGGCTTTGGATGATCTTGTCGTAATGGTGGATTGCCAGTGCTGCCTGGAACATCTGGCGGATTACTGAACACTCTAGAGAAGATATAAACCATTTTTACACATTGCACATGTGGGCGTATTCTTGTGTATTGTATATATACGGTCCCGTGTCTTTTTTTAGACTAGTAAATGTGCACGTGCCACGCACGTATAAATATTAACAAATCATAGAAAAAGTGAAACATAATAGACATGTGGGTATAGTAAGGTCAAAAAATCCATCCAGACCAATGAAAGAAAATACACCAATTTTAACCTACCTATCAAAACATGACTAAACAATTACTCTCTAATAACATAGTAGATGGACGTCCTCTTACACACCACTGATGTATTCGGACCACAGTATCTATGGCGACACTACTATTCCAACTACATAGTACAGATTGGCACCTATGTACAGATACCCTGGAGCTAAGAGAGCTCTACAATGAAGACCAAACAGAGAGGCCGAGAGGATGATAGACGGGAAATGTAAGCTCTGCTCAGATTTTTTTCGCGGACGAAGATCTTATTGTTTCTGAGCAGGCTCTGCGGTCCAGTATCCACAAGGATCTTCTCGGGGCTAAATGGCCCAGATTCATGATCCGTGATCTGCCTCTTCCATGTCGACTTCGGTGATGGCTTGTATCTTCACCAACATCTCCACGGTGTCCTAGAAGATTACCCGATTTCAGGACTCAGAACCCGGTCCTTTGCAGACTCCAGTAGAGTACATGTTATTGACACCTACAAGCATTACACCATTGTCTAGAAAACTTTAGCTAGGTAATAATCATTAGTCTCTTTACTCACTTAATCTGACCCTTTTTTATAGCAACCCCAATGCACGCAAGAAAAGGTAAATGGCAAATGACTGAACCTGTTTACTCAGAAGATGGCAAGTTTCATGACAGAGGTTGTATAAGAAGTAGGAGTTCAGAGTTAATTCATTTATAGAATAGATGCTTTAAGTGTTTCGATTGACCTCACATCCTTTCAGTTTGCCATGCATCAGAGATAATGAGAAAACCATGGTCATAAAAGATCTGAGCACAAACAAACAAAAATTTTGCCAGGTTTCATTGAAGAAAGTTCTAAAGCAATGAAAATATAAAGATGAGGCTTTGCAATATAATGCAGCATTGCTAATGCCAAAGTAATTTCCCTTGTCTAAAGCATGGCTGTGGAAGCAACCTACAACTGAAGCAAACCTAGATACTCACAAGTTCTCAGTACCTGACAGAAGAAGTCGTTGGACTCCACATCTAAACATTCTCTAGTTCGGAATCCTCTTCGAAACATTCCTTCATTTTTTCCTACAATGGCAAAGAAAATACAGTGTAATGGGACATAAAAATATGTTGGTATGAACTGACATCAAAGACAATATGAGGCCAGCCTGTCATGTTGAGTTTACATAGTCCATCAGTTCTTGAATCTGGGTGAGAATATGTAAGGATGCAATCCGTCAGAGTAACAAAAATGGTTTCAAAGTGCAAATGTACATTGCTATTTTCTTTCATCGTTCCCTTTCCCGTGATGTTACTAGCCTGCAACATCTGCAAATATGCTATTATTAAAGTACATGTCAGTTGTACATTGGTGTCCAGTGTACATTTCTACAAATTGTATTTAACAAAATAGTAGGCCTTCTATGTGCAGCTGTTCTCCAGATTTAACACCACCGGTTTCTCCCCTACGTACTCCAAAGCAGATTTATGTGACTTTTGAATACTACTTTTTGCAACTATTTTACATATCTGATACTTCCAAGCATCAGTACCATGCCCTATATGTTGTTCCCAAAGAACATCAAACGCGTGAGATTCCTCACTGAATGAGCCACTATGGTGCGGTTCTAGCTGCAGCAAGTTCAGTCTTGAAAATTCTTCATAACAAATTAATGCATAAAAATTAATTTAGTGAAGCAAAGAAAATGTTGGCTGGGTAGTGTTTCTTGTAAGGAAATAAAATAAAATGTGAACCAGATGTGAGTATAGTTATTTTATCAGTAGAAACAATGTCATCCGGAAGACGCACGTAATCTCCACCGATTGTCTCTTCTGTCCCATCACATTCCCTTTCAAGTTACAAATGGTATACTACACACTACACTACATATCAATGGCGTTATTTTTATCTGTGTACTATTAATATTGTCTATTATGAGGATCTCAATGAAAGCATGCCCACAAAAAAAATAAAGAAACCAGAAAACTGTATGAGAAAGATAATCAACATGTTGTAAGCATGTCCTGACCTGCAGCTCTATGTCAGCGGTAAGGTCTCTAAAATTGTTGTCCGGTTTAGTAGGAGTATTGATTCCAGTGCTAGAAATGCAGATTAGCTGATATATCTGAAGAAGATGACGGCTGGTCAGTAAAAGTGGACTACGAAGAACATAATCCTCACTTCTGAAATACAATCACAAACAGAATCAGCTTACAAAGTCCTATGATTAATCTGGCACATAAAACTGAACCATGACATTTAGAATTTAAGGTGGACTTGTGAGCAAAATTGATAATGGAGTTTGAAGCTAATTGATAAAGACTTCACCTCATGATCTCGTAGGTAGTGAACTCTTTCCTAGTTCGCTTTAGCTTTATCAACCTTCTTGACATCACTAAATTTTGTGCTTGAATCCATTATCAGCTGAACCTCCTCATGCAATTCATGGCCTGTTATTTATAATCCATAGTCAATATAACTTACTACTACTGAAACTGATTAAGGATCGGGACATAGCACTCCTGCATTTGAATGAAAATTCTTTACGAACGCATCTATCTACAATCAGTGTATGTTGAATGTTAACAACAAAATATGAGAGCAAAACATTAAAAATAAAGGTAAGGATGCCATAAAAGAATAGTGAATGAATGATGCACTTGAACGAACAGTTGGTGTTACCTAACTGAATCAATTGAGGCAAAGTACAAGAAATAACTTACAGAAGTTCTGCCAAGCACAAAGTCATAATTAGTTTGAAAAAATAGTGCTCTGCATTGCATAGATAAGAGGACAGTATTCTGACAACAGTTTTGGAAATAGAAGTTGAAATGCAGAAACTAATTTCGCAGCTGTAATTAAAGTGGAAAACTAACTGAAATGCGAACAAGTACTTGACAACATAAAAAACGTTCAATGTGTCAACCTACTAAGTTCTTGAAAAATAAAAAGAATAACCGAACTCATTAATGAAGATTGGCAGGGATACACAAATAGTCTTGATGGAGTATATTGCAGATGTATTATAGATATATCAACAATATGATTCAATCCATCAGCCATACTCCGCATCTGTCACATACTTTTGTTACGTCACTAGTAGAAAATAGGGCTTCCGTTTTGCCCTTTTGTCCCGGATCAATAAAGAACCGGGACCAAAGGGGGCATTGGTCCCGGTTCCATCGGCCGGGGCGCCGGGGACCTTTGGTCCCGGTTCTATTGGGACCTTTGGTCCCGGTTCGTGGCTGGAACCGGGACCAAAGGCTCTTCCCTGCCTATATCATCTTCCACCCGAGCTCCACCACCATTTTTAGCTTGAGTTCATCAACATTTTCTCCTCCATTTCCACTCCATCACTCAAGTTAATCCCCATTTTTTTTCACCATTTGTGAGGATTGAAGGCACCCCATATATTCAAGGGTTAGCAATATCATCCTTTTCTCCGAAGTTGCAACTTTAGCTCATTTCATTGCTAGTTTAGCTCATTTTATGGTTTGTAGTGCAAGCAAGGTGTTTGATGAAATGCCTAGCTAGAGAGTTTAATTTTTTATATGCATTTTGAGCTCAAATTAATTTATTATTTGTGGATTTTAGTGTCGTCCCGTCCTCACCGCCGTCGATAGCCCGCGTCGTCCCGTCACCGGCACCACCTCGGTGAGCTTTTTTTCTTTATCTTCTATTTTAAGAAAAATGACATGTATGATTTAAAAGCATATTTATTTCTTGTATATTTTTCTTATGTTTTTTTTATATGTATAGTGTCATGGTTTTGATATCCGCCCCCGTCGGCCCTCGTCCGGTCTATGATTCGGATTGTGGTATATTTTCATAACTATTTGTTTCATTTCGTGTTTATAACAACTATACCTACCAACTTGACATAGACACTTTTATCTAGGAGGTAGTTGAACCGGAAATTCCAACCGACCCTATTGTCGAGTTTTTTGTAAAAGAAAACAATGATTTGAAAGCAAAATTGGAAATAAGTGAAGATCTTCGTCTGCAATGCCTAGAAGAGAAGATGAAATTGGAGTTGAAGCTTGCCGACATCATCGATGAACACGAGTTCAAGCTTGCCGACGTCGCACATGCCCATGGCCAATTTTTTTAAAATAATACACAAAATTTATTCAATTCTGGAAATATTACGCAAATCTATTTTTTTTCAAAAATATTACCCAGTCGTCTTGGCCGAAGACGACAGGACCTTGTCTTCATTGGTGAAGCCGAGTAGGGACCTGTCGTCCTTGGCGAAGACGACTAGTCGTTGTCGTCTTTGCGGAAGACGACTAGTGGCGTGCACTGGCAAAAACACGCCACTGGTACTAGTTACTAGTGGCGTCCACTCACGAAACGCGCCACTCGTATGGCAAAACACGCCACTGGTATGCCACCAAGTATGGCAGGTCCCTACTCGGCTTCACCAATGACGACAAGGTCCTGTCGGCTTCAGCAACGCCGATTGGATAATATTTTTGGAAAAAAACAAATGTGCGTAATATTTCCAAAATTAAATAATTTTCGTCTATTATTTTAAAAAAATTAGCCACGCCCATGAGATCAAGATGGATGCAATGCGCTTGAAGATTAAAAAGATTAGAAAATATTCCATTAGTCAGGAGGCTTGGTACCATTATGTTGTTGGTTCAGTAGTTACCTTAGTTGTGATTTTGATCGCATTTGGTGTTGGATTTAAACTATTTAGATAGTTGTATGTTAGTTTCAATTAATGTATGTTTTATGAGGACTATGGATTACAATTACGTTACTTTGGTTTTAATGTGATGAACTTGTATTAATTAATTTGGTCACTATTATATACTCTTGATGTAGTGCAATAGTTTTTGATATATTTATATAATGCAGATGAGCTGGCAATGGATGTACAGTGACCGACGATTTCCCGACTATATTAATGGCATGCATTATTTTCTCCGTGTGGCTGAGAAAAACAAGCCGTCCAATGGTTTTATTTCTTGTCCATGTAGCGTCTGCAAGAATACGCAGGATTACTCTACCTCAAAAACCATTCACGTCCACCTGTTGCAGCATGGTTTCATGTCCGGTTATAATTGTTGGACCAAGCACGGAGAAAGAGGGGTTATAATGGAAGAAAATGAAGAAGAAGAGGATAATGACAACTATCCTACGTTCACCGAAGACGGTGATACTGCAATGGGGGAAGACGAAGCTGAAGAAGAGCCCATTGTTGATGAGCACGATGATGATTTTGGTCGGGCCATTCTTGATGCACAGATAAACAGCGGAAGTGAAAACGAGAGGTTGAAGTTGGAGAGCATGTTAGAGGATCACAAGAAATTGTTATACCCAACTTGCGAAGATGGCCAGAAAAAGCTTGGTACCACGCTAGAATTGCTGCAGTGGAAGGCAGAGAATGGTACATCTGACAAGTGATTTGAAAAATTGCTGAAAATAATAAAGAAGATGCTTCCAAGGGATAACGTATTACCCCCCAGTACGTACGAAGCAAAGAAGGTTGTCTGCCCTCTAGGATTAGAGTAATCAATGGAAAAGTACCAACGCATTCAAGATATGCTCCAGATGTAATTTCAATCATTATCGCTCTATATCGACCTCTGTCATTCATTTTCAGATACCAACTAATCAATAACTTCTTTAATCATTTTTCTATTGGCGGGCAGTGTTTGGAAACGCTTCATCACGATCGTTCCAGGGGAGTGGAAACCGGAGCTGTATTTTTATACCACCAACGTAAGTAGTACTATATATATATAGGTCCATTATGAAGCAACTCTTTAATTCTAGTTTCAATACCATTATGAAGCTTCACTATTATTTGATTAAATTATATTTTTTTGTAAAGTGGTGTCTGAGGCAGGAAACTAGGACAAATTTATGTGGATTCTATGTTTGCGAGTACATACGCTCTTTTGTCTCTGAGCGGAATAGAGAACAAAGAACGCGTGATGTATGTATACACTCTTCTCACTTTTTATTACCATGCATATTGTGTTGACTTCCATCCATAAATTATTTTATTATGATTTCATATATATATAGTTATAAACAACTCACATATTCATATTGATCTAGATGGAGAGAATGCGGGACCAGCTCATACCATCGAAGCGCCTAAAAGCACTTCAAGAGGAAATTGCGGGATTTTTTAACTCCGCGGTCCTTAAGAGAGATGGAGAATTTTTTCACTCGACAAATTTTGTTTTGCCCGAGGACATGTAATTGACATCATCTCGACGTGTGAGAAACATTATGTCGGCGTGTGACGTTATGTATGTATATATGAAACATGATCTCGACGTGTGAGAAACGTTATGTATGTATATATGAATTAAATATTAATGCATGGTAGTACCACTGACACGGCACGACACGACACGACACGGCATCGGACACGACGACACGGCACGACACGGCACGGCACGGCGACACGGCACCTATTGATTTAAACCCCCCCCCCCCCCCCCCCCCCCCCAAAGAAAGCATTTGGTTAAAACAAAAAAAATGGAAACCCCTAAAAAATAAATTAGCAGGAAAACAAAAAACAGGAACTCTTTGGTCCCGGTTGGTATTACCAACCGGGACCAAAGGGGTGCCCGCCATGCGCGCCCAGCGCAGCCCACGTGGAGGCCCTTCCATCCCGGGTCGTGGGCACCCGGGACGAAAGCCCCCCCCCCCCCCCTCTAGTCCCGACCCTTTAGTCGCGGGTGCACAACCGGGACGAAAGCCCCTCTGGACCCGCGACTAAAGGCCTTTTTTCTAGTAGTGCGTCATCTATGCAGCAATTCAGAAATCTTTCACGCACACTATTTTTTTACACCATCTAAGCATCGGTTCAGAAATTTTATTCTTCTCCAAGATATCAATACACAATTAGAAATTAGTGGAGACAACTGACAGAAGGTTTATTGATTGACCACAGGTTCAGTTCTAATTTAGGATTTAATACAGCGAACCTGGGCGCCTCCCTGTGGTAGAATTTTAGTTGCCTGCGTCTGGCCGGAGCAGGGGAGGGGCAGGACGGCACGGGTGTGCTTGCGAGGAGGGCAACTGCCGTGGAGGGTGTTGGCGTTCCGGGCGTGCAGGGCGCCCACTCGTTTGTCAGAGATCTGTCTCGCTGGCGTGCAGGCTGCAGCACGATGGCTTCGCCGCCGTGGAGGGCGTTGGGTTCCGGCATGCAGGGCGTCGACTCGTTTGTCGGCGATCGCTCTCGCCGACGTGCAGGCTGCGGCTCGACGGCTTCGGCAGCGGTATGGCGATGACGGCGGGCAGGCTGCGGCGGCTTCAGGGGCGGTAGGGCGAGGAAGACAGGAGGCTTTCGGCATCTTCGGGGGCGGTAGGGCAAAGACGGCAGGAGGGTTGCGGCGGTTTCGGGGCCGTAGGGCGAGGGCGGCAGGGCAGCGAAGAATCGTGGGCGACAGGCCGGCGAGTCATGTGGAGGTTGAGCGGCGCGTTAGCGAGCAGTTTTATTTTTGATTTTTTAGAAGAAGAAAAACGGAGAGTTTGATGAGCACCTCATCATTGGGAGGTCCTGGATCGTTGGATTGTGATTAAACGGCTCAGATCATGTGGATCATACCCCCCCCCCCCCCTCTCTCTCGCTCTTTATATTAGTAGAGATGAAAAGGAAATACCCCACTTTAAGTCAAGAAACCCCCAAACGAATCAACGATACATGCCGTAGAACAATCATCTCACAAGTAAGCAAAACATAATTATCCACCAAACTGAATCAACCCTGGAGAGAAGACGAAATGTCAAAATTTGACGCTGAACAAGCCATCAAAGGAGGATCACCCTATTGTTTACACCAGGATGGCCCAACATTGTTATAAGCGATTCATTGGCGCCGACGAGAGACACTTCCACCTGCCTCGGAAGTTAGAGAACTTTACCAAATATCCAAAGCTCAAGTCTTCCTCGCTCCCAAAAGTTCATTATGAAATGGTCCATCGAAAAACCACCCTGAATACCCATTTTTGCCATGTACAATTTCACCCGGCCCAACCGCCACCTTCTTGTGCCCAATCCCGCCCCCTCTTCACTATTCCACTGCCTTCAATGTGTCATTTGTTGTCTCATGACGACAGGCGATCTTTCTTAGCTAGTGGTGCCACCCGGTTTTCCCTTGTGGCCCGTGATGCCAATTAACCTCCGTAAGCCACGCTGCCACCCAATAGAAACTCGGGCCTCTGCTCGCCATGTCGTACATGTGTCATGCTCCCCCAAATTTGTGAATGTTTTGGGGGTAACTAAATATAATTTTAAGGGGCGCTACTTGGGGCAGAACCCACGTTGTGTTGTACATCTTTCCGTCGCCTCCCAAAGCTGACAGATTTTAGGGGTACCGGACAAATTTCCGGGATGCCCCCCAAAGAGAAAGACGGAAGAAAACTCTTCGGGACCTATATGGTTGTTGCTCCGGTCACCTTGTCTGCGGTCTCTGAACTCAATCTCCGGTCACTGATTGTGTGGTTGCGTAGTCGGCAACAACGTTGGTGCTCACCCCAAGCAGAGGTGTAGGATGCAGCGAGCGGCAGTTTTCCCTCAATGAAGAACCAAGGTTTAATAGAACCAGTAGGACTTTGAAATCAACAGCGAGGTATCCAACAACAATCTCTGGCGCTTGATCATCGTCGAATGCGGACCTACACACACTCCAACAATTACTTTGCCCCCAATGGGAGGAAGGTTGTCAATCTTCCCGATCTGCTGAAAACAAAGCCTTTAAAACGTATGGTGAAGAGAATAAAAAATGGAAACAGAACAGCGAGCAAGTGATTATGAAAAGCAAGTAAACGGTGCTGTAATCAATGGAAAAAGATGGACCGGAGACCATGGGTTCACTAGTGGTGTCTCTCCATAAAATAAAATACTCATACGACGGGTAAACAAATTATAGCTAGGCAATTGAGAAGATTGTGACACAAACTTAATCTAGCTATGACAAAGAGTTCATGGTAATATTAATGTAGGCATCACATCAAAGAATAAAGACTGTCATCCAACTACATATTTGTCTAAAAAGTCCACCTAGGGATCGCTATCTAGCCTGTCGCCAATCAGTATTAAGTTGTAAGCAACAGACAATTGTATTAAACACAGTACATGATGTAAACAACATTTATAATCATAAAGACATAAACACCGTTGTTTCACCCCTAGTAGGAACAACACACCCTCGGCCTTGCACATTTCTGTCACTCGAGCGATGGCACATAAGGGGGCATGAACCTACCATCTAGCATAAATACTTGATCACTCTGAATTATGCACATCTTTTCGACGTTAAAAACCCCAAATCTTGCTCATATTTGAGAAGTTCAGTCAAGGTTTTAAATGCTTTTTACATCAGTTATCCACTTTTTTGCAGATCAGTGCGCCAAGGCACATATTTCTTCATCTCCAACTCAAATTGTTGCTTAGACGACGCCTCCCGAGGATTTGACGCTTCGCGAGGAAAAAGGCCTCGCGAGGGTGCCACCTCTCGAAGCCAGAACCTCTCGAAGCCAGAAGAGAACTATGCGAGCGTATCTCCCTTGCGCTGTGCATGCGTTTGAATCAGCAAGGAGGGAATCGATCATCTTGGAGGAGAAGAAACCAGAAGAGTCAAAAGGGTGATAAAGCAGGAAGCAGACCATGTGCGTCCGGGCAAAAAAGCTGAAAAGCGACGGCGGAAGTTCCCGCCTCGCCACCAACCACGCCATCGACCGCGGCCCTCTCGCCACTTCCGCAACGCCTATAAAGCGGCTTCCTTAGCCAGGAAGAAATCGTGTCCGAGGAGAAAACCACTCCACCGCATCCACCAGATCCAAGATCCAACCAACCACTCCACCCTGAGCAAGAATAGAAGAACAAGGAAGAACTTTGGAGAAGCATGGCAAAGACGATCCGCGAGGAACGAGAGGAAAGAAGAAGCCCTTGATCCGTATCTGTCCCTGTCTACTTCCTTGCTTCTACTTTGTCTGTATCTTCCTTAGCCTCCCGCCTCTGCTGCCGCCGCGACGAACTGATTCGATCCTCTCCAACCCCTTCGGTGAAAACTCTCTGTAACTCTCTGAACCACTCTGTTTGTGTGAACCTTGTAATCGTGATGTGACTTTGTTGCTTGTAAACTCTCCCTTAGCCCCTTTTTTGCTATTGTTCATGTTATGTGCTTGTTGACTCTTCCTTAACCTCAACCTTGCTAAAGCTCTTAGTTTTGTTATGTTTGACGATCCACTCTTCCTTAGCCACCCCTTTGCTGTCCGCGAGATCTTCGTTAGCCTCCCCTTTGCTGTCCGAGAAACAATCTTCCTTAGCCTCCCCTTTGCTGTCACCGTGTTAATTTCTGTTGCTTGATCCGCAAGAGCTAGCTTAGAGCCGTAAAACACCAACCCACCTTTTCGTTGTGCCAAGCTTCTGGAAAGGAAAAGCACCAATAAGATTTTGATCCCTGTGGAGAGAACGACAAAAACCCCCCTAAACCACAACCGATCAAAACTGGCGCCGTTGCCGGGGATCAAATATTGATTGCTTTTCAGAGTACAGTAGCCTTGGTTGTGTTTCTTTCCTCGTAGTTCACCTCCGTGATAAATCTGTTTGCTTTGTTACTCTTAGTCTCTTAATATTGCATCTAGAACGGTTATTAGGGGATTTAGTTCACTAACCCTTGATAAAGTTCTTGTTTGTGCTTGTGTGTAGTGGAAACATGATCTCCTTCATGAAGGTTGGTGAGCTCGTGTATGCAGACATCTGAAGATTCACCTTTAGCCCTCTTTGATCCTGAGCCTGAAAGAACATTTCTGGCAAAGAGAAGAAGGGTAGTTTCCTCCATAGCCGTAGAAGAAAGATTGTCAGCTTCCAAGATGGGAGACGGGAAGCTGAGAGACCTCTGGATCCCTAAAGACCATGTAGCCACCTCTGAAGTGGTTATGCCTGCTATTCAAGCAAACAACTGGGAAATCAAGCCAGCCCTAATCAATATGGTTCAGCACAACCCCTTCAAAGGTTCTGCCTTAGAGAGTCCTCATGAACATATCAGAAATTTCTTGGAGTACTGTAACACCCTCAAGCACAATGGTGTACCTCCTGAAGCCATTAGGATGCAGCTATTCCCTTTTTCCCTGTCAGGTAGTGCTAAGTTATGGTTCCATGCCTTGCCTACTCATGCTAGGGACACTTGGGAACATCTGGTGCAAGCTTTTTTGAGAAATACTTTCCCCCCACCAAAGCAGCCGATTGCAGAGACAAAATTACCAGATTTGTGCAATGCCAAGGTGAGAGTTTGTATGACGCCTGGCAGAGGTACCAAGGCCTGATTAGAATGTGTCCCAACCATGGCCAAGAGCAGTGGCTAATTCTGCAGACATTCTACAAGGGTCTAACAGATCAGACCAGATCCTTTGTAGATTCTGCTGCTGGAGGAGGTATAATAAACAAGACCCTGGATGAAGCTTTTGAATTGATTGAGAGCATGGCTTCACATAATTTCTCCTGGACAAATGAAAGAGCAATGCAGCCCCCTCAGCCAATAGTTATGCAACATGGAAGCCCAGAAGTCCTTGAAGCAAAGCTTGACAACCTGACCAGTCAAATATCTCAGCTTATGTTGGAAAAGAATGGAAAAGCCCTTGTGCCAGTAAGTTTAGTTTCAGCACCCTGCCAGATTTGTGGAATTGAAGGTCATTCGCCTCAGGAGTGTCCCTATTTCAGTGCTAGTGAATCTCAAGTGGCAGAAGTGAATTACACTCAGAATCAAGGTCCCTTTTCTCAGAGCTACAACCCCTCCTGGAGACATCATCCAAACCTGTCCTACAAGAATGCAGCCCCACAAAGTTACCCTCAAGCAGCCCCACAGAACTATGCCTCAACATCTCAGCAGAATTTCAGACCTCAAGGCCATATGCAGCAGCCACAGCAGCATCCTCACCAAGCAACCCAGCAAAATGCCTCTTCAAGCAGTAGCCAATCTGAAATTAGTGAAATGATGCGTTTGCAAAAAAGAAATGTTCAGTGGAATGCAAGAAACAATGAAGATGCAGTCTGAATTAGCCTTGGTTGTGTTTCTTTCCTCGTAGTTCACCTCCGTGATAAATCTGTTTGCTTTGTTACTCTTAGTCTCTTAATATTGCATCTAGAACGGTTATTAGGGGATTTAGTTCACTAACCCTTGATAAAGTTCTTGTTTGTGCTTGTGTGTAGTGGAAACATGATCTCCTTCATGCAGGTTGGTGAGCTCGTGTATGCAGACATCTGAAGATTCACCTTTAGCCCTCTTTGATCCTGAGCCTGAAAGAACATTTCTGGCAAAGAGAAGAAGGGTAGTTTCCTCCATAGCCGTAGAAGAAAGATTGTCAGCTTCCAAGATGGGAGACGGGAAGCTGAGAGACCTCTGGATCCCTAAAGACCATGTAGCCACCTCTGAAGTGGTTATGCCTGCTATTCAAGCAAACAACTGGGAAATCAAGCCAGCCCTAATCAATATGGTTCAGCACAACCCCTTCAAAGGTTCTGCCTTAGAGAGTCCTCATGAACATATCAGAAATTTCTTGGAGTACTGTAACACCCTCAAGCACAATGGTGTACCTCCTGAAGCCATTAGGATGCAGCTATTCCCTTTTTCCCTGTCAGGTAGTGCTAAGTTATGGTTCCATGCCTTGCCTACTCATGCTAGGGACACTTGGGAACATCTGGTGCAAGCTTTCTTTGAGAAATACTTTCCCCCACCAAAGCAGCCGATTGCAGAGAAAAAATTACCAGATTTGTGCAATGCCAAGGTGAGAGTTTGTATGATGCCTGGCAGAGGTACCAAAGCCTGATTAGAATGTGTCCTAACCATGGCCAAGAGCAGTGGCTAATTCTGCAGACATTCTACAAGGGTCTAACAGATCAGACCAGATCCTTTGTAGATTCTGCTGCTGGAGGAGGTATAATAAACAAGACCCTGGATGAAGCTTTTGAATTGATTGAGAGCATGGCTTCACACAATTTCTCCTGGACAAATGAAAGAGAAATACAGCCCCCTCAGCCAATAGTTATGCAACATGGAAGCCCAGAAGTCCTTGAAGCAAAGCTTGACAGCCTGACCAGTCAAATATCTCGGCTTAGGTTGGAAAAGAATGGAAAAGCCCTTGTGCCAGTAAGTTCAGTTTCAGCACCCTGCCATATTTGTGGAATTGAAGGTCATTCACCTCAGGAGTGTCCCTATTTTAGTGCCAGTGAATCTCAAGTGCCAGAAGTGAATTACACTCAGAATCAAGGTCCCTTTTCTCAGAGCTACAACCCCTCCTGGAGACATCATCCAAACCTGTCCTACAAGAATGCAGCCCCACAAAGTTACCCTCAAGCAGCCCCACAGAACTATGCCTCAACATCTCAGCAGAATTTCAGACCTCAAGGCCATATGCAGCAGCCACACCAGCATCCTCACCAAGCAACCCAGCAAAATGCCTCTTCAAGCAGTAGCCAGTCTGAAATTAGTGAAATGATGCGTTTCCAAAAAGAAATGTTCAGTGGAATGCAAGAAACAATGAAGATGCAGTCTGAATTATTTTACAAGACAATGCAGCAGCTTACAGCTGGAATCTCCAATGCCCAGGGAAATCAGCCAGAGAACAAACTACCTTCTCAGGTAGAGAAGAACCCTAAGCAATGCGGTGCGATTACCACTACTGAAGCAGTAGAGGCTGTCACCACTAGAAGTGGATTCAACACTGAACCATTCTGAAGACACCTCCAACTGTCACCTATGTAGCCCCACCAAGGAGGCCTCGCGAGGAAAAAATGCCTCGTGAGGAAAATTTGCCTCGCGAGGAAGAAATGCCTCGAGAGGAAAGCCTCTCGAGGGATCTTCCTCAAGAGCCTGTAATACCAGTAGAACCAGCAGCGGTACCAAGGGTTGAGAAGCCTTTAGTGCAGAAGATCCCATTCCCTTCAAGATTGGAAAAAACTAAGGAAGAAAAGCAATATGCCAAGTTCCTAGAGACAATGAAGGAAGTGCAAATAACAATCCCCATCCTTGATGCAGTGTTGCACATCCCTCTATATGCCAAATTCTTCAAGGACCTGATAACCAAGAAAAGAAGTATAGAAGATCCTGAGATAGTTGCTTTGACAGAAGAATGCAGTGCAGTTATCCAAAACAACTTGCCTAAAAAGTTAGGAGACCCAGGGAGTTTCAGTATCCCCTGTGTGGTTGGAAAAAGAACCTTCACAGCTCTCTGTGATTTAGGTTCCTCAGTCAGTGTGTTACCCCAGGCTGCCAGTCAGATGCTGCAGCTAGGCTTGTCGAAGCCCACCTCCATGACATTGCAGCTTGCTGACAGAACACTGAGAAAACCAACTGGAATTCTTGAAGATGTGCCAGTCCAAGTTGGAAATTTTGCGTACCCAGTGGATTTTGTTGTGTTGGAAATGGAAGATAACTCAGAGTCAATGATTCTTGGCAGACCTTTCTTAGCAACAGCAAGAGCCATAATTGATGTGAAAGGTGGAACCCTGAAGTTGCAATTTGGTTCTGAACAAGCAGAGTTTAACATGAAACACGCTTCCCACCTGCCAAACATGCTTGAACAATGCCATGCCATGGATGTCATCGACAAGAGTATAATTAAATCTCAGTAGCAAATGCAACCCCAAGAGCCTGAAGTGCAAGTCTTTGTGACAGCCGATAGTCCTAATCTTCAAGAGTTGTTTGGAATCACTCTTTGTAATGAAAACTCTGGAAGTGCAGAAAATGCCTCAAGAGAAATGCTTCGCGAGGGCCTGCCAAATGCCTCGCGAGAGCCTCTTCAAGCTTCACGAGGAGAAATGCCTCGCGAGGGAAATCTCGAGGAAGCAGAGCCTTGGAGAGAATCTCTTCAGCCGTCTCATAAATCTATTGTTGAGTTGAAGGAGTTGCCTGCTCACCTGAAGTATCTGTTTCTAGAGGAAGAAAAAATTCACCCTGTGATAATCAGCTCTGCACTTGACGATGAACAGGAGCACTGCCTATTGTCAGTTCTCAGACTATACAAGAATGTCATTGGATATTCCATTGATGACATCAAGGGAATCGATGAGAAGGTCTGCTCTCATAGGATATATCTTGAAGAGGATAGCACCCCCTCCAGAGAAGGCCAAAGGAGATTAAACCTTGCCCTGCAAGAAGTAGTAAAAAAGGAAGTTCTGAAACTCCTACAAGCAGGCATGATCTACCCCATCTCTGACAGCGAGTGGGTGAGTCCTATCTACATAGTGCCCAAGAAAGGAGGCTATACAGTGGTTGAAAATGAAGAAGGAAAATTGATGACCACAAGACCAGTTACTGGATGGAGAATGGTCAATGATTTTAGGAAATTAAACAAGGCAACAAGGAAGGATCATTTCCCCTTGCCATTTATGGACCAGATGTTGGAAAGGTTAGCAGGGCAAGAGTTCTATTGTTACCTTGATGGGTACTCTGGATTTCTTCATATTCCCATCCATCCAGCAGATCAAGAAAAAACTACATTCACATGTCCATATGGAACATTTGCATACAAAAGATTGCCATTTGATCTGTGTAATGCCCCAGGAACCTTTCAGAGGTGCATGACGTCAATATTCTCTGACTATATTGAGAAAATTATGAAAGTTTTCATGGATGATTTCACTGTCTATGGAAAAGATTTTGTCACCTGCTTAAAGAACCTGACAGCAGTCCTGCATAGATGCTCAGAGCAGAACTTGATATTGAACTGGGAAAAATGCCACTTTTTAGTCACTGAAGGCATTGTGCTTGGACACCTGATATCCTCTAGAGGCATTGAAGTGGATAAATCAAAAGTTGATGTGATTGCTAAGTTACCACCCCCTGAAAATGTAAAAGGAATATAGAGTTTCCTTGGACATGCTGGATTTTACAGGAGATTCATTAAGGATTTCTCTAGCATTGCAAAGCCTCTAACCAAACTGCTCAGTCAAGATGTCAAATTCCACTTTGATGAAGCTTGTCTGAAGGCCTTTAACCAGTTGAAGCAAGCTATTATTTCTGCTCCAATTGTGCAGCCTCCAGATTGGACCCTACCCTTTGAGTTGATGTGTGATGCAAGTGATTTTGCAGTTGGAGCAGTTCTAGGCCAGAAAAAGGGGAAAGCTCAGCATGTGATCCACTATGCCAGCAAAACTCTAGATGATGCCCAGATCAACTACTCCACTACTGAAAAAGAATTGCTTGAAGTGGTATTCGCATTTGACAAGTTCAGACCTTATCTAGTTGGGCACAAATGTACTGTCTTCACTGATCATGCAGCAATAAGATATCTTGTCAGCAAGAAGAACGCCAAGCCAAGGCTAATCAGATGGATTCTCCTGCTTCAAGAGTTTGATATTGAGATCAAGGATAAGAAAGGTTCTGAGAATGTGGTAGCTGATCATTTGTCAAGAATAAGTTGCTCTGAAACTAGAAAAATAGAAGACAGCATCCCTGGAGAGCAACTGATGGGAGTAAATGCCTCGCGAGGGCTTCTTGAAGCCTCGCTAGGGAGGCCTCAGGACGATCTAACTCTTCAAGCTTCGCGAGGAGATGCTTCGCGAGATGTGCTTCTCGAGGAAATGCTTCGCGAGGGATGCCTCGCGAGGGTCGACGTCTCGCGCGAAGCCAAGACTCCATGGTATGCTGACATTGTGAATTACCTAGAGTGTAAAATTATGCCAGCTGATTTGTCCTACCAGCAGAAAAAGAAATTCATGCATGAAGCTAAGAGCTATTACTGGGATGAACCATTCCTCTACAAGCATTGTGCAGACGGTATAGTGAGGAGATGTGTGCCCTCTGAAGAAACTCATGATGTGATGTTCCAATGTCATTCTGGCATGTATGGAGGCCATCCTGGAGTAATGAAAACTCAAGCAAAGATCCTGCAAGCTGGATTTTATTGGCCCAGCCTGTTCAAAGATGTTCATGATTTTGTCAAGCAATGTGATCCCTGCCAGAGAACTGGGAAAATCTCGAGAAGGAATGAAATGCCTCAGCAAGGCATTCTTGAAGTTGAACTGTTTGATGTATGGGGAGTTGATTTTGTTGGACCTTTACCTTCCTCTCGAGGCTTCAAGTATATCCTTGTAGCAGTGGACTATGTGTCCAAATGGGTTGAAGTGGTACCAACTGTCAGTGCAGATTCCAAGTCAGTCTGCAAGCTGTTCAAAACTGTAATTTTCCCCAGATTTGGAGTTCCCAGAGTTGTGATCAGTGATGGAGGAGCCCACTTCAACAATGAACAGCTAGAGAAGCTGTTGAGCAAGTATGGTGTGAAGAATCACAGAGTTACTACACCCTATCATCCTCAAGCCAATGGACAAGTTGAGTTATCCAATAGAGAAATTAAGCAGATCCTTGAAAAGGTCGTGTCCAAGTCCAGAGCAGATTGGTCCCTGAAATTGCCTGATACCATGTGGGCATACAGAACTGGATACAAGACACCTATTGGAATGTCGCCCTTCAGGCTTGTATATGGTAAAGCATGCCATTTGTCTGTCGAGTTAGAGCACAGAGCTCAATGGGCTATTAGGAAACTAAACCTCGACATGAAGAAAGCTGGAAGTGCAAGGAAACTGTAGATGTGTGAGCTTGAAGAGCTGAGGCATGATGCATATGAGAGTTCCAAGATTTACAAGGAGAAGACCAAGAAATGGCATGACAAACATATCCTCAGGAAGGAGTTCAGCATTGGACAGCAAGTATTGGTGTATGACTCCAAGTTGCATTTGTTTGCTGGAAAATTCAAGTCAAGATGGTTTGGTCCTTGCATAGTGAAGAAGGACTTGGGAAATGGTGCTTTCGAAGTCCAGACCCCATCAGCAGGTACCTTCAAGGTAAATGGTCAGAGACTGAAGCATTACCTAGAAGGAGAGAAGATTGACATTGAAGATCCTGAAGAAAGCGAGAATGACGAGTCAGAGGATGTACCCAATGCATCTTATGAAGCTGTGAAGCAGTGAGAAGAAGCTATGGTCAGGCTCGTGACCTTAAACAAGCGCTCATCGGGAGGCAGCCTGATATCCTTTTTATATACTATTTCCCTTCAAGAGTTATTTTTGTTTTGTGTGTTCCTTTTCCTTTTTGTTTGTTGTTTTGTTCTTCAGATTGTTGAATAAAAGAGAGTGAAGTGGGTTGGCAGAGAACCCTGCAAGCAAAGAGTAGAGAGTCGCTTCGCGAGGAAAAAGGCCTCTCGAGGGATTCTGCTTCAAGAGAAAGCTTCTCGAGGGCTTGCTGCTTCGCGAGGAATGCTTCTCGAGGATCCGACCTTTAAACCAGGTGAACACATTCCAATTCACAAATCCTGTTACACCATAAATATCATTGCTATGCCATGATTACAAATTTTCTATCCATTCTTGGCTATATTTTCGAAGTTGCTTGTCGAGTAAAAGTTTCTTGGAGTGCTTAATTTTGCCTAAACAATCTTTCATGCTATTGAGAATCTTGCAGTGTTTTTGTCTATAATGCTTGCAAACTCTTGTGTTAGAGTCATGTATCAAAACAGAGCTCATATATGTCTCTGCTCAGATCTGTTGGAATACCTTCATAATGCAAGTGGCTCTGAAACTGAATAAGTTGATCCTCGAAGAGCCATGTTTTAACTGCATTTCTGCATTTTTGCATTAGCTACCAGTATCTCGGGATGGTGGTATGTGAAGCACTAACAGTGAAACTAACTTGAAGCAAGTAATTCGAAAGCAAATTTTGGCATTAGCAGTTATGATCTCGGGATTGTAACATGTGAAGAACTAACCTGAAGTTCCTGAGAGTAATTTGAAAGCAAATTTTGGCATTAGCAGTTATGATCTCGGGATTGTAACCTGTGAAGCACTAACTGAAAGAATCTGACAAGTAA
Organism: Puccinellia tenuiflora; assembly: GCA_012064385.1. Classification (NCBI taxonomy): domain Eukaryota; kingdom Viridiplantae; phylum Streptophyta; class Magnoliopsida; order Poales; family Poaceae; genus Puccinellia; species Puccinellia tenuiflora. The sequence continues at coordinate 150,733 of QRDG01000545.1, read as the reverse complement.
CAATGATCCTAACCCATCTTTAATTTTTGCATTAGCCTACTATGTTCTCGGGAACGGTAGCAGGTGAAGCACTGACTTTGCATTCGCTTAACATTCATGGCTATTTCATGGATCACTTCATTTGATTTCCCTGCCAAATGTCTTATCTAGGTAATCGAAAAGTATCTGAACTGAGACATATATAAAAGTTGTTAATTGAAACTTGACTCTGAACTAGAGATTGCAACCAGGTATGCAGAAACTGCTTTGAATCCAATATGTATGAACTGCTATGTATGCAGAAGTTGAGCACTGTTTTCATCATATCTGCTTTACTTGGGGACAAGCAAAGGTTTGGATCTGGGGGTTTGATCACTCTGAATTATGCACATCTTTTCGACGTTCAAAACCCCAAATCTTGCTCATATTTGAGAAGTTCAGTCAAGGTTTTAAATGCTTTTTACATCAGTTATCCACTTTTTTCCAGATCAGTGTGCCAAGGCACATATTTCTTCATCTCCAACTCAAATTGTTGCTTAGACGACGCCTCCCGAGGATTTGACACTCTGCGAGGAAAAAGGCCTCGCGAGGGTGCCACCTCTCGAAGCCAGAACCTCTCGAAGCCAGAAGATAAGTATGCGAGCGTATCTCCCTTGCGCTGCGCACGCGTTTGAATCAGCAAGGAGGGAATCGATCATCTTGGAGGAGAAGAAACCAGAAGAGTAAAAAAGGTGATAAAGCAGGGAGCAGACCATGTGCGTCCGGGCAAAAAAGCTGAAAAGCGACGGCGGAAGTTCCCGCCTCGACACCAACCACGCCATCGACCGCGGCCCTCTCGCCACTTCCGCATCGCCTATAAAGCAGCTTCCTTAGCCAGGAAGAAAACGTGTCCGAGGAGAAAACCACTCCACCGCATCCACCAGATCCAAGATCCAACCAACCACTCCACCCTGAGCAAGAACAGAAGAACAAGGAAGAACTTTGGAGAAGCATGGCAAAGACGATCCGCGAGGAACGAGAGGAAAGAAGAAGCCCTTGGTCTGTATCTGTCCCTGTCTACTTCCTTGCTTCTACTTCGTTTGTATCTTCCTTAGCCTCCCGCCTCTGCTGCCGCCGCGACGAACTGATTCGATCCTCTCCAACCCCTTCGGTGAAAACTCTCTGGAACTCTCTGAACCTCTCTGTTTGTGTGAACCTTATAATCGTGATGTGACTTTGTTGCTTGTAAACTCTCCCGTAGCCCCTTTTTTTGCTGCTGTTCATGTTATGTGCTTGTTGACTCTTCCTTAGCCTCAACCTTGCTAAAGCTCTGAGTTTTGTTATGTTTGATGACCCACTCTTCCTTAGCCACCCCTTTGCTGTCCGCGAGATCTTCCTTAGCCTCCCCTTTGCTGTCCGAGAAACAATCTTCCTTAGCCTCCCCTTTGCTGTCACCGTCTTAATTTCTGTTGCTTGATCCGCAAGAGCTAGCTTAGATCCGTAAAACACCAACCCACCTTTTCGTTGTGCCAAGCTTCTGGAAAGGAAAAGCACCAATAAGATTTTGATCCCTGTGGAGAGAATGACAAAAACCCCCCTAAACCACAACCGATCAATACTCTCTCTTGGAGATACAAGCAATCGATCACTTGTCCAAAGTAATTACGCATATCAGAGAGCATGCAAGAACATAAATTAACATATAAAATCATGCACAGTCTGATCATAACTTCATAATCCATCAGATCCGAATAAACACACCATATATCATTACAATAGTCGATCTTGATCACGTTTGGCAGCTTACACGATCGTAAGCATGAAGGTACAAGGGAGAGAGACTATCAACTAGCTACTGCCATGGACCCATAGTCCAAGGTAGAACTACTCACACATCATCCTGGTGGAAGGGCATCCGAGTGGATCGGTCTCCTCTCCGGCAGGGTGCGGCCGGGAACAGCTTCAGAACCCGCCCGAATTAGGGTTTGAGATGGCGACGGCTTCGGGATAGGTTTCGTGGAAAATAATGGCCGCTCCGATAAAATTAGGTTAATTGTGATTTTATAGGCGTCGGAGGGGCCGAGGGGGTGCCCCAGGCGCAAGGGCGGGTCCCACCCGCCCCTAGCCTGTGGTGCCCCCTAATGTCACCATCCGGACTCCGTCTTCGTCTTGGCATAGAAATAATTCCCGTAAATTTTCGTCCAATTTTGAGGATATTTTTTAAGTGGATTTTCTGAAATATAAAACAGCAGAGGGAACTGACGCTGGGCCTCGTGTTAATAGGTTAGTCCAATAAAATGACTCAAAATAATATAATAAGATAGTAAAAACGTGTGACAATGATATAAAACAAGAATGAATCAATCAAAAATTAAAAATACGTTTTACACGTATCAGTCACCAGATGCCTCCCTAGCTAGGGTTCCCTTCTGTAAAACAAAAACAAGATGTATATTTTGAATTCACGTGGTGTCTAGGCATCCTCTGGGTTGTACGCGTGTGCGGCTCGAGGCAATGGTGCGAGTGAGCTTACCGTGGTCGACGAAGACGAGGCCTTCTGGTGCGTGTCCATGACGACGAGCATGTACTTGAACGCCTCCGTGTCACGTAGTCGAACACGAATTCTTCCTCCGCCATCTCTAGTAGCCGCCGGAGCACCGATATCCCGGGATACGGCGTTGCCGGAAACGGGGAGTGCTATGCCGCCCCTCGTACCGGATTCATCGACTCGAAAACGGATTCGGAAACGGCGTATGGCGTCGACGAAACACTACCTGTACCGTTAATATACGTATTAGGTTCAGCGACTCACAACCGAGCGTACGCATCCCAGAACGGCTGAACGAGTCTACACATATCCGAACCATGTACTACCAGCTATTAATCGCACATCAGCCGTTTCTTCTCCTTCCCCTTGTTCTCTGTTCTCGTGAATTCCTCGAACTCCATCGCCATTAACTGCAATGGATCTTGCTGTTGGAAGTGGACGGTCCATCTCCATCTCCCATGGATTTCTCCTCTATAAATTCCCCCATCTCATAGCGCCGGCGGCAGCAGTCAGGACTCAGGACCATAGCTGCTACTCGCACGAGGCTATGGTGCAGACTTGATTTCTCGAGGATCAAAGAGTTCTTCAGCCTTCAAATTCAGGTACACCATTTAGTTCATCAGAAATCAACATGGTCTCCTCCGATTCTTGCTAAATCTTGCTGTAACAATGAACTGCTGGTCGTTGCACATCACGTGTTTGTTGATTTGTGTGTGAGACTTGATTTTGCTAGGTGCCGAACTGCAGACTTAACTTATGTGAACATGGCACTTCTTTTTATTTACAATTTTGTGAGTAAGAAAAGAATATCAATGAACCTGTTCATTATTCAGAGATTGCAATGGCGTTTGGGTCCAAACGCAAGTTAGCAGATCGGACTGACGTCGAGGAGGCTTGTTGAACTGAGACGCGCGTGAGGCTTCCTTTGCCTGCCTATACACAAATCACCTCAGAGCTAAAGGAATAGGCGAATGCCCGTCAACCCCGCAGGGGATATGTTCGATCGATCGGGCGGTGGGCGGGTGAGAGTGGGATGGAGCTAGTGAATCGAATGCAGGCTAAACACTAAACTCGAGTGGTAAACCATAACACCGGTAGGTCGGCCATGGACCGTTTCCGCTGGGCGAAGAATGGCGGAGCGCGTTTGAAGGCGAATTCGTCCCCGTGTAGCGACGAGACGCCAACTAGAATGCCTTCAGCAGCCCGTCCGTGATGGTCGCACCTCGCACGCCGCACGGGTGCGGTTATGTCCGCCATTCAGTGGATCTAGCTGCTGTCTAAACTGCCCGCACAAGATGTCACCCTTCTGCTTGCCATTTAGAAAACATGGTCGCTCCAGAGAAGAATCTGTAAGCACAAGTGTTTCACTTGTCATTAAGCATTCACTTCCCGATGCCTCCCACTCATATTCTCAAGGTAGCATCCATCCCTAGCTTCTTGCATTGTTTTTCACTAACGAATAGGGTTCGCCACAAAGCTGGTGAACCTCCTCAGCTGTATATATGGAGAAAAATCCCCGATCATGTATGCACATGAAGGCTTGAATTTGTTAATAATGTACGCACTATTTCTGGTTGCTACAAATTAATTTTGCGATCTATTTCTGTACGGAAAGTCATCAGAAATATTGAGCGTCTTTACTATATGTAGAGCACACATGATTATTTGTTATCTTCTATTTTGTTTTGGGTACTTCCACGGGAGCACCCGGCCCCATCTGCTCTGGTCTGTTGACGCCCCTACCGCTGCCATGCTCCTCCTCCTCCGGCTCCGCCGCAGCGCTAACTGGTAACTGCGGTGGTAGGATCAACCTCATATTGTCCCGATGAGCCTCGGTGGTGTTCAAGCTCACCTGTAATGCTTACTTTGGATGTTCTTCTCGTGGCGGTGTGGGCAGCAGTGGCTAGCCAGATTACCGGATTCCCGGGTGCCTGTTGCACTAGGTGAAAATTCTAAAACACTCGGCAAAGGGTTATTCGACTACCACACTAGACAACCGGCACTCGGCAACTTTTTTTTTTTGATCTAGATATTTGCCAAGTGCCTTCTAAGTAGCGCTCAGTAAGGGAATGTTCAACGTGAGACGCTTGTTTAGGCGCTTGCAGAGAAAAAAAACTGAAAGAAAACCGTAGCGTCTGCATAAGAGTCGTTGGCTCCAACGCTAGAAGCGCTACGGGTATCCCAACCTCCCGTCAAAAGCTGAACAAAAAAGTTGAAGAGCCCGACGCAAAACTTGGCATCGACGCAAGACAATTTCCTGGGATTGATCGGGAATCGGCCGTAACGGCCAGGAAATCTTTCCTAGCACCCGCCTTTAGCGCATGCGTTGTATGTGGCCCAAACACGTATATGCCGAGTGTTTTAAATGTTGACACCCCAGGCACGATGCCACCTGGACCGAGCTGGCAAAAATTTGGGCTATGTACCAACTTAAAAAATTAGGGCCTACCTTGATAGGAAAATTAGGGACAAGATGGAGACAGAGAAGACGAAACGACGGTTACGATTTCTTTTATTTCTTAGATGGCTGGGCCGTTCTTTTCTTTTGTTTATCTAAATGAGTTTAGTTAAGTTGTAAGGCGTAAGAAAAACATATATGAAACTCCCCTTTGATGCTATCAAGTACATGTACTCTCAAACAAACTTTATCTGAGAAAGTGCACGACCGATTCTTGCCCGCAGCCGTCGTCATGTTCACAGGTGGCATGGCACACGACAAGCAATCACCATAATGCTCGAGGAAATAAGCAAGAGATCCTGTGCTCATTTTAATATCAACGGCGAGGCCAAGTACGATGGCTCCATAACCGAACCAGTCTGCACGAGGTGTTCCCATCTCATTGAACATTCACTTCCAGATGCCTCCCACTCCTATTCTCAAGGTATCATATCATCCCTTCCCGTGTTGTTTTTCACTAACAATAGGTATTGGCAAGAAAGTTGGTGAACCTCATCAACAATGGAGAAAACAAACTAATTCGATTTGTCCTCTATCATATATACACATGAAAAGGCTCGAATTGTCCTCGGTCATATATACACATTTGATATCCTCGCCGACATATACACAATGTATGACCTCAATCATTCGAGTAGTATCTAGTGGTTGCTAGAAATAACTTTATGAGATACTTTTGCACTCAAGATCTTCATAAATATTGATTGTCTCCAATGTTTAACATAGAGCACATGATCATCTGCTATCTTCTATTTATTTTCTGGTACGTCCACGGGTGTGCATGGCGTCTTTTCGAAGTCCCTACCGCCGTCATGCTCCTCCTCCGATATTAACTTGGTAGCAGCGATAATGGAAGGGTCCACCTCATTGTGCTGATGAGCCTCGACGGTGTCAGGATCTTCTCGCATCGGTGGCTTGCCAGCGATTCCCGGAACATCTGGCAAATAAATGAACACTGTACAGAACATAGAAACCATGTTTACACATTGCACATGTGTATGTATTCTTGCGTTTTGTATATATATGACTACATGTATTTTTTTAGATGAAACGACAATACCCAGCTTTAAATCAATAAAGCCCCAAACGGCTACGCGATACATGACATTGAACAGTCATCTCACAAGACAACAACAGAACAAGCAAGCAAAACATAATTATCCACCAAATTGAATTAACACTAGAGAGAAGACGAACACCATAATATGATGTTGAACAATCCATCAAAGGAGGATCACGCTCTCCTTTACCCCCGGGATGGCCCAACATTATTATAAGTGATCCGTCTCCGGCGCCCAAGAGATACCCTTCCCACACGCCTCGGAAGTTAGAGAACTTTACAAAATATCCAAATCTCATGTCTTCCTCCTTTCTCCAAAAAGTTGATTATAAAATGCTCCATCCCAAAACCACCAACAATACCCATTTTCGGAGGGTCGAATTTCACATGGCCCACTGTCACCACTGGCGCATTCCTGCAGCCTCCCAACCCTTCTTGTGCCCAACCCCCCTCCCCCCTCTCCTCTCCACTATTTCACCGCTCCCATGACGACCACGATCTTGGTTAAGGCAATGGTGCCACCCATTTTTCCCTGATGCCACTCAACCTCCAGTAAAGCCACCGCTGCCACCCAATAGAAACTTGGGCCCCCTGTGCACCATGTCACCCATCTGTCTCGCACCCTAAATCTATGAATGTTCGTAATTATTAAACAAAACTTTAGGAGGGCTTCGCTTGAGGCACCACCCCCATTGTGTTGTACATGTGTCCGTTGCCCTCTAAGTTGACACATTTTGGGGGTGCCGGACAAATTTCCAGGGATGCCACTGGAGATGCTCTAAGAAACTCATGATAAGAAAGTAAGAGGATTCCCAAAGAGAAATACACAAGAAAACTCTTCGGGGCCTATGGATGTTGCTCCGGTAACCTTGTCTCTTGTCTCTGAACTCAATCTTGATTCTCTCTTAATGATCCACTCACTCACCAATCTTGATTCTCTCTTAATGATCCACTCACTCACCAGATGCCTCTCTGGGGTTCTCTTCTGCAAACAAAAAAAAAGAACTCCTCCTACGCCTTCTCCAGAAGCCGCCTGAAACAAGCATCCAAAGGTACGCCGTCGGCACCACAAACCAACGCTGCTCCGCCCCACGCCCCCACGTACGGGGTCTTTTACGGTACGGCCAAATCAACCGGAACCGTCCAACCTGCCATATTCAAAGGCTGAGGTTGATCCATACTAGTCAACCGAAGTAGTAGTATTTTTCCACTGCGGGGTAAAATAGATGTAGTAAGTAAACATGTCCCGCAAAATTTTTGTAACAACCTGAAGGGTGTTTGCGCAAATTATCCGGCTAGGGTTAGGACACTAGCGGACACACCACTCGCTCCAAGCACGAACGGGAGGAGACCGCCGCCGGCCGTAGGCGTGCGACCCACCACCGCCGACGCGCCCTCCGCCCTCCATCGCCAACGCGCCCTCCACCGTCGGCGCATCCCACCTCCGCCGCCGCGCCCGGCGCACTCCTGTACCGCCCTCCATCGCCGACGCGCCCTCCATCGCCGGCGCGTCCCCCCTCGCTGACGCTCCATGCGCCGCCGCCGCGCTCCCGTGCTGCCCTCCGCAGGCGACGAGCCCTCCACCGTCGGTGCGTCCCACTGCCGCCGACGCGCCCTGCGCCGCCGCCGCGCCCTCCACCGTCGGCGCGTCCCACCGCCGCCGCCGCGCCCGGCGCGCTCCCGTGCCGCCCTCCACCGCCAACACCGCCGATGAGGAGCTGCATCGGTTCGAGCTGGATGGCGGGGGCGGGGCGGCGACATCGGCTCCACCTTCTTCGGCAGCAGCTAGGAGGTGCCGGCGGAAGGCAGGGATGAGTGGAGCGCCGCTGCCCCGCCCGGCGCCCTCCGCCGCCGATGCGCCCTCCGTCGCCGACGTGCCTGACACGCTCCCGTGCCGCCCTCTGCCGCCGACACCGTCGACGAGGAGCTGCATCAGTTCGAGCTGGATGGGCGGGGGCGCGACATCGACTCCACTTCTTCGGCAGCAGCCAGGTCCCGGAGGTGCCGGCGGGAGGCATGGAGGAGGGGAGCGCCGCGCTACTGTCAGAGTGAAGCACCGTGCTGACATTGGAGAGGATGCGCGGGACGAGCACCGGCACCGGCACATCGTCGTCCGGTGGCTCCGGCTTCCCGACCGAGAGCAGCCATGCTGAAGAGCGAGGTGTGTTTCTTTCTTCTTCCTCTAGTTTGTTCATGTTGGATCTGAGTCTTGTGAAAAATGCAATATGCACATGAATCTGACACTTGAGATATAAATTTAATAGGAATTTTACAAGTTGGAGAACATACTCCACGATCCAACATAAACAGATTGTCACAGGATCTTAAATGCAAAGTGAAGAAGAGAGTTCCTAAGCAGATTGTTCAATTCAAACGAACTGTTCGTAAGCAGATTGTTCAACTGATCCTATGCCACGGTCTGTTTTCAATGCCATGTAAACACACAAATACTAAAACCCGTCAATAGGAATGTTAGGCAGTTTGGGCATAGCTTGGTTGATGCATGTGTCGGTATCTACCAGCATCTGGTCTCGCCTTGTGTTTTTGGTCGTGTGGTATGCTTGTGCCTTGAGGGTATGAAGGATGATGGCATTGTTAGAGTGCGTATAGGATACGAGTTAGAGATAGACTAGGGTTGAGAGTCATGACCTTGTACTCCAAGTCTACCCCCTCCTTGTACTCCTATATATACCCCATGAGGGTCATCGCAATATAACAATAAAAATTAGGGATTCAATATTTTCCACATGGTATCAGAGCGGTTAGTCTCACGACGCCGATCATAGGGTTCTAAACCTCTTTCGCAGCGCGCCGCCCCCGGGGAGTTAATCTCCTCGGGGGCGCGGCACCCGGTTCCGATCAAAGATCGGATCGGTTCTCTTAGATTCAATTTCCAGTTTGTAGATTAGATCCAATTAGCCACAAATAAAATCCCTAGATCTGTACGGCCCTCTTCCGGTGAAAACAGTGCAAGGTCGTCATCCGGCGAGAGATCGATCGCCGGCGGCACGCTGGGCTCTACATCAACAATTTGCCCAGTCGTTGGCGCATCGTCGTTTCAGCCTTGCGCGGCGATCCGATCGGCAGGACCAAGACGGATCTCATCGTCGTCATGCTCGCAGCGGCATCATCAACAGCAAGTCAGCAATCTGGCGCTTGCAGGCTTCCATGTGGTGTCGGCCATCGCATGCAAAATCCCAATTTGCTTCATACGATCCACAACCCAATGCAAAGTATCTGTACATAAGTACTTCAGGTACGTGCATGCATGCAGATGTGCTACACTAGGCCGGCCTGCCGCCGGACGCCATCAACACCACGACGCCAACGACTTTGCGCCGCCGCCGACACACCGACAGACCTACAGACCTGCGTCAACATCAAGATCTACGCGCTCGCCCGACCGATCTGCACTGCATCGAACCGGACTACACCAAGCCAAAAAAAAAAAATCAACATCAACGTCTAGCTGTACGACTACATCAACATCTTCGTCGAACACCACCACAAAGCTGTACGACTACATGAGACTACGAGTCAAGATCTTCATCGAGCATCTACGAGAAGCGACATCAACATCATCCACACGCAGGCCGGTGTGAAATATGACTTCACCGACTTCTCCGACAGCAAGACATCTACATCATCGTCGCCGCGAGGGACGCCTCCAAGCGACATATGAAATCACGCCTGCTGCTTCATCGCCGGCACGTCATCGCCAAGGTCTCCATCGACGTGGTCTCCATCAACAATCTCGTCAACACATCGCCGCCGCCGCTACAACCACAACGTCCACAAGGATGGACACGTGTCCTCTGACAGTACTACTGCAAGACGCCACGACCCCGACGGATAATACTGCATCGACAACAAACCGGCATCACTTTTAGTGAAAGCCCCTACAATCGCGCGCACGGTCCTGGCAAAACCGTTGTGTGCTTGGTGGGATTCCTCCAGTCCTGGCAAAACTAATGGACTCACCTACGACCGCGTCCTATGACATCTGCAAGACGCCTCCCGACGGTACCTCTCAAGGTGCAAAACGTCGGCCTCGACGGTACCTCCACAAGGTGCAAAACGTCCAAAAAAACACGATTGCAGCTCCGTCATAAAAACCGCGCAATTTTTTGCGCCTCCGGCATTGCGGCTTCCACGACTACGACGAGTACTACATCGACCACAACTACATCGACCACGGCTACATCATGATCGGCTACCTCGACATCGACATCAAGGACAAAGTCTACAGCAACACATCGGCAACAACTCCAGTCAAAGCGTCCGCGTCGTCACTTGCGTCCCCGACACTCCCGCTGTGACTGCGGGAGGGAAGAGAGGAGATACATGGAAGGCACCAGAAGGGGACGGCAGGCACTGCCCTAGGTGACGGACCAGTACATCAGAGATGCAATTGATGATGACGGAGAGGAGGAGGCGACGAAAGCGCAAAACTACAAACCCAGTCGCAAGCGTTCGCTTCACTCCCGCTACGACTGAGGGGGGATGTTAGAGTACGTATAGGATACGAGTTAGAGATAGACTAGGGTTGAGAGTCATGACCTTGTACTCCAAGTCTACCCCCTCCTTGTACTCCTATATATACCCCATGAGGGTCATCGCAATATAACAATAAAAATTAGGGATTCAATATTTTCCACAGGCATGACTTGAAATTCCTGCTTTTTCCGAATGAAGGATGGTGGCAGTGAGAGATATATATTACATAGAAAATTACGAGCGTCTATGCTTACTTAGATGCAACCTCCCGAAGGTGAATTTTCCTTTAGTACTCACATATAATATTGTGCCATATTTTAAACAATTCTTCATTACTGAAATTAAGAGAATATTACTGAAATGATGAGATAATACAAAAAAATTACATGCCCATAATAACTAGTAAGGAATGAGCGACATAGAATGGAGATAGGAAACTTTAGATAGTGCAATATATCTCAAACTTGTGATAACAATCTCAAAATCCTCAAACCAAAACATCTCAAACTTGGTACCAAACTAAAAAACCTCAAACCAAACGTCTCAAACATGTTCCTTAATGTAAAAAACCTTACAAATCTAAAAACACACTAAAAATCTTGTGTCGAAGCAATGCGAGATCCTGATCTGGACACTTCAGTCTATCTTCTCCATCTTGCGAGAACGCCAAAATAACCGAATCCGCCGCCCATCAATAGGCCAACAACTCGTCTTCGCTGCTGCATCCAGAGGTACGGCGAAGGTCTGGAGATCGTGTTGGTTTGTGCAAGTGAATGGATCTAGTTTTTCTCATTCCATGTATTTTTTCCTGTGAATGATCCAGAGGTTATATTGTTTGTCTACATGGTTCTCTTTAGGACAAGGATTTTTACCGAATATGTCAACCACAGGATCCATCTCACGTTTGAGTCGTCATGCTTCACCTTCGTTCGACCATTGCGGTCTGCCGGAGCTGCTATGTGATTGCCACGAACCGGCAGGGAGAGATATATATTACATGGGAAATTACGAGCGTCTATGCTTACTTAGATGCAACTTATCGGAGGTGAATTTTCCTTCAGTACTCATATATAATATTGTGCCATATTTTAAACAATTCTTTATTCACAGTGTTCTTAATTTTCAATTTGTACGATGTTACTAATGTACTGATGTATGCAGGGTTGCAGTTTGTCAATCCGAGAGGACCTTCTCAACAAGTATGTTGAAGACATGGTCAACTACTGCACAACGGCTTCAAACGATAGTCTAAAAGATGCATTGGCTTCGTCCATCTATTTTCTCAACGAGAAGGAACAACAAATTTTACAAATGGAGAACAAAGTTGAAGCTTTATGTTTGGAACTGTTTGCATACAAGGAGAAGCACCGTCATGACACATCAATACACAAGAGACATGTAGAAGAGAAATGCAAATATAGAAAATACTCTACACTTTTCTGGTTCATGCTATTCTTGTATGTAGCTCGAATATTAATCCCAACACTGTAGATTTGCAGTACGGTAATGCATTCATATCATACATTTTGTACTGTAAAAAAAACAGTTGACCTCATTTTTCTATTCTTGTATGCACTGCTGCAGATACATTCCATTGTCTTTTGATTTTTTTTGTAGTATAACTCACGTTGGCACATATTTCCGCTTCTTTGGCTTCAAAGTCTCCGTGAATGGTTTCAACCTACCCTTTGATGGAGCACCTTTTGGGATAATTGGTTTTGGATCTAGGACTTTCGTATTCCAGGTTTGGTGTGCCCCTGAAAAATATGCCGGTAAAGGACCAAACGATGTGGTGATAGGATTCTCATCTTTCTTGTCGTCGTCATCAATAAGACTATTGATAAATTCCATCACCCTGTCTGATTTCATCGCACATTTTGAAGCTTTAAAAAAACCAAGGGTGGCCCTGTTACGCATCTCGTGGTAGCGGACCATCCGTTCTGACCATTGTTGCGTACTTCGGTCCTGTCAGAATCGAATGCAAGCTTGGCTTTCATCGTCCATCTTTTCGCAACACAACAACTACGAATTGTGTCTAAACCAAGGCACTTGAGAACAGCGAATATGTGCACGCACGGAATGTCCTCACTCTCCATCTTCCGACATTGGCAGTTCATACTCTCTAGCGTCGAGCCCGCATAGACACACCTCACATTGAATCTCACGTGCCTACGCTCTTTATGAGAAACTTCAAAGCTCACCAAATTATCTTCCTCGGCCACATTCTCATCGGCTTGCCATTTTGGTAACCTCACGATCTCCTCCTTAACCATCTGGAACATTATAGGAGTGTAGATATATGAGGCATTTTTCTCCAGTGGGTCGGCGGTCAAATCATTGAATAGCACTGACTGTGAAGCCACAGCATCCTGCTCAGCCTCATTCCTTCGCATAATTGAAATACAGTGCTCAGTGTGTTGTACCAAATCAACAAGTCTCATTCTCCGGTCCAGATTCACATGAAGCGTTGAGTTTAGACTCTCGCTCCTCTGATTACTCCTCATTCCTAGGAAGTACCTCCCTTTGGTATAGGCTGCAGACCACTTCTTTCTTAGCTCGTACATCGCCCAAATCCACGTGTCTTTTTCTGTTATTCCGTAGTGTTTATTAAACTGGTCCCAACCTTTCTCAAACTCATCAACCTCAAAGTTGCGGTAGATCAGTTGTCTAAAGTCAGTGAGCTTTGGATTGCGGAGGTGGCGTCACATCCACAACGAGTGAGCGCCCTTAGTTTTCTTATACGGTTGGACCTCTCAAAGTTCTTCAAGGACCTGTATCCTTCTTTGCTGCACACGTATAATCTTTGGGTTCTGATGCCTCCCTTGTTCTTCACGTTTGCCTTCCTCACGCTGAACCCTTTCGCTTTAGCATATCCGTTATAGAACTCGAACCCTTCTTCTTCGCTTCTGAATGTCTGACTAACCACCATGTAATACTCTTGAATTTCTTCTATGCCGACATGGTGAGCATCCACATCGTCCAGCTACAATCAATAAGAAAATCATGTCATTTTTCAACTCTGTTTCAAACTAGAACACAATAAATTCTGAAGCAAATCACAGCAATAATTCATCAGTAAACCTAAACTACTCCAAACAGTCCCCTAAATGAGACTGCAGTAAACTATAACAATCAGCTTCCTACTTGATCAGAAGATAAAAAAGAATATTGCTGCCGAATAAGAAAACCATTAGCAATGTCTGTTTATTTTCTACTATCTCCAAACAGTCCATCTACTATGTCTGTTAATTTTGCAGCAATGAAGAAATATTGCACCGTTAGCACTTGCTAACAAATAGCAAACTTCAGAAATTATTCCTAACGCAATGATCCTAGAATAATGAACAGAGATATGCAGTATGCATCATCCTTCACGCTCATATACATCTACTCCGTACTCCGTATATGTGATGATCACAATCATGCCTGCTAGTTCACAAATTCAGAAATTCACAAATTTAGCAAACGCACCTGGCACTTGGCAACCTGGGAGTCTAAGGAGACGGCTCTAATCATTTGGACGACCCGACGGCAGCGACGGCGCAGCGCGCAGGGCTGACTGCGGCAGCGGCTGACGGCGGCGGCGCGCAGGGCTGGCTACGCGTGCGGGGCGGCCTTACCCAGCCTCTGTTTTCTCCTATTTTTTTGCCGTCCGGATTGGTTTCCTCCTTTTCGTGGGGAGGATAGAATAATTTCAATTATCCCCTTACAATAATAAGTTTTTTAAATTAATCCAGCCAATACTACTACCCCATAGGACAAGTAAGTTGTACCGTAAAAGAGCCCCCACGTACACAAGGTTAGACGGTTTTTCCATCAATCGGTGCCTAGACGGGTCGCAGGTTCGCTCGCCGCGCTTAACATGGATCCATCTCGTAGAATTATCGTACGGGATAAAGATAAACACGTGGACGCGCGTGCGAGGCTTCCCTTGCTTACCTATCCACAAATCGTGTGTTTGTAGATCCACATGGTGTCAGGATCCCTTCCAGTACATCGACATGGGCCTGGGCTTGGCTGGCAAAGGTGCATTCGTCATGGGTTGGGCCCTCCAATCGGCAACCGATGACAGAGACTACAAGTATGGGACGCACCGCAGCAAGGCAAGCATCCAGACGGATCACGGCGGAAACGACCCTTCTCCCTGTCCTCTGCTTCTCTGCTTCCCCGTCCTTGCTCCTCTGTTCTTCCCCAAATCCTTGCTGAATCCTTGTATCCAGATTATTCTACTGATACTTGATTCGAATCCTAGAGAGATCCTTACACCTGGTATCAGAGCCATCCCACCACCCTCTCCGAATTTTCTCCAAAATTTCCACCACCCTTCACCACAGCCATGGATCAAAGCAATAAGGAACTCCTTCGCCAGATGCTCGAGTTGCTTGAAGCCGCCGACCGCAAGCTTGCTGCGAGGCATGACAGGATGATCCAACTCATGGACTCCTGCCTAACCACGGGCGGTACAGCGTCCTCTTCCTCGACCTCCGCCGGGAGTGACGTCTGCGACGTCGCCGGGGTGCCCGCTCCAACGTCCTCCGACTCCGGCGCCAACCTCGTCACCATCGACGCAGTGACATCCACCATCGTCGAGCAGGGCCCCGAGGACGTCCTCTCTGCTTCGACCGGCTTCATCACCATTGCGCCCGCAACCTGCTCGATGGAAGGCTTGAGCCGCGACACCACCGACTCGAGGTCTACACCCGCACCAACAACGGCGCCTACGGTGCACACGGCAACCCTCGACATCGTCCCCGTACTTGCTGCACCTGCAGCAAGTGACGAAACCCTTGACGTCAAGGCCATCAATGCCGTTGCACCGACGCCCGCCACCTGTTCGATGGATTCCCTGCCCCGACACCCACTGGCCACCACGGGTGCGTCCTCGCCACCGACTCCGACCGAGCTCGGCCCCGGTTGGGCCATTGATGACGTCTACCCGCCCTTAGCCGAACTGCGACGGGTGCTCCTAACCGACAAGGAGTGGGCTGCCATGTCCAGCTGGGAGAAGGATGTCTGGGAGATGTTCTACAGGCCGGACTGGGAGCGTTTGGCTTGTATCGAGCAGATCCTCGTGGATACACCGGCAGCGCAGAGGGCACAGAGGCATGAGGAGATCCTAGAGGCACTACGCAAATATGGGATGTCGGCTTCCACGCCCGCATCAACGAACTCCTCCATCGTCCACCTCGGCACAAGCCACACGGTCCCTGTCAACACTGCATCGTCCGCCATTGTCGAGGAGGAACCCGAGGTCACCTTGTCTGCTTCGATCGACTTCATCACCACAGTGCCCGTGACCTGTTCGACAGATTGCGCGCCTCAACGGTCAACGGCCTCCCCGGTGGTGGTTGCGTCATCACCACCGACTCCGACGGAGTACCTCCTTGACATCAACAGGATCCGTGTGGCGGAGGTGCCCCTGGCTATTACAATTCAGTTGCAGCAATTCTACAGCGACAATGGGCTCTCCATGCCGAGTTCTATTCAGTGCATCACAAACAAGGCCCCTACACATCGTCCCATGCCCTGGCCGTCTTTCATGGGTTTTCATGCTGATGGGGTTGAGGCACGGCCCTTGCCATGGCCATCACTTAGGGAGATTCAGGGCTTTTCTTTAAGGCCACTGAGACGACCACCTGAATTAGAGGCACCAAATGATCAAAATTGTGTTAGTGCACCATTGTCAAGGCCGTGGTCGTCGTTTGTGGGTGATATTGGACCAGTGCAGCAGGAATCATGGTCACCATCTGAAGATAGGGTTCCATGGTCCATTTTGTCGATGTTAATTGGTAAGCGCTCAACCTCGCATGGTTACATGATTGGCAATGTTCTGTGCAGTTCATATGAGATATGGTACTTGGATATTGCGTTCCCGCGGTTCCAGTGGTGTTTGTCAGTTAATCATAGTGCACAGCAGGCCACTGAAAATTCTGCAGTTTCCATAAGAATCACAATCCCAATTGAATATGCTCCCAGTTTTCCGAGGACTCATACTATGGATGAAGAAGTCCAGAGAGCACCAGATCCATGTGAAATGATTCAGGGTAAGGCTATATTGTTCACAGTTAATGCAGGTGGCTTTGCGTTGAGAACTCTGTATCAAATGGAGCAGTCCTCAAGTTGTAACATGTTCCTGTCTGAAGCCAGACCAGCGACCGTCATTTGTGGTATTCTTATGGATCATCACAGTAGGCTGATTTTTGGTACTCCTGGAGTTTTGGCAACCTGGCCACGCATCTCAGTGGTTAAGAGTATTGGATTAATTTCCCAGGAAACAAGCTTTCGGACTGATCCTAGTTCAAGTGTGAACGAATTGCTGCTTGTTCTTGTCCAATCTGCTGCCCTAAAAAATTATACAAATAACTGGAATGGTGGGTTTATTGCAGCATGTATGAACTTGAACACAGACTCTGCTCCCTTTGTGTGCATTATTATAGGAAGGACTTGGCTAGGCATGAATTGGCACACCTCACTGATATATTGGAGAACTGTGGTGTCCAGTACATTTTTCCTGCAATTATGGTTGGACCATGTCCTGGCTAGTGAAGTAGACCACGGGCCTTTCCTTCAGCATGCTACAACTTGGGAGCCTGTGCAAAATGAAGGGGTAAGAACATATCAAGTGCTGATGGCAGTGTTTACCTATGTCTCTTATGTAAATACAGAAGTACGTGAGGCAATGGAATATATGTACACATTACTGCATCGGCAAATTCTGCGGAGAGCTGAATTTGAGGAAAGTGAAAATTATTCAAATGACAGCATGGCAACTGGGAGAAGGTACATGTTGATCATAGGGTTATACACCAGTATATATTGTTCCAACACAACAGCTCAACAATCAGGAATTGGAACTACGGGGCATGTACTAGTGTATTGCTATCAAGTCTCCAATTGTCTCCCTGAGGCACTGCTGGGGCAGAAGGTGTCGGCCTGCTACTTATTCTACGGATGGACGCCTGAACATTACTGCAAACAGTTCTGCGAAGAGTTGAGTCAGAATTTGTACTTTGACCAGACCTTTCTTATGCCTCACAAGCTACGACCAACAGATCAAGGTATATCGACAGGTTTGTTAATTTGCGAGCTATCTGAAGAATCTTGCTGCTGCGTTTGGATCAGTTTAGAATTGCATAGCACTATCACTTTGGCTGACAGTGGCAGGCTTGGTTGGGGTTCCCAGGGTGCAGTTTTCTGTGAGATTGGGTCAGAACTGCCATTACATGTGATCTGGACATGCTCTTCGACGTTCTATGACTCGCAGAATGTTGTTACCGAACACCAATATGGTTATGAGTTCTTGTTCCTTGCATTTGATAGACAAGGGATCTCTCATGGAGGGAGTTGGGCCATGATCCCACTGAGTTGTTACCTCGTCCATGACAACTACATTGACTTCCTCAACTATCGGAACTCCAATGACGTCAAGGAACTGCAGGTTCAATGGGACCCCGGCGGCTCAGAGCTACTACTCGGTTCATCTATGACCACAGCTTGGGGTCAAACCGTATTTCAAGGAGGGAGGGGTGTCAGGATCCCTTCCAGTACATCGACATGGGCCTGGGCTTGGCTGGCAAAGGTGCATTCGTCATGGGTTGGGCCCTCCAATCGGCAACCGATGACAGAGACTACAAGTATGGGACGCACCGCAGCAAGGCAAGCATCCAGACGGATCACGGCGGAAACGACCCTTCTCCCTGTCCTCTGCTTCTCTGCTTCCCCGTCCTTGCTCCTCTGTTCTTCCCCAAATCCTTGCTGAATCCTTGTATCCAGATTATTGTACTGATACTTGATTCGAATCCTAGAGAGACCCTTACACATGGATTGGCGAATAATGCTTATCGACTCCGGAGGTGATGCGCTCGATCGATCGGGCGGAGGCCGGAGGGAGGAGCAAGGCAGGCTAAACGTAAAACCAGTGTGTTAAAAGCAGAACACCGGCCAGCTATGGAACCGTTTCTCCTAGGCGAAAAATGGCCGAGCGCGTTTGAAGGCGGACTCATCTCCGGCCGTCTTGCGAGAACGCGAGCAGGTGTCAACAGCGTCAATGTTGCCACCTATTTTATCGAAATGATTTAGAGTCCAAACGGATTAAATTAAGGCATGAACAACACTGTATATGAAACTCCCCATCTCAAGTACATGTACCCTCGGCCACACTTTCTCCCGGGAAGTGCACAACCAATTTGTTGCCCTCAGCCGGCCGTGATGGTCGCAGGCGGCGGTTACATCCGGCGGACAACGACGAGCAATCACCATGACGCTCGGGGAAATAAGCAAGAGATCTTGTGCTCATATGTTGCTTTCGAAACTGAATCTCTGAACTTCTCTCAGCTTTGACACTGCCAAAACAGAGAGGAAGAACAGAGCACGGGAGAGGATTTTGTGCCGCGTGAACTTTTCTGTTATTCCTTCCTCTGTAAACTGTAATATATGCGTCACAAAGGATCAAACCAACTCCTGATTAGTTGCCCCATGATCCGGCCACGACTGCCGCGCCATCCCACGGCTGCTTCCCACGTCGCCTTTCTAACCGGATAATCTACGAATGAGCAAAAGTAGCGTGCATCTGCACTTCCTGCTAGCTACTTGAATGCAACGGTCACTCACACGCGAATATGCTGCTATGCTCGATGCTGTCTATGCTGCACGTATAAGGATTCACGCTTTTGTTTTCCGTCACAGAAAAAGCTGGCTCCTCAAACATGCAACGCTACACGACGTCTTGATCGCTCATTAAGCGTTCATTTCCAGATGCCTCCCACTCCTATTGTTTCGTCGACGTCGACCCCTTGGTGTGTTGTTTCTCGCTAACAATAGGTAGGCCAGAAAGCTGGTGAACCTCCCTATTTATGGAGAAAACGGACACATTCGATTAGTCCTCGATCATATATATATATATTGAAGGCTTGAATTTTCCCTGGTCATATATGCACATTCGCTTAGTCCTCTATCATATACTGTATACACAATGTATGTAGTATCTAGTGGTTGAAAGAATTAATTTTATGAGATTCTTTTGCACTCAAGGTCTTCATAAATATTGACCGTCTCCAATGTATACCATAGAGCATATGATCATCTGCTATCTTGTATTTTCCTCCCGCTTTTCGTCGTCCCAACCGCCGCCACACTCCTCCTCCGACACTACCTAGCAGCAAGTGTGGCAGGGTCGACCGCATTGTGCTGAGTAGCCTCAGTGGTGTCATGCTCGCCTGTGGCGCTGGCTTTGGATGATCTTCTTGCGGTGGTGGATTGTCAGTGCTGCCGGGAACATCTGGATCATTGAACATTGTACATAACATATAAATCATATTTACACTTGTGTTTTGTATATATACAGTTTTGTGTCTTTTCTAGATGAAAGAAAAATACCCAATTTTAAATGAATAATACCTGAAACTTCTAAATATGATCTTCCTGGAACATCTTGTATTTTAAATGATCAGCTGTCCACATGAGAAAAATAACAATAATTGTACTGCACGCAGCCCATTTGTCTTCAATGCCATCATTGAGAGTATAAAGTTGAGAGAAATATTTCTCTCATGAAGAAAATTCAGTTGGGCTAATCGAAGGGAAACACCTACATATGAAAAGTTCGATCATGTTCTAACTAGTGTGGAGTGGAAGCAAAAAAAAAAAATCCTCTAATGACGGTGTGTGCATCACTTAGGATTGGATCTGATCATACACTGTCATTAATCAAATCGCGCGAGAAAGCTCACTTCGGAAACAAGGCTCATCTTTTTCCCCGAACTATCCTGGTTTTGGGAGGATGGTTTTCATGATTTAATGGCAATGGAATGGAAAGACATTTCCGTGGGAATCGCTCCTATTGAGAGATGCCAAAATAAGGTGCGACACCTTAGGCATTTTCTTCGAGGTTGGGCTCATTATCGGGGGTTTACAAAAAGTAAAAAAGGCTACTTCCTATTATTGACAATTTAGACATTAATACCGAATCTGTACCACTAAATGATTCCAAATCTTAAGGGATGCAAATGGGCGATTAGCTAAGCTTAGACGTGATGAAGAAGACAAATGGGCACAACGTGAAAAAGTGAAACATGTGCAACAAGGGGGGATACTATGAAATATTTTCGCCTAATTGCCAATGAAAAGCATAGGAAAAATGAACTGTTTTCAACTTAAGCAGAGGAAGAGATGACTATTATGCGCAAGAAATATCTGAAAATTTACATAATGGAGTATTAGAAGACAATATTTGGGGAACCTATCAATAATAGTTTTAGTATGAGAGAAGATTTAAATGTTGATATATAGCAGCTTTCACAAGAGGAAGTATTATCACAACCGATTTCACAAGGAAAGAGATGTGTGGGGCTATTTCTCACATGGAACATAATACGGCTCCCGGACTAGAAGGGTTTCATGCCGAGTTTTATATCTAAAGTTTTGGGATATCATTAAAAAATATTTAATGGATATGTTTATGAAGTTGCAACTAGGAAATTTTCCATTACATACACTGAACATAGGTATTATAACCTTGTTACCCAAAAAGGAGGATAAAGGTTCAGATTCAGCAGTATAGACCAATTTGCATGCTTAATGTAAGTATCAAAATATGTATAAAGGTAGGGACTAATGGAATAACTAGAGGGCCCATAAAATCATTAGACCTACTCAAAATGTTTTATGTCAGGACGACATATCCTTGAGGGAGTGGTCGTGCTTCATCATACTATCCATGAACTTCACAGGAAGAAGATAGATGGTGCCCTTTTTAAAAATGATTTCGAAAAATCTTACTATAAGGTAAAATGTCCTATTCTTTAAAAACTATGTGTATTAAAGGTTTTGTGCAAAGATGGTGTGAAATGATTTCTAGTTTTGTTCAAGGAGAGTTGGTTGGTATAGGAGTCAATGGAAACATTGGCCTTTATGCTCAAACCAAAACGGTCCTAGACAAGGAAGTCTGGTGTCTCTTATTCTATTTAATATTGTCACCGATATGTGGGCTATCCTTATTGAGATGGCAAAGGAGGATGGGCAGGTTGGTGTTTGAACCTAGCACCTTGTGTATCTTTGACCATGAAACTTATACTGTGTATCTTTGAGCAATTAACCAAACTAAGAATCTATTTTCGTAAATGTAAAATTTTCTGTTTTGAAAAAGCAAATGTTGTACAAGGCCATTAGATACAAATTTTCGGTTGTGACGCTGGTTCTCTACCTTTTAGGTACCAAGGTATCCCTATACATCACATAAAATTAATTCATAAAAAAGGAATCCTGTTTCAAACAAAACCTTGGATGCTGGCAAGGAAAATTATTTACATACGAAGATATACTTGTACTTATTAATTGCGTTCTTACGTGTATTCCGATGTTTATTTATCCTCTTTAGAAATACCACTAGGGGGTACGGAAAGGTTAGATTTCTATTTGTCTCAAACGGAAGTATAGGCTCACGAAATGGAGCGTAATGTGTTGGCAAAAAGACCAAGGTGGTTGGGGTAGAAGTGCTTTAAATTAAAAAGAAATGTTTCCTTAGTAAGTGTCTATATAAACTCCTAGATAAGGAGGGTGTATGGGAATAATTGCTTCACAATAAATATCTCCAAGATAAAAACTCTAGCTCAAGTCCAAGAGAAATTTACTGACTCTCCCGTTTGGAAGGGGCTCATGCGACTCAATGAGGAGTTTACCTAGTAGAGATTTGTTCGCAATAGGAAATGGAACAATCATTATATTTTGGGAAGACACCTAGTTGGAGGATCTTCCATTATCCCAACAAAATAAACATCATTGTATAACATTGTTAGATGAAAATATTTTTGTCGGAGATGTTTTGTTAGCAGCTGATCTAAATATAGAAATGAGGAGGATTTAACCAAAAATGTGTGGAATAGTTAGTTACAGTTAGTCCAAAGGTTAATGATTGTATAACTAAATGACGAGTCGGATTTCTTTGTCTGGAATCTCACTACGAGTGCTTCTTTCACGGCAAAATCTATGTATGCGGATGTAAAGTAAACGAAATTTGAGAACTAAAGTAACCTCTATTATAACAAGTCTTGTCCAGCTTCGGTGATGGAGGACGAGGACGGCGGCACGCCTTTGAATCTCTCTAGTGCATGTAGCTTAATTTTAAATTCAAGCATAGATAACCAAAGTAAAAGATTTGGCACACAAACTGGTACGATGATTCTATCAACCAGTATGTGCATGTTGTAACTTTGGTTATCCACCGATTATTGTTGTTGTCTTCTATTCTTACACCTATGAAATTCAAACCCATAGTGTGTAGGGAGACAAGAAATTTAATTGGCTAGTTCCGATACATAGAAGGGAAACGAAAAAAAAGCTATTTATCTTCGTCTTTGGGAAGTCTTGCTCCTTATAAAATGATTGGATATTTCGGCTTTGAGTACTTTTTTACCATCTTGTTAAATAAATGACAAAGTTATCCACACTTAGATAACAGATAATTTTTTGTGACAAAGTTTATGAAAATAAAACAATCACTTTTTGGTGTGACATGGAGGATCCCATTTACATTAAGAAAGTCCAGACACTTTTGTATCTAGTTATGAGCGTCACCCACTAAAAACACAAAGTGGAGCACATATCGCCAATGGAAGATTTCTTCAAAAGAAATAAGAGCTAATCATATGAAGTTCCATAGTAACCTTTACCAAGAGAAAGTTAACTTACATATAGTAGAGGAGGAGACAAGAAAAAGCTAATTCGGTTGTATTAACAAAAGTAGGGGGACGGGGAGATATCCCAGAGATCTCCATAAGAAGATTGCTTTGTTAAGTGGTGTATCTTGTCGGTTCTAGATCAAGATAATCACATTGTACACCACATGATCAAATGTCTATGTTTCGGCCAAGAGAAGGATGCCTTTCTAAAGTCGATGGGAAAAGATGAACATATAGGAATAGTTCGAGGGCCAAATTGACCGTTTTTCCATAGAAATTGGTTAAAGATAGTCATATGACAAACTTATAAAATAAACGAACTTTGAGTACTAATTGTTTTTTTATTTTAGAATATACACTCTTTATTTGTTAGTGTGTGGCTTCCACTGGATTAATGGTCACGCTGTTTTCCTTCGTAAATATATTTGGATATTATAGATACCACTAAATATTAAGATATTGATGTGTGGTTTCAAGTCAAGAAGTTATTCATACGAAAGATAATCTTATAAATCAGAATTGGAAGGGGTGTACAAAATTGCGCACTCTGCGACTCAGAGGATTCGATTCACCATTGTTTTACTACTTGTATATTTGCTAGATTGATTTGGAGAGTCGTGCAATTTACTTTTAGTATTACTCCACCGAACAATATAACAAATATGTTTGGAAACTGGTTAAAAGGTGTTGATAAAGAAACTAAGGCATGAATTTGTATTGCGATATGTGCTTTGGTGTGGGCTTTATGGAATTGTAGAAACCATATTGTCTTTAATAAGGATGGGAATGGTCATTTTTTACAGATTATTCATATGGCTACACATTGGATTCAAACTCAGTCATTTGTTCTGCCAGAGGAACATTGGGCACATATAGATTTTTAATGCACTCATCGCCAGGCGTTCACTCGGGATATCTGTAACCTGGGTGGTTGTGGCTTTGTAGAAGATTCGGTGATGCATAGATGATTTATGTTTTTCTAGTTCTGCTGGTTGATTTTTATGTACCTTGCGTGTTCCATGAGATGTAAACACTGAACACTAAAATGCTTCAAGATAATTGGCTATTTGCATCCACTGATGTAGAGTCCGGGTCCTTGCTCCAATTAAAAAAAACAAATCAAGACTACAGAAGAGACGAACACCGGAATTTGCCGCTGAGCAAACCACCAAAGGAGGATCATGTTCTAGTTTACTCCAGAATAGCCCAACATTGTTATAAGAGATCTGTCTTTGCCGCTGAAGAGGGACTCTTAATTCCCTCATTCCTTGGAAGTTAGAGAACTCTACCAGATACTCAAATCTTCATCCTTGCTCCAAAAATTGAGTATGAAATGCTCCATCCCAAAACCACTCCCAATGCCCCTTTTCAGCGAATAGAATTTCACCCGGCCCAACTACCACCACTGACACCCTCTTTCCAGCGGCCACCCAACCCCTCTCGTCCTAATACCCATCTCCCCTCATTTCTTCGCCACCCGAGTGTCCTATGCATGCCCACGATGACCACGAGCTTGTCTGAACCACCGATGCCACCCCGCTTTCCATTGTGACACATCATGCCCCTCAACGTCCCGTAGGCCACCGCTTCCACCCAACAAGACCCCAGGACCCTGCCGCCATGTCATCCATCTGTCGTGCATACCAAGTTTCGCGGGCTCAAGATCTGGTGTGTCCAGGAATTGTTCTGCCCTGACCATGCGCCCTCGGGGAGCCCGCGACGTCCACGTGTTGCTCCGGTGATCTATGTTGCGACGATCAACGGAAGGTGCATGACGAGGAGCACAGAGGAGAGCTGGGAAAGAAGAGAGTTGTGGTATATGATCATTGTGTGCTTAATTTAGTGGGAGTTAGATTATTAGAGATCCGCTAGAGTCTCCTAATACCCTAAAATAGTTATTTGGGAGATTTAAAGTATTTGGGATCCGCTAGATGTACCCTTGAAAAATGATATTTGGATCGCGATATCGAGATGCTTGCTGTCAAGCATAGAATGTGCAAATATTTCCTGTTGTTTATTCTTGGGTATCCTAGGTCTCGCTAGAGGTTCAGCAACTGAACAAACAAATAAAATCTCAAAATTATCTAAAATTACTAAGATGATAGAGAAACAAGGGAGGCATTTTGTGTTTAGTTTCAGGTCGAAGAGATGGGTCTAGTACATGATACTTTCCAATTCTGCACATTTTGTATCTCTTTCACCAGAATTCATGCTTCACTTAAAAGTGTGAGAATGGCCAGACCCCAATGAAGCATCCTCGGTAACACGAGGGGCATGCATCATACTAAGCATTCACTCCCGGATGTCTCCTAATCCTATATTCACAGGATAGCATATATCCCTTATATTGTTTCTTTTGCTAACAGCGGTGCTTGAGACACATCTGGTAAATTTGGAGTACGGAGAAAACGTACGCATTCAATTGGTTCCCCTCGATCACATATATACTAAAACTTGTAACGTTGTACTTGTAGTTTCTAGGTATCGATTTCATGAAATATATCTGCATAGACGGTCTTTATAAATATTGGCTATCAGCTGCTGCTGCGCCTCCATCTCACTACACCTTATCCATTGCACACTTTGCTGTTGCAAGTGGGGATAAATTGGAGATGGAATAGAGGCGATGGATAAATTAGAGAAACCGGAGGTGTGGCTGAACAGGCCGGAGTTGAAGTGGGAGGGGGACGGAGGGGAGGGAGAGACCCATGTGACCATGTCCATGGAGGTTTGCCCTGCATCTCCACCCTTACCACGCCCATCGGCATGTGAAGAACTCACGTCAGATCGGCGCTGCTAGGCTCACCGGGTGTGGAGGAACACAGTTGGATTTCCGTAGGATTTAAAGTATTGGTCGATGTAGAACCTGCAGATTCCTGTGCGTGTTTCCCTGTTGAGTTTCCTATATCCGTGAAATCATCCTCTGCATCGAGTAAATTAAATTCTCACGATTGATAGTGAGTTTGTTTATCCACAGCCTACGAAATAAAAAAAAAAGAGACAGATTGGGAGAACACCGAGAGGCGATCCGTCTTCTGATGGGAGAACTCCGTTGTCAACTTCCGTTTAGCTTATTTGGCTTGCTTTGTTGGGCACTTCCGTAAGCAATATATCTCTTTGAATCGGTTCATATTGATCAAGCTTAGATCTTTTTTTTTCTTCAGTTGCTGCTCTAAACAAGAACGAAGCTGTCTTGTCGAAGTTCACTGACCGCCCATTCTTCCTTGGCCAACATAGATTTGTACGTATGCTAATATATTCAATTATATGTGTTCAGCTTAAGTTCCCGTCAGAATGTTTGTGTTAATAGATGCTTCAGTTTCCTTAATTTGCAGGCGGCTATTATGTATGTGACGATCTGGGAGAGGTTTTAGATATACTATTTTAACCGCCGGATCACCGAAGGCAGGCCCAACCTTGAGAACTACATCGATCAGATGATTGAAGACTATAAAGAAAACCCAAAAGCAACCGCAGATCTTACTTGGTTTTAGGCAAATACATTTTCCCTAATAAAATCCTAAGTTTTTTGTACTTTGTTTATTGTTTCGTTTACAATGAAATCGAGGCGATGGCTCCTCAATTCGAAAAAAAGTTGTACTCTTCTGGTTTTGCGCTTTTAGATTTCTAAAAAAGTGAAGTTGTTCCTATTTGCGATAGCGGAGTCACTCTTTGGGATGCTCGAATTTCAGGAGTTGGTATAGAGAGATAAATTTGCCACTTCAACGGGGAAATGGCGAACTGAGGCTAGGTTGTGCGGGTTGATCTACTAAAAGTTGATTATTTTCTACCCGTCGCAACGCACGGGCACGTTTGCTAGTATATACTAAAACTTGTAACGTTGTACTTGTAGTTTCTAGGTATCGATTTCATGAAATATATCTGCATAGACGGTCTTTATAAATATTGGCTATCTGCAACGGCAGCAAGACCATGGTCCCGGAAAAAATAATGACAGCAAGATCATAGGACTCACGTACAAGCCAAGGACCGGGCGGCATGCAAGGGACTGGTGTTTGGAAATCCTTCATCAATTGTGTACTACTCCCTCTGTTCCATAATATAAGATGTTTTATGTCTTTTCCACATTCACATTTATACCACATGTATCTAGACATATTTTAGTGTATGTGTTCACCCACTTTCCATTCTTTTAGTCTGAATCTAGACAACATGTGAAACATCTAAAGTATCTTATATTGTGGAACGGAGGGAGTACTTACTATTTATTTGTAATTATGATACTACTTCTATAGAGCTGGTCACATTTCTACGGCGTTATCCAGTGGCGGACCTACGAATTTGTTGAAGCCCAGAAAAGCTACAACAAGCGCTAGCTGACGAAAAATCTTATACACATCAACGAACATAAGAAAAGAAAATGTTCATTTACAACAATTTTAGTGTAAAATGATAGTTACAAAGCATCATAACACATGCAAATGTTTATAGGTGCTACACATGAGATATGTTAAAATTTAATAAAAACTCTCTAGACACTACTGAAGCTGCAACGATCGACTACAAAAGCTGAAATGTCCAAGAATACCCAAAAGAGACTCTACACGATAGATAATAGACATACCATTAAGTATCGCGTCCTAATTATTCGTAGTCCTACAATGTAAATGTCCTTTCCTTTCCTTCATGGCTTGAAAACCGTCGAGCAAGCACATCAATGTAAAGTTGTCTAAATATCCCTCTCTCCGTAATATTGTCAAGTCACTGGAGCAATCATTCTTCATCTTTTGCAAAATTTAGACTTGATGATATTTGTTTGCAAGAAAGACCTCTCAATGCATCACTAAAAAAGCCGAGTCAATAGGTTTGTACAGCACGAGGAAACCAAATGCCTATATTTCAATCATCTTTGTAGCCATAATACTTTCGAATATTTGCAAGTAGCGAAGGTCGAATGGATTCTCACTTGATGAATGTAAGTCTGAAATTGTCATCTTATGGTTGCGGGATCAATATTAGATTAACTAGAAGTATACCCCGCGCGTTGCAGCGGGAATTCTTTTAGAAACTATATTGCGTAAATAAAAAGGTATAAAAGTATGATAAATTAAGTTGTCTAAAGAAATATGCAAAATTCTTTCTATAGTCAAGATACTAAATTTATTCAACATGCAATATGACTACTAAAATATTAGGATGGATAATTAAATATTTAAAAAGATGGATGATGTGGAGTTTGCATGTAGATATTAATTAAAAATTAGTGGAGATGACATGGACAATTGATTGGCTAAAGGAATGGATGATGTGGATAGGTTGCATGTTGAGATAGAAAAATCATAAATGAACTTAGTGGGGTTTTTCTTTATAAGAGGTATAGATATGCATGATAATTTTAGATAAGCGTGCAACCTTGTCCTCATAAAAACATGGACCGATGGCTCTTCGGATTAAGGGAAGATAACCAATCTAATGTCTCTCTGTAAGCTTAACTGAAGCGACGAACATATCTTGTCAACAACATTGACTCGTGTTTGCCTTGATTTGGGAAGTCAAACACAAACACAAACTAGCCAATCAACCACTTTGATATGCCCGGTAGTTCGCTGGTGCTTCCGGAAGATAGGATACCACTCATATATTATCTTGATGTGTGTCTGGTACCTAAAGCGCAGATCGTCCAAGGCTTTTGGCGCCGTCCGTCCGCATTCGGACTTGTCGCCTACACTTGCTACCGAGCATAGCATGTGCAATTATTTCCTGTTGTTTATTCTTGGATCATCCTAGGCCTGGATAGAGGTACGGCAATCGCACAAAAAAATAAATCTCAAAATTATCTAAAAATTACTAAGATGTTAGAGAAACATGGGAGGAATTTTTTGTTTAGTTTCAGGTCAAGAGATGGGTCGAGTATACGATATATTTCATTTCTGTTACATTTTTAGAGAAAATGCAACGGGGTTTCCCTGCTTTAAGAAAGCAACATGTTTCACAAGGTAGCACTAGGGTCAGCCCAATTTTACAAGATCAGAGTTGAAGTCGAGAACATGCCAAACATCCACCAGCCCCACACAGGAGGAAAATACAATCGGAAAAAGCTAAACGAAAGAGAACTAAACAGAAGGAAGGAAACAGCTAAACATCTACGCCACTCAGCGTAGAGATCACGAGCTGCAAATTCCTAACCACCCTCTTCAGGTGCTCCACCATCAACACCCAACGCCCCTAACGCTTTGTCGGCGACATGTTCCGTTTCTGTAAATTGTGTGTCTCTTTCACAAGAATTCATGCTTCACTTAACTGTGAAAGAACGGTCAGACGCCAATACAGCATCTTCGTACGGCTTCTAAGCAACGGCCTAAGCATTCACTCCTGTATGCATGTATCCTAATCCTATGTTCACAAGGTGGCATCTGTCTTGTATTGTTTCTGTTGCTAAAAGTGGTGCTTGCATTGAGAGAAATCTGCTAAACTTCATGGACTATGGAGAAAAACGTACACTGTTAATTGGTTCCCCTCGATCGCATATATACAATAAAATGTTAACGTTGTACTTGTGGCTGCTAGGTAGTATTAATTTCATGAAATATATCTACACAGACGGTCTTCACAAATATTGATGGTCTATATATAATGGTAGCAAGACCATGTTCCCGAAAAAAATAATGACATCAAGACCATGTGATCTATCAGAAATCTACTTTGGCTCGCAAGCGCATATGCTCATGGCTAAATAAAAATCAAAAAATAGTAAAAACATTTTAAAAATTATGAAAAAATTTGGTGACGAACATATAATTTTTTTTACAAACGAACAAAATTTTATGATGATTTTGCTGCTTTGTGTAAAAAGGACAAATCACTGTCTGAAAATTATATTTTTTAAATCTCTTTTTTGTCACTGGATTTGTCTTTTTACACAAAGCAGCACAAATATCATTTTCTCATGAAATTTGACCGGAATGTAGAAAACTTTTTCAGACTTATTTATATTGATTTATTATAGTTTTCAAAAAAAAATCAGAATCATATGAGCTCCGGAGCCAAAATGCCCGCTCGTGATATATTTGATTTACTATTTCTCTGGAATCGAGTACAAGCCAAGGACCAACCTGCATGTAAGGGACTGGTCTCAGCTGTTACTACCTATGATTGTTTGGAAATCCTTCACCAATTTTTTACTAGTTACTATTTATTTGTAATGATGGTCCCCTTGCTATATATAGATGATCCTGTTTAGCATCTCCGCTATCATTATCCAATGGTGGAGCTAGGAGTTTGTCGAGTCCTAGAAAAGCTACAACCAGCGTAGCTGAAAAATCTTATATGCATCAACGAACATAAGCATCACATAGAGAAAATGTACATTTATAAAAAAATTAGTGGAGAAAGCTAGATAGATGTATAATACATCACAACACATGCAAATGTTTATAGGTGCTACACATGAGATATGTTAAAATTTAATAAAAACTCTCTAGACACTACTGAAGCTGCAACGATTGACTACAAAAGCTAAAATGTCCAAGTATACCCAAAAGATACTTTACACGAGAGATAATAGACATAGCATTAATGATGTATCACGTCCTAATTATACCTAGGCCGACAATTTAAATGTCCTTTCCTTTCCTTCATGGCTTGAAAACTGTCGAGCAAGCGTATCAATGTAAAGTTGTCTAAATTTCCGCCTCTCGTAATATTGTCAAGTCACTGAAGCAATCATTCTTTATCTTGTCGCAAAATTTAGACTTGATGATATTTTTTTGCAAGAAAGCCCTCTCAATGCATCAATAAGAAAGCCGACTCAATAGGTTTGGACACCACGACGAAATCAAATGCCTATGTTTCAATCATCTTTGTAGCCATAGTACTTTCGACATATTTGCAAGTAGCGAGGGGGTCGAATGGATTCTCACTCGCTGAATGTAAGTCTCAAATTGTCATCTTATGGTTGCGGGATCAATATTAGATTAATATGCATGATAATTGTAGATAAGCGTGCAACCTTGTCCTCATAAAAGTATTAAAAACATGGACCGATGGCTCTTCGGATTAAGGGAAGATAGACAATCTAATGTCTCTCCGTAAGCTTAACTGAAGCGACCAACATATCTTATCAACAATATTGACTCGTGTTTGCCTTGATTTGGGAAGTCAAACACAAACAGAAACTAGCCAATCAACAAACAGTAACAGGCAACCATCACTTTGATATGCCCGGTAGTTCGCTGGTGCTTGATCCGGAAGATAGGATACCACTCATATTTGCCTTGATGTGGGTCTGGTACCAAAAGCGCAGATCGTCCAAGGCTTGTGGCGCCGTCCGTCCGCATTTGAACTTGTCGCCTACGCTTGCTACCGAGCATAGCATGTGCAATTATTCCTGTTGTTTATTCTTGGATCATCCTAGGCTAGAGGTACAACAATCGCACAAACAAATAAATCTCAAAATTATCTAAAAATTACTAAGATGTTAGAGAAACGCGGGAGACATTTTTTGTTTATTTTCGGGTCAAGAGACGGGTCGAGTATATGATATATTTTACTTCTGTAAAATTTTAGAGAAAATGCAACGGGGATACCCTGCTTTGAGAAAGCAACATGTTTTACAAGGTAGCACTGGGGTCAGACAAGTTTTACAAGATCAGAGTTGAAGTCCAGAACAAGCCAGCCCCACACGAAAGAGAACTAAAAACAAGGAAGGAAATTGCTAAACATCTAAACATCATCCAACGCCACTCCGCGTAGAGATCACGAGCTGCAAATTGCTGACCACCCTCTTCAGGCGCTCCACCGTCAGCTCTCAATGCCCCTCACGCTTTGCCTACAGTACTTCTGTAAATCGTGTGTCTCTTTCATAAAAATCCATGCTTCACTTAATCGTGTGTCAGTGAAGCATCTTCGGTACAACGAGGTCTATGCATCGTCCTAAGCATACATTCCCCGATGTATCCTAATCCTATATTCACAAGGTGGCATCTGTTTGGTATTGTTTCCGTTGCTAACAGTGGTGCTTGCATTGGTCCTAATCATATATTCAAAAGCTTTTGCCTCGTTCAAAAAAGTGGTGCTTGCATTGAGAGAAATCTGCTAAACTTCGTGGACTACGGAGAAATAGGTAGTATAAATTTCATGAAACATGTCTACATAGACGGTCTTCACAAATATTGACGCTTTATATATATATATATATATATATATATATAGCTAAAAGTTTTCGTATGAACACACATTGGAGAAATAGTAATCTGAGCCACCGATGACCCTCGCGATCTGTACCCATAGGTGGTCCAAACTTTCCTCCTATAACTATTCGTGAGTTTTTGAGAGCGCCAATTATTTCCGCTTTGGTGCGTGGTCCTCCTGGATGTGGAGATACTAGCCCCGTTTCATAGCCTTACTCCTCCGTTTTGTCAGCTCAAGATTCGGTGGCTCCCAACTACTCGAGCCCAGTAACAACTGTGCCATCGATTCCATCCCCAAATAGCCAAGGACGACACCGCCGTGCTTCGCCACGAGCCCACGGCCCCCTGCCGCCGGTCTCGTTCCACACCGCGACGCATTGCTCGATCGACAGGGATCTAGCTGTCGTTGGGGCATGGGGCTTGCCGGTGAGGAGGCTGAGAAGTATCCATCGACGGCCTGGCCGGCACCGTTCCTTTGGTACCTCCCCAAGGCCGACGAAGCACGGTCCAGAGCGAGCTTCGACGGGATCGAGGTGAAGGTTAGTCCGCCGCCTAGAGCAACCCCAGGCCTCCACCGACCCCGGCCGGCTCCGTACCTCCTCTCCCGCGACGCGACCGCGATCTGTTGTCCCGCCGCCGGCACCGTCCCGAAATCCTCTTCCCGCACCTCCTCGTCAACCTTCCCTACAGCGCACATCCATCCTTATCCCCACTTTCACTTCTGATTCCTTTTTCATTTATTTTTTACAGCAGTATTATTCAGTTTTGTTCGATGATTAATGCAGCTTCCAACTGTCGTGCTGCTGCCTGCCGGTGCCGGACGATGGCATGGTCTGGAGCTGCTATGACCCTGCGCGATCTAGACGTTTCAGGGTTGTGTTTGTGCTCCCTGCGGTACGATATCTAGACGTTGTGAGGCTGCTACTGAAATTCTTAAGAGGAACCTGCGGAAGCTCAATAATTCAGTCTTTTATTTCTAAAATTACTTGGTCTCGATGAGAATCTTTGATTGTGGATCAGAGATTTATGGCTTCATGTGTCATCTATTCTTTTCTGGTATGATCCGCAACGAGTGTCTTCAGTTCTTCTGATTCTACTCACTTGCACGGACATGTTCTTCCCTAAGCCGATAAGCAGATAAGGTGCTTGTGTTAATGTCTGACAGGATAGCATATATGGAAACCATTATCTTCTATGTTTCTACACATTGCAGTCTGCTATATGTTTTTTTCCTTTCCTTATTCTTTCTCTCATTGAAGGATCAAAGACTGCTTTGGAGTGAACTGACTGCAGTTTGTGGCCGGCCGGGAAGAGGCGACCCACAACGTTCCCGTCGAACGGGAGCATCGCCAGTACATGCGTCTGGTGCCGCCCAGATCGAGATCGTCCAAGTTTGTGTTAATACATGTGTCTGGGACGGAGCAATGCACCCATTGACTTGGAGAGATGTATCATCGATGCTTGTAGAGTGGCCTGTATTAGGACCGGTGATTGTATCGTCGGTGAATGGGGATGCATACACCATCTGAACGGTGCCGGTTAAGATGCCATCGACTCCTTGGTGTCTTTTATTTTTCTGGATCGCATCTGATCGTTTTTACAAATTACTGATTTTAAAATTGCTTTGTATGTTTTGCTTGACAACAAGGCTTTCAGTGGCAGATTCGCTTTGAAGTATGCAAAGCACTGGATGGAAACCTCTAGACTGTAGTGTACAAAAAATAGATTAGAGGAGATGTCCAAGTATTTTTTTTTTCCATTACTTGCCTTCTGTTGTTCTTCTGTGGAGCTTGTAGTGTACATAAAATTGATTAGAGGATGGAAACCTGTAGACTGTACTGTCTGCGGTGACCCAGCACACCACGCTACCCTTTGCGCTCTATAATTTTCCCTGCTATTTTAGTAAGCAATGTGCATCGATTGGTCGCTCTTTGGATGAAAGTTGAGGCCAGCCCAAAGTCGATGCCTCTCTAGATCTGTAGGGGATGCGCCGTCTAGGTGACAAAGCCAGTGCGCTTACAGTCCAGATCACAGGCTTGTCTGCACATCCTATTTCCGGACTGCTGCCGTGAGAATGTAAAGACAGATGATTTCAGGCACCTTTTAACACAGTGTGAGGCCCTGTGTACTGTTTGTTCAGGCACCTTCGTCAACTAAGGCGGGCACCGAACACCGGTCATGCCTTGAACAAGCTCCCTTTTCTGGTGAACATATTCTTCTTCATGTTGATCCTTTCGAGTGACTAGGTGCCGTGATGCTTGTTCTCATTTTTCCCTCTCTCAGTTCTAAAGCAGTTGTTAAAAATGTGATGGTTTTGCAACTTAGGTCTAGCTTCTGAATGTTCTCTAGGTCACTGGATCAAAGATAATTTGAGGGAGCTCCCTGCAATCTGATTTTCTTGAATAAGGTGAAAAGGTGGGATCTTTATTCTTACCTGCAATTTGATTTTGCTGGACAAGGTGGAAAGGTGGGGTCTTTATTCTTAGGTATTTTCTGAAGAAATGCAAGTTCAACTTGCTAGTTACAATGTCAGCTATGCTTTCAAGGCAAAAAATAAAAAACTCCGACTTAGTTGTTCTAGTCAAGACGATAGTTCTTGATCCTTTTCTAGCCCTTCTCCAAATTAATAGAGCACAATATATTCGTTGAGGGTGGGATCCATATTGTTAGTCCGGTGATGACTGACACGTATGATCCTCTCGAGCACCCCTCCTTGGAGGCATCAATGTGGGTTGTGCCCCTCCACCTATAGCTCCAGGTGAAAACCATGATTCGGTTTGTTGGACCATGCGGTAGCGGCGTTTTGGCGCCGCCTTGCAGCTAGTCGATGTGGGTCTGTGTACGTCAGTGGTGTTGTCCTTGGTGTGGTTAGGCACCATTAAAATGTATTCTTAGTACTATTTGTGGAACAAGAGGGCACCGTTAGATTACATTAGTAGAACCGTTGGTCTTTTTTCAGCAACACCATAAGATTTTGCATTCGGTTTCAAAAAAAAAGAGCCAAAATTATCCGTGAGGATCCGTTTCAAGTTTCTTTGATGTATGAGAGAAGGATTTGCCCGTGCATTTTTCCATGTCTTGCAATTTTTACTGCCGTGGCCGAGTTCAGTATGATATGTACAAGCACCTTCAGTTCGGTTGGATGGCACCGTCTGTGATTTTAAGCAGGCACCGTTTTCGTTACATGTATTCTGTGGGTTTCTTTTGTTGTTTCCTTTACTAGCCCGTTGTGTGGAACTTGTGTTTAGACCACATCAGGGATTGTTCTGATGCATTCTCTACTATTGTATTTAGACATAACTTTTAATTCGACAGTCGTAGAGAATACCGTTGGACTGCTGTAGAGCTTTTTTACTTTAATATGTTCCAGGCCTGATGTATGTTGTATGATTAGCCTTTTTCTTAAGAGAAATTGGTCAAGCACCTTACAAATATATGTTCCCGATGTCAAGTGTAAGGTTCCTTATTTCATGGATTCTAAGCGTATGCAGCTGCTCCGATTTAAGGATACACGGGAATGCAAGCTTCAATTGTTACAAAATTAACTAAGTCTGACATCACAGGGATATAGTATGTGAGTTTGATGTGTTTGGTTTAGGGACTAATACGATTTTATCTAACGGCTTAGATTATGCTTTCGAGATTAGGCCCAATATATCTATTTATTGTAATTCACTGAAAAAACATGATGAACAACTTAGAGGATGACTCATTGACTAATTAAACTACACGCGGACGTCGCTCCACCACGGACGGGTGCTGTCCTCGCCTCCACCTCGCATGCGCATCAGACGCCGCCGCTCCACCCCACACGGGCGCCGCTGCCTCCACCCCTCAAGTGCATCCGTCGACGACTTTGTCGAACCCCCTCTCGACTCAGCCGCCAAGTTCATAGAGAGAGTTGTCGGAAAGAATCGCTTGTTCTTGATGGAGAGAAGGTGATCGATCCTAGCGGACGTCGACGAGTGGCGGGGCGAGGCGAGCGCTCATGTCGACCATGACTACGTAGAGCCAGGGGACTAGAATGTGTGTCTAGAACAATTTGTACATATCTATTTATTCATATAGTTTGTACAGGCACCGATAGAATGTGTGTCTAGAACAATTTGTGAAACACACAGGCACCGTTGGTTTTAATACAAGAACTCATTGGTAAACCCCTTTTTTACCCCTCGCATCAACTAGCCAACTCATTGGTAAACGCCGGAAAACGCTGGGTTGGGGGGCGACACGGCTGGGAATCGGGCTGCCCCCACGCTGTTTTTTTCCGCCGCCCCCCCCCCAGCAGGGCCAAAAAATCGCCGGCAATTTGGCCTGGGGGGGGCAACGGCTGGAGTTGCTCTAATAACGGGAACGGACTGGCCATCTCCGTTGAAGCCTCCCTAAATTGTCCTGATCATTGGTCAATTTTATTTGCCAAGTTGTTGTGTTGCAGGATTAGTTTTGCTAAACCAGCTACTTGCGGAATGATGTGTGCTACTTACGGATCCAAGGTATTCGTCGGTGGAGGCGTCGGTGTCGCAAGGCCGGCAGTGAGTTCATCCAAATCCTTGCTGGCCCCGGAGCTCTGGCTATTATCAAGTAGCAGACACAAAGATATTATTTCAGTTTTTCAGCATTGTTAAGATCCATTTGGTTCCTTTTTCCAATTTATTTCCCGGTAATGTGCACCTTTGTGATTCAGAGTATGCACTGATTGATTTAGAATGGCCATACATTCATTCTATGCATCGCACTCCGAGGTGCCCTCTCCAACACAAAGAAGATTGACATGCCTGCTGCCAAGTACTCCCTCCGTTCCTAAATATAAGATGTTTAAGCATCTCTTCTTTCCTTCCGTATCTAGACATGTTTTAGTGCAAGGTTCAAATGAATCTTACACTAAAACATGTCTAGATACGAAAGGAAAGAAAAAATGCTTAAACATCTTATATTTAGCAACGGAGGGAGTACATCGTGAAGATGAAATCCTTAGCCTCCGAACTTGCTGCAACCGGGAGGAAAGTTGATGATGATAAGTTAAAGGAATACATCCTCAATGGTCTAGATAGAGATTGCACGCAATCCTAACCGGCATACTTCTGTCATTCCTTTCACAAGAATATAGACCATGAACAATAAGATGCACCGTTTGGCCATACATTGGGCACCATTTATGGTTTGTGTAAGAACCGTATGTTTTTGAACGGGCTCCGTTCATTTAAAACCCACGGCAAGAAAACTAGGTATGCACCGCAAACGGCAACTGGTCCGACCGCCATGAAGAGATGGTGTGTCCAACGGAAAATGCTGGCATGGTTATTTAGAGTAAAATAAAATAACATGTGTTATCGCTTGGAGAAATCGCCGACATGAAGAGACTGTGTATCCAATAAAAAATGTTGTGGCAAGTCGGGCATCAGAAGAGGTTGGCAAGTCAGGGGACGGTAGTTTGTGAATCAACATCGATAAAAAGTCACTGGTTTTGATATCAATGACGGTGTCAAAACGGCAAGCGACGACGTCAGTCGGAATCGACTGCGTCGAAGTTCAGCGCAAGCACATCATTTTATCAATAATAAAAAAACTAGCAAGTGACATTTGAGACCAAGTTGTATGCACGAGATTTGTCCTACGACTAATCCTACTCTCCATTAGACATGCAGAAGCACTCCTGTGTACGACATGTCTAACAAGTCCAATGTTGACATGTTTTAAACTAGCACTCGTCACATAACAGCTGGCTTGGAGCCTGAACCAACTCTCGTTTAATCCTTAAACATATGTCTCGTTCAAGATTGCTGAAAAAGCGTACAGTAGCACAGTCAACCAGCTCTCGTTTTATCCCTCAAAAGAAAACCAGCTCTCACTTTAATCCTTAACATATGTCTCCATTCAGCTGACACAACCACGAGTTGCACACAAGTGTAAATGGCCAAAACGGATGAAGGCACCGATCCAAAGTCTGGAACCGTTCGCAACGCTGGAACGGAAAACACATGACGCGCCGTGCAAAGTTAGCAAAACTGGAAACAGGCCCATCTCTGACGCATAGGCGGGGTTGGCCTGCAATGTCCTTATCCGGGCTCCCGTGTCAGACAA
Organism: Puccinellia tenuiflora; assembly: GCA_012064385.1. Classification (NCBI taxonomy): domain Eukaryota; kingdom Viridiplantae; phylum Streptophyta; class Magnoliopsida; order Poales; family Poaceae; genus Puccinellia; species Puccinellia tenuiflora. The sequence goes on along the minus strand of QRDG01000545.1, from coordinate 112,308 downwards.
ATTTTTAGATTACATGCATGGAGCAACCCGGTGCCAGCCCACAAGTCACGGGCCAAGTTGCTATTTTGGTAGGTCTAGGTACAAAAGGTGCTGGCCATCATTCCTTATTAGCATTTTCCTGGCAGAAGAGCCATGGAAATAGAACCGGTCCAATAATTCGGTACCAATCCCGAGGCAAATGAACGGTACCGATAGCATGCACCTCAGTTAACACACACACACACATATATATATATATATATATATATATATATATATATATATATATATACATATATATATATACCTCAGCTATTCTACAACCAGTTGTAGAATAACTATTCTACAACACTTTTGAACTTCACGCGTCACAACTGTGAACTCCACATGCTGTAAATGTGAACTTCCTGACGAAACACACTGATTCTCCACATTCGCCGGAAAATTTTCTAGTGCGATTTTTGATCCGCTTATCGGAATGATGCATATGATATACCGTTGGATAGATATCGAAATTACGAAACTTTTTCATGTTCACAGGTTTTCGAAATTAGTTACGGTTTTTAAAGAATTTCATATATACGAACACTTTTTTCGCGACCGTACAGTATTTTGGTCGCCATTTTCAAACCGTTAATCGGATTGATGCAAATGATATGTCGTTGGAAAGCTATAAAAAATCCGCAACTTTGTTATCTCACGCGTTTTTTCGAAATTCCTTACGGTTTAAGAACAGTTTTAAATATACATAATTCTGTTGTTTTAGAATTCTCGTATTTTCTGAACTTCCCACTTCACAAGACTGAACTTCTTCCGAACACATAAGTGAACTTCTTCACGGAGCATGGAAATGTTAACTTCTTTTGAGCGTATGAAATGAACCCTTGTTTTTTAGAAATTCGAAGTGAATTTCTGAAAAACAACAATAGTGGACTTCTAAAATTTTTTTGAGTGAACTTTCCAACTTTCTTTAATTGAGTTCTTTCTATACGGTTAGAGCTGTTTCAAATACACTAACGGCTGGTTATTGAGAACTTTCTCAGTTTTTATTTTGTTATTCGAAGTGGACTTCGAATTTACATGGATCGAACTTCAATTTTTTTTTAAGGATGAACCCTAAATTAAAGGAAACTTTCAATGTATTCAAAATGGATTTCTCTCGCGGTCTAAAGTGAACTTCTGATTTGTTCAAAGCGAACTTTGACAAAATAAATTCGAAGTGGACTTCAGATTTACATAGATTGAACTTCAAACTTTTACAAGGGTGAACCCCTAAATAAAAGGAAACATCCAATGCGTTTAAAAACAGATTTCTCTCGCGGTCTAAAGTGAACTGCCGTTTTGTTCAAAGTGAACCGTCGATTTGTTCAAAGTGAACTCCGACAAAATGAAAATTCTCATGTGTTTGGCGTGAACTTCTGGCGTCACTGGATCTGCCGCTGCATGCATGGACCTTCCCGAATAAAAATAGTAAACTTCATACACAAAAAATGTGAACTGTCCTTGTTTACAGAGTGAACCTTTTTTTGCAGACTGAACCATCCCTGCTTTTCTTAAGTTGGTTTTTTCCCTGCTTTTTCTTAATAGAGTTTTTTTTACTTTAGACATAACGAACTTTATGAGAAGAGACCGCGAACTTTCCTACAGGGAAGAGTGAACTTCAAAAAATTCTTACAACCAAGTTATATTTAATCTTTTTATCATCAAACTTTTATAAGATAGAATTAACTACCGTAGAATAAAAAAGTGAACTTTCCCCGCAGCAGAAGAGAACTTGGCATAAACATTGATTTTTTTACCGACGAAGTTAACTCCTCCAGAGAAGTAAATGATCTTTACACGATAGTAAAAATGAACTACGCCTAAAACATGGTTTTTACAGCAAACTTTGCTGAGCATACGGAATTCCGCCGATAGTTCAGTAGTTCAGAACACCATTTTTGCTGTAATTTTCACAACCAAATTCGCCGGCGGTTGAGGATACAGGATGGTGAGCCGGCCGACACTGGGGAGGGCGGGGAGCCGCGCGTGAAGGAAGAAGGTGAGTGCCGGCTGCACGTCCCCCGCAGACGGCAGCGGCGTGAACCCCCGCAGTAGCCACTGGTGGTCTCTCGTGGCGGGGCAAGTGAACTGCCGCAACGGTGGCATGGGATGCGGGGGTGGGCTAGGCCGCGGTAGAGCAGAGGACCGGGTGCAGCGCCGGCGCGAGCTGCGGGGATGAGGCTGGGTGTCGCCGGATCGAGATGCAGGGCGAGGCAGGGCTCGTGTGACTGAGATGCATAGGCCAGTGAGGGGATCCAGTGGTTTGGAGGTCCGGGTAGGGGGGGCGCCAGCGGAGCAGAGGACCGGAGGCGCCTGTGTGGTGGAGGTGGACCGCTTCCCCGGTGTCGGAGCCATGTCGCGGCGACGCTAGGCATGGAAGCAGCCCTCGGCCTCTAGGGCCCTCGGCCGCCAGGGAGCCGGCAACGGCGATGTCTGGGTCCTCGACCTCTAGGGGTGGTGAGCACAGGGGCGGCGCGGCGGGAGGAGCATGGGCGGCTCGACTGGGAGGAGTGGGAGCGGCGCACCAGTGGGGGAGCAGGGAAGCTCGCGGGACCGGGGAGGGACGGTGGCGAGTGATGGTGGTGGGGAGCCTCCCGGCAACACGCGATGGTGGTGGAGATCCTGCAGGCGGCGCGCGGTGGTGGAGAGCCTCACGAGGCAGCGGCGGAGGTCAGGGTACGGGGGCGGAGCGCAGCGGAGGTCGGGTTGCTCCAGGGGCTGCGCGCGGCGGAGGTAGTGGGCTCTCCTAGGGTGGCACGCGGTGGAGCTCCCGGTGGTTGGCTGCCGTCGGTGAAGTACGAGCGGTTTGGATCGAGGGAAGGAGGTGGGTCGGGTGGGTGCAGGTGAGTACGGGGCTGAAGGTGATTAGGATGGGGTCGGGTCGGGTTTAGAAGGTTTTTAGACTGGGGGTTGTAGAATAGGTATTCTACAATCACTTAAGGGGGGTTGTAGAATAGTCCTGCCTTATATATATATATAATGGCAGTATATATATATATATATATATATATATATATATATATATATATAATGGCAGTATGACCATGTTCCCTGGAAAAATAATGGCAGCAACCATGTGATCTTTGATTTACTGTTTCTCTGCACTCGAAGGACAGGGCTGCATGTAAGGGACACTGATACCTATGATTGTTTGGAAATCCTTCACCAATTTTGTACTAGTTACTATTTGTTTGTAATGATGATCCCGTTGCTATATAGAGATGAACCTGTTTAGCATCTCCGCTATGATCTGAATCCTAGAAAAGCTATAACAAGCGTATCTGAAAAAACTCCTATACACGTCAACGAAGAACGAACATAAGCATCACATAGAGAGAATGTACATTTACAACAATTTTAGTGTAGAAAAGATAGATGCAATACATCACAAGTTCACAACACATGCAACAAGAGATATGTTAAACCTAAGATAAAGAACTACTACAAAAGCTGAAGTGTCCAGATATACTCAAAAGAGACTCTACACGATAAGAGAACATTGCATTCAAATCGTATGACGCGGTATCTAGCTCCAAAATACAATCACCGTGATATAATAAATACTCCCTCCTTTTCAAAAATAAGTGTTTTTAATTTATCCAAACATGACGTGAATCTAAAACAGTTATTTTGGGACGGAGAGAATATATCATTACTGATGAATCATGTCCTAAGTATTCTTAGGCCTAGGTAAATGTGTTTCCATTTCTTCATGGCTCGAACCGATTGTTAGAGTATATTACGTTAGGTTTGGCTTGGTAGTATTAGAGTTGTAATCCTACTCTATCTCTCCTAGTTCCCTTAGCCCCCAAGTCTTCTCTACTATATAAACAGTCCAAGGGCTCACAATGTAATCACCAATTATCAATATTCCGCAATCCATCATGGTATCAGAGCGGTACGGTCCTTGACCTAGCCGCCGACGCTTCCGCAACGCGCCGCCCCCGGGGAGATCGATCTCCATGATCTTCTCCGGGGGCATCGCATCTAGTAGCTAGTTTCTGTTTAGATTAGTTCCATAGTTTAGACAAATTTCGTTTTTCCAATAAGATCTTTGTTTTTCTTTAGCCACCAAATAATGAGCAATCTCGTCTTGCCGGCGACTCCACGCGCAGCAACATCTCCACGGACGGCTAGCTGATGGTTCTCGTACCACGCACAAGTGCATGTGCGTATGGGACAAGGATGATCAGCTGGACGATCTGCATCAGCTCGAGCTGCTCGCTCCATGCGGAGCAACTCCAAGGCGGGCGATCTACATCGCCGGTTCATCGTGCTGCTCGTCAACATCGCCAAGCACCAAGCCGATCTACTCCGGGTCATCATCGCCGATAATGTCTACACCAACATAACCGCATCATCGCCGCCACCACCGATCGTGGTCATCGTCAACGTCAAAAATCTTCTACTTCTCCACCAGCGACGCCGCGCTAATTACAAGCGGAAAACACGGGTCTAATCCCGGAAATCTACTACCGCTACAATTCAATCTTCATCAACAAACTACGTCATCGTCTTCGTCCACCACGACCTCGCCGCCAGAGTTGCAGTCTATTTTTATTTTTTACTTTAACAATTTTCTTCTTGCAACTATTTCGTCTACTCCGGCGTCAACGGCGGACAACTTCTACGCACCGACCGGTCACGGAGAATTTCTTTGCTGATCCCTCCAACTCTGGCTCGCATGGCTCATGATGGCCCCTCTCTTCGCACGTCCGGTATTGGCAACACCGACTCGTGCCTTCGTTCCCGGCGCACTCCCGAGTCCGGCAAGCTCGGCAAGGCGTGTCCGACTTCCTCTACTCCAACTACGTCTACTACAACACTACGGCGAATTCTCCAAGGCTCAACGACGACATCGACCACAACACCACGACAACAACAACCTCATCGACTTCATCAACGGCGACTACATCACCAACGACACCATCGACCACGACTACAGCGCCCACACCCTCGGCTACATCGACATCGGCATCAAGGGCTATCACCTCGGCTACCTCTACTTCGGATTATGCTCCAGTAGACCGTCCGCGACGCTCCTGCTGTTCGCGTCACTACCGATCCGACTGCGGGGGGGTGTTAGAGTATATTACGTTAGGTTTGGTTTGGTAGTATTAGAGTTGTAATCCTAGTCTATCTCTCCTAGTTCCCTTAGCCCCCAAGTCTTCTCTACTATATAAACAACACAAAGACTCACAATGTAATCACCAATTATCACCAATTATCAATATTCCGCAATCCATCACCGATAGCGATGAGTAATGGCATCAATATATCAAGTTGTGTCTGGTGGGGCGAAAGCTTGTTTCAAGAAACTAGACGATCAACTAAACGGCGGCAACAGGCAACCATTGCTTGCTACGCCGGCCAGTTCGCTGGTGCTTCTGGCGCCGTCCAACCGCGTTCCAAGTCGTCGCCTACGCTTTTGCCGGATCAGGAAATATTTTCCTGCTACTGATTTTTTCCATGAGTCGTTGTCAGCTGATCGTATTCACCGAAATACAGTACTACAACATACGTAATTCCTACTCTCTGACCGGATCCACTTTTCGAGGAGCCAAAGAAAAAGAAGGGGAGCGGCAGAAGCTTCGAGAGGCAGGGCAGGTGCACGCGAAGCAGAGGACAGCGCTCTATTCTGGCGGCCGCCGGACGGCCACGTAGAGTCTTTCTTTTTTAACACAAAACGAGTCCCGAAGGACACCACCAAAGCTTCAATCACCAGGCAGTTACATGGAGGACCCTCAAAGAAACTAAAAATACAACCAAGTCCTCCCAAAGCGTAAAAAGGACCTCAACGTGCCGTTTGGGGCATAGATGCCGATGGATACCGTGTTGAGATCATCGAAGATCTTCACGCCGCCATGGAGGAAGAGGGTGTCTAGGTGCAGAAAGCACCTAACCACGGAGTGGCGCCATCGCTGGTCTTGGATAACGGCGGTGCATCTTCATCGCCGTTGTTGGGCGCTCTGCAAGACGAAGTTTCACTTCCATGCCAAGCCTCAAAAGCCAAGCTCCACCGCCAACACCCCAACCTTCGAAGCCACGTTACCACCATGATGACTCGAGAAAAGTGAGACAAAGGCCACATCGGCCAGATCTTAGGCCTCTAAGATGGGCCTATTTACGTAGATCCCCGCGGTGCCAACCTCCCTTGCCTCCGGCTCAGTCCACCCGAGCATCACCGATAGCTACCCGTTGAACCAACAACGACTCACTCTAAACTACCTCTACTCCGCCTACTTCTTGTGCCGACTTCGCCAGCCTCGCGGGCCCAGCTAACGCGTGAAACACTCCGCCTGGGGAGTACGGTCGCAAGACCGAAACTCAAAGGAATTGACGGGGGCCTGTACAAGCGGTGGAGCATGTGGTTTAATTCGATACAACGCGCAAAACCTTACCAGCCCTTGACATTTTTTGGATTTGATTTGGCATTAAAAAAAGAAAATTTTCGACAAATTCTTTTGCTAGCCCCATCACTAAAGCATGCCTGTTCCATGCACGAATAATTCAAACTCTCACATATATAACCCTACATATGCGAGTACCTTTCCCTAACCGTTGCTGGTCCTCTACCTTCGTCGGCGAGACCGATGGTCCCTGCCCCCTCCATCCGCTGTTCCAGCGACGGTATGGGTGGGGACCTCGACTCTTCAACCTTGGCAAGTGGTAGGTTTGTCCTAGGCTTTTTCTAGAGACGTCCCATTGGTGGCGGGCACGATGTTGTGTAGGAATAATTTGTCCCTGCTTCTCCCCCATCTCGGCGGTGCTCTAATCAGCGGCGTCATGGAGCAGGGGGTTTGGTCTTCTCGTCGTTCTTCTGATCTAGCTAGATTAGTTTCTCAGTGTGTCGCTGGCGTTTGTCGTTATTTGCGACAGCGCTGGCGTCCAGGGCGAGATGGATGCATTGAAAGTGAGGATGGTGGTACAAAGGTGGTAGATCTGTCATTCTTCCCCGACTCCGTCGATAGGATGCGGCGGATCTAGGTCCAAGACAACACGGGGATGTCCCCCGTCGACATGCCACAACGACATGTGCCTCGCTGCTTGCAGCAGGCCTGTTCATCGGCAAACAAGCCTCGTTGACAATGGTGCTCTTTTGGATCTGGCAATGATGAAGGCTCGACGTCTCTTCTATAGCATCAGTGGCGGATCTAGAGGGTGGACTTCCACATAGGCTATATACCATAGAAGAAAAAAATTAAAATAAATGCATTTCTATGAACAATTCTACTGTAGGACCACCCTGGCTTGTTGAGCTGGATCCGTTACTGTCTAGCATACGACTCGGTGATGCTAGAGTTGGGCGGCGGCAGCTGGAGTCGGTATGTGCAGTAAATTTTAGGGATGGTCATATTTATGTCTATCCCTTAGAATCATATCTGCAAAGTTTTTAGGACGACTATTTTCTCCTGGTCTATCTTTTAGTTTCCTCATGTAACTTGATTTTCTATTGATTAAATATGTGGTTGCTTTAAAACAATAGAATTCCAGACATTTTGTTTTTGAACAAAAGATTTTCAAAGTTTCTACATAATCTTCCATATGGGAGTGTTCAACAAGGTACCTAGTACTACCTCGGACTAAATTGTTGCTTTCACTCAACGTGATGTGTTGACCAAACTGCTCATAATTTATGCAGCTTCCGGACCCTTCGGGACCTTTCCGTGTTCCCAAAAAAGTACAGAATGCGGTCCTATGGCTGTGTCAACTTGTGATTAACTTTGGTACAATATATGGTTTTGGTATAAACAAATCCGTGCCCCTCTTTTTTTTGCTGAAAACGGACGGCAGCCGTCGGTGTCAGGGCTCCGCTTCTGGAGCCTTCCGGCTGCGCGTGGTGGGCCCCACCACCACCACCACCACCACAGGACGCTTCTAGTTCTTCCTCTGCACCCTGTAGGCACGCCACGGTACTACACAGTACAGAAACCCCACCTCCACCTCGTCCGCTCCCGCACGTTCGTACTCCGCCTTACGCGCGAAACGTCTCTCTCTCTCCTCCCCTCTCCCTCCCCTCCGCGCGCGCCCGGCCGGCCGGCTTCCGACGACGACGCCGCGCTGACACGAACCAACGACGGTACACCGACCGACGATCGACATGGGTGGCAGCGGCGGCATCTGCCACGAGGACGCGTCCGGCGGCGACCTCTACGGCGTCCTCGGGCTCAAGAAGGAGTGCTCCGACGCCGACCTCAGGCTCGCTTACCGGAAGCTCGCCATGGTGAGTCCTCGACCGATCGACGGAGCTTCTGAGCTGACGTACCTCGCAGCGAATCTGTAGTAATCGTGCCTCACATCTTCTTCTTGTTATTGTTGCTGCAGACATGGCATCCGGACAGGTGCGCGGCGTCCGGCAGCTCGACGCGCGTGGAGGAGGCCAAGGAGCGGTTCCAGGAGATCCAGGGCGCATACTCGGGTGATGATTCCCCCATCTCTTCACCACCATCTTTCGTCATCTTTCTCGTTTCGGTGGCGACGAATTAAGCGCAGCGCAGATCTTGCTGCTGCGTGCCTGTCTGCGTGCGTGAGGCTCATGTATACGCTCTGCGGCCTCTCGTCGCTTTGCCTTGCTGTTTCATGCAGTGCTCTCCGACTCCGGCAAGCGGCTCCTCTACGACGTCGGCGTCTACGACAGCGACGACGACGACAACAGCAGCCACGACGAGCAAGATGTACAAGACTAATCTCTTGACCAATCATGTATATATACTTCAGTTGCAGTCGAGCAAAGCTTATTATTTACCACGGTGTTCTTCCTCTGTCGTGGCAGCAGGTGTCGGGGATGGGCGACTTCCTCGGCGAGATGGCTGAGATGATGAGCCAGGCGACGCCCACGGTAAGCTAGATTCCGAAAAAAAAATTCTGAAGCGCCGTGGCTTCAGATCTGTGTGGTCTGACCGTGTTGTGCGGGATGCAGGAGAGCTTCGAGGAGCTGCAGCAGCTGTTCGTGGACATGTTCCAGGGCGACCTCGCCGACGGGTTCGGGTTCAGCGTGCCGCCTTCGATGGTCCACCGGGCACAGGCTCCGGCGCCACCGTCACGTAACGATGTCAACAGCAAGCGGTTCTGTTCTTCGGGAATGGGCTCCGGGATGCCGGCGAGACCCGGCCGTTCGAACTCGACTCCGGGTCGGTCAGGTTTATCTTCCAAGGTACAGTATTTGAGAACCACATAGTAACACATACATCTGCTGATTACAGTTTCAGTTCTGAAAAATGCCTGTACACAGCAGGGAAGTGATTTGAGGCGACGGGAGGAGGCGCCATGGATGCGGGACGACACGAGCGCCGGCAGCCGGAACAAGAAACAGAGGCTGTCGACGTGTCGGAGCCACGACGTGTCGTCGTCGCCGGAGGAGATCTGATCTTGGCCGGCGTCCGTGCCTGCCGTCGAGAGCAGAAACGCAACCTTCTGTCACGCAGATTCTGAGTCCGTGATTTTGGACATGCGGGTCTGACTAACTCCCAGCAAGTTTTGGATGATGATGATACTGTGACGCAGAAACCTGTAGTTTTTCTTTCGTTGGGTCTAGTAGCAGCACTGAGGCAGTAAGTTCTAGGATGAGCTGTTCCGGCCAGCGTAGGTCAGATAAGATTTTTTTTGTGTGTATTCGTCTCTGCTGCTAATAGAGACCCGTATGGATAGAGTATGGTCACATTTTAGTACTCATGGAGGTATATCCATACCCACGCCACGCCTACCATATACGTATTATATTTGTTGATTTTATTTATACGAAGAATGTGAATATGAAATCACCGTTGAAAAATAAGATGGATGGAGTATAGTCATATGTCGGAGCAAGTTGTAATGGAAGATATTGTGATTCTTAATTTCAGTCTTGTTTCTTTATTTTTTTATTACAAAAATATCAAACTTTGTACCCGTTGGATACCCAATATAGGTTACCCGGTGAATATGGGTACCGGTACTGATTTGTACCCTTAGATATTGAACTGGGTGGGTTAGAAAATTTTCATGGGTATGAATTTGGGCAGATGTGAGTTGTACCCGCCCATACCTTACCATCCCTACCTGCTAAGTTATTGTATTCCAATACACCAGTTTGACAAAAAAAAAAGGGGGGGCTCAACACACCTGCGGCAAAACCTGAGTTACTACGATTGAATCGAATGTCATGGGCTATTGTGTGCACTTCAAAACCGCACCTCACAAATTAACCAAACCCGAGCAGATAAACGGTCGGACTATACTCCTGGAGGGCACGAACACAAAGGTCGGACTAGCAGATAAACGGCAGCTACTTACACACAACGGTCATGTGCCTAGCATATTGAATGACGATACAGACCCAGCACAAATAGCATCTAGAATGCGCAGAATAACTGGTATATCACAGTACAGACATATTTCGATAAATTAAAACAAGCGACCCGTTCAGATACATTAATACCATCAAACAAAATTTGACGCCACACTGCACTAGTGCAGAGTGTACCATACAGTTCAGCAGACACATAGTCTAACATAAGAGGGACCCTAACAGACAGAAGAAGGGAGAACGAAAAGGTAGATAGTAGCGTCTCTTCCAGCCCGGTACTGAGGCCTCCCCAGATTCCCAGCACGAAAACAGCAGTGATTCCTTGAGTTCCTGCAGGATGAGAAGATAAAAGAGTCACGAAATCGAATCAACCTACAAATATGATGACAAATACAATATGGAAAGAAGAACTATGTGAAGCACAGTACCCCGCACCTGATCCAGTGATGGCAAGCATTGGTTGGTTTATCGCCTTTGTGTCTTCCCGATTCCTCGTTTCCCAGAGAAGAGATGCTTTGGCCTCAAGGTGGGGATGACACGGTCCCCCTCTCCACGGCGAGCCTCCTTGTTCCTGTTCTTCACAGAGTCCCTGGATTTCTTGATGGCCTTCTTCTTCTGGGCAGAGTCCTTGAGGCCTTCACCCGGAACCACCTCAAGGAGCGGCCGTGATTGGGACCTAGACCTAGACCTGGTTCGCAGCTTCTTGTCCGAGTGCTGCCCATCTACATCCATGTCGTCACCAGCAGCCTTGCTCAGCGACCTCTCGCGCTTACGGCCTCTCGACTGGCTGCGAAGGCGGTTCACCGCCGCAGTAGGATCAACGCCCATGGATGTAAGCTGCCTGCCCAATCTCTTGGTTGTGAACTTCCTATCCTTGTCATGCTTCCTTGGAACCATAGGACGGCTCTCCGCAGTGCTCTTCTTCATCCTATGCTCCTGGATGAGCATCGCCTTCTTCTTCCTAATCTTACCCAGTATCTCACGCTGTTCCTCAGTTAGTTCATCATGGCCATCGATCATGAAAGCTTCTTGAGCAGCTTCCTCTTCAAGACGGAGACCCTCCTCCCTTTCCAGCTCCTCACACCTTTCCAGGATATCTGGATCCAGGAAATCAGCAACATTATGCCCATCCAATATCTCGGGGAGAATGTCTTCCTTCCATTCATCATGGGCCAACAGGTAATGCTTCTTGAGACTGGCAGAATAAACACCAGCACCTCCATTCTCATTCTCAAGGTCCCTCTCGAGTTTCTTCTTTTCCTTTGCAGCAGCAATTGCTTGAGCTTCCACAACAGCCTGAGGAATGCAAGTGGGCCTGTCTCTGTTGTCACGAGGCTTGGGCATAGCAACATGGAACCTATTTAAGCAGTCGTTGATCTTCTTTGATTTCATCTTGATCTCCACCCTCTGCTCAAGAAGCCGTTCACATGCAGCATTCTTAACAGCCATCACACCCTCATCTGTCAAAGCGCTCATAGTCAACAAAACACCCTCCTCACTGGGGTCTCCACCCTGAGGTAGAGTCTTCATAGCTTCTGACTTCATCTCCATTACCAGCTTCATGTCCTCCTCAGAAAGCCCATCAAGCGGCTGCAAGTCAGTCTTGTTGCAAACAATGACTAGAGGCTTGTTCATGAACAGGGATTTTATACTGTGGAAGAGTGCAGCTTGCTGAGCAATAGTGTACCCACAAGACCCAGAGATGTCCAAGAAGAAAAGCACAGCAGCCCTCAAGTGTGCAAGAGCGGTGATACTGCACATTTCTATGATGTTTCTGTCCTCAAAAGGCCGATCGAGGATTCCTGGAGTGTCAATCACTTGGTACCTAAGATACTTGTAATCTGCATGGCCAACAAAGAGAGACTTTGTTGTAAAAGCATAAGGCTGCACGTCCACATCTGCCCTTGTAACCTTGTTCATGAAAGAGCTTTTCCCAACATTTGGATATCCACAAATCAGGATAGTCCGGGTGTTGGGATCTATTGATGGAAGCCTGGCCATGTGCTGCCTGATCTGCTCCAGGTACGCCAAACTAGGACCGATCCTCTTCAGAACAGTACACATGCGACCTAGTGCAGCAACCTTCAGGCACTTGCACCGGTACAGGGTGTCTCCATACTTCAGCAGCCTCAAATAGTCCTTGGAGATCTTTGCAATGATATTTCTAGCTGTATTGATCTGACCCAAAGCAAGCTTGTAGTGATCCTTGTTGTAGAGCACATGAAGCAGATCGCCATAGAAAGGATGGATGTCATCCAGTCGAGGAAACTCATCTATGATGGTGGACAGCTTCTCATAGAAGTTCTGCTGGGTATACCGAACCTTACGCATATAGAACTGGCGAATGCGGTTGATAGCATAGCCCTTGTGGACAACAGTCGGTGTTTGCCTCTGAGTGCGGGACAAGATTATGTCGATGAAGTCCTTCCCAGGAGGGACAACAGTGATTTTCTTGAAATTATACTGCACCATCTTGCTGATATGAAGTCTGGATAATTATTCCTGTAATACAAACAAACATGGTGTCAACAAATACCAAAAAAATGGTAAGAAAAAAATGCAGAAACAACTGATAAAAAACAATGCAGAAAAAAAATGAAGCAATAGGAGAATTTCCAAAAGAACATAGCTGAGGGCAAATCTAGCAATCATTTTACACAAAGAAATAACATCAATCTGTGATTATATCAACACTCTAGAAAACTTACTTACAAAATATGAGACCAAAGAAAAACCCAATTTCTTTGTTGACAGTTAACCATAGTCTAAGCACAAGTATAACACAATTTAATTGTAAAACAAAGATACAGGCCTACGTACAAGCGATATAGCAATATCTTCGTATACAAGTCAAAAATTTGATGGATTGTGCAAAATTAGCAAAGATAGAACCAAGTCAGCAGCAGCTAACTTTTAACCAATTAGAAAATTTTCAATCGTCAGCATCAGCTAACTAGTCAGTAACCTTTATCGATGAGAAAAATATCAATCTAACACATATCTCGTCATCAAATTACGCAGCCTGATTGAGCCGCTTGTTACACATCTACAATCAGTACAAGGCACATACCAAAATACAGAAGAAAAACTTGCTTTCCTCACGAATTTTAGACAGATTAAACAACAAGCATATTGATCACAAACTGACTCTTCCAGTATACAAAACATGACCATATCTCACTAATAATGATCTACACATATAACTACGAAAAATCCATAGTAGTTCAGTTTGTGCATGTTCTCTTCCAGTACGCAAAGCATGACCATCTAAACTCACGTTTAGCATGACTGGGATAACAATGGCTGACTAATGTCCCTAGGTATCAGTTTACTATGGGTAACTGTGCCTGTAAATTGCAATAATATCCATCTATGTGGAAATGATCTAGTACAAGGCAACCACAAGGAACACAGTCAATTTAGTACATAAATAATACAGGGAGACACTGCATGATCCAAATATCCTAAAAATTAGAGAGACTTAGAAGGAAATTTAGAAAGTAAATCCTACTGCATGCTCTGCACGGCCTCTGGGTACCAAAGGGAAGACAGGATGTTGAAATCCAAGTAATAGAACTACAGTACCGTCATCCGTTCGTCACCGAACTCATCATTGCTATAACCAGAATAGCATAAGGGGTACAAAATCGGTGGTAGTGAATCGCCCCTGCAACCATCCACTCCGCAAATCGACACAGATAATCTAGAGCCGACGCGTAACATTAACAGAAGGGGGAAAATTACAAGGAAACCATTGCGTGACAGATTCTACGCGAAACCCAATGATCATGGAAAGCTTGAACTGACCCACCCACGAATCTGCAGAACTACGAACGCAGCTTTCGTGCCATACGCGCGGATCATCACAGATTCGCAGGCAGAAGACTACACGAGACGGTCTGCACACGAGAACGAGAGGAGCGCACGGTCGGGCGTTACCTACGTCGTGAGACGGCGGCGGCGGCCGGTGAAGGGGCAAGAGACGGTGGTTCGCCTCGGTGGAGGCGGCGGCCCCCTCTGCGTGGCGGCGGACAGAGTGGAGGAGGAGAAAGAGGAGGGTTTAGCGCTGGGTATCGTCGAGGCTCTTATGGCGTGTCCAGATGGGCTTTACTAGGCTAGGCCCATTTAACAGTTACAAGCCCATTATTCGCGGAAGCGGTGGTGGGGGGTTCGAGAGTCGAGACTCCACCACGGCTCAGCCTCCCCACCCCACTCGCCGTCTCCCTCGCCCCTTCCCGCCGTCGTGGAAGGCGACCGCCGGCTCCCTACCGCCGCTTCCGGAAGGTTCGTCTCCTCGGCTCTCTTAGCCTTCCCATGCCCCTCCCTCCCGCCGCCTGACTATCTCTCTCGCTCCTACATGCTGATTCCTTTGGCCATCCCAGCCACAGCGATTGTGGTGCTGATGAGTTGTTGTTCTAGGGTTCGGAGGTAGTAGGTTCGGCTGCTGCCTGCTGCGATGCTCTCCAGGATCTCTCAGCTCGGGGCGCGGCTCCTGCACGAGACCAGAGCTGGTTGGTATCTTTTTCTGTCCCCTTTCTCCTCCTACACTATCTGTGCTAGTAGGAATCAGGAGAAATTTGTTGTGTTTAGCCTTATGCTGTGACAGAATGGACTAAGAAAATACTCCCTCTGATCCTAAATAATCGACGCAAGTAAAACTATGGATTTGTACCACCCAAGTTCATTTCCCACGACAGTTTTAACGGATCGGGGGGATAACAATGTGAAGTTGTGAATTCATATAATGTGATGCCTACATGAAGTGCTTCTAGGGAAATTGTTGTGTTTGGCCTTATGCTGTGAGAGAATGTACTAACAGTGTGAATTGATAGAATGCGATGCACACATGAAATTTTGGCTACCATTCTAGTTAGATAGTCATTTGTTGATGTATGTCACTATGCTAGCCAATTTCCTTAGTTGACACTTGACAGTTGTATTTCTCGCTTTCGTGTCTTGAGAAACCTTCTGGGTTTATGTACAGCTAGTCCCCTTCACCTTTAACCCCTTTAGTGAAGGTGCATAGTTGGTTTTGCCTTCTCATTCATGTTGATTTTGTTAATTTTGTGCAGCTGGCAATTTAACAAGCCATAGAAGCAGTTACTACCAAGGTCAACTCAGTCGGCATTCAGCTCCAGCGGTTAGTCCTGTTGTACTATTATCGATGCTGTTGTGTTGGATGCCCTCTTGCTCTTTCTAACCTCTGTGACTGAGAATATATCCAAGGCAGTGATATGACTTTTCTCCTTGACATGGTGTATATAGTAATTCATCATCGTTCAGATCCAGTTTCTAGTTTTCCAAAAGTAGCACTAAAGATTGTCTTTGCTCTACTTCTGCATCTTTTGCCACCTACAGTTATGTGTACAAACACTGGCTTTTGTAAAAAAAAATGTTTTATGTCCAGAAATTATGATTTATCGTTGGGAAGTTTCTTTTGTTTCGAAACATGCATTTAACAAGTTTCCGTGTGTATAATGAACTGTGTTCTATATTTTCAGAAGAGCATCCTCTTCTCCACTGCAACAACGAGTGATCATCATGATGGAGGCAGCCAGAACAAAGAGAAGTGAGTGTATCTATCTCTTGTTTGAACTTATATGCAGCATGACATCTGAACACCTAGCTATATTTGGAGTAAGCAGTATATTCCAGAGCATTTCCTGATGTGGTATTGTTTTAACATTTATCACTTTTGATGGGCTGCTTCTTCCACCAGTAGAGGAAACAGCTGCCCTGAAACAATAGCTTGATTGGTTTTACTGAATGTTAGTATTCATATTTTGAGCAATTATTTTACTACATGGGCGAAGGGAATAATCTTCTGACAAGAACATTTTTCTCTGTGCTGAACAGAATCTCTGTTACATTTGTCAACAAGGATGGCACCGAGCAGACAATCAGTGTTCCCGTTGGAATGAATATGTTAGAAGCCGCTCATGAAAATGACATCGAACTTGAAGGTTAATATTGCAATTCGTGATAGAAGCTGTTTTGTTTTCCTTTTTTTCCCTTCTCATTTGCTCCCTGCATAGGTCTCTAGTAAGTAAATGCTATCTGATATGACCTGCTTTTTTAAAACTAATTATTCATTAATCTGACAGTCTGACACCCCACTCACCTGTCATGTACTCTCTGTTTCATGGTTTCACTATTTTCTATTTATAAAGTGGACATGTTATATTTTGTCCTTTTATGATTCTTCAGCTGATTTCAATTTAGGTAATAATCTTACTTAGTATTTTGGTTACTGCAGGAGCATGTGAAGGATCACTCGCCTGTTCTACTTGCCATGTTATAGTGATGGTATGGTGTAGATATGACCCATACTAGTTTTTGTTCTGCTGTAGAAGTGAAGTACTGCTGACTAGCAATTTTAATCTTATCCAGGATGTAAAATATTATAACAAGCTAGAGGATCCAACAGATGAAGAGAATGATATGCTAGACCTTGCATTTGGGCTCACAGAAACGTAAGTAGATAATTCCTGTTTGCTTATCCATCTTAAATGAACCCCTCAAGTTTTCCTATTGAGGTATCATACAAACAAGCGTATTGTAATATCTTAAAATCAACCTATGTAATGTGCCATTTAGGCAATTGTCAGATAAGTTTTTGAGCACTTCGACCTGTGTATTGTGCCCTTTAGCCAATTGTCATAGAAGCCTTCGAGCACCTATATGCAGCCATTAGGAACTATAGTTGCTGTTAGTGTCAACTAGAAGGTACTAAACACTTGTATTATCGATGAGCAGTAATTAAAGATAACTTAACTAACTGGGTTATTCTCCACAACCGTATATGTATAACTTGTAACTGTAAAATTTCATGGTATTTTGGTATTTTACTTGCTGAAAGAGAATTGTTTGTTAGTATTTTTACCATCAAGAATTGAGCAATTTGTTACATGACATTTTCAGGTCTCGCCTGGGCTGCCAAGTGATAGCGACGCCTGAACTTGACGGTGTCCGACTGGCGCTACCTGCAGCCACAAGGAACTTTGCAGTAGATGGCTTTGTACCAAAACCACACTAGAGAGAGTTCCATCCTTGCGAACACCGATTCTTATGGCGCCATCAGTTTTGTACCTTAGCATGTAACTTAACTAGAGTATAATCTCTGAAAGGCCCCTGTGTTTGGGGACCTGTTTACTGCAAGATGGTTGTTGTATTTGTACGACTGTCACTCACTGGGCGAATAAACAACTTGTGCTTGTGACATCCCCTCGTGGCGATATATTATTTTGGCTGAGAGAGAGCTCATTTGGTTCAAAGGAATTTCATAGAAATTTTTGGAGGATAGAAATACTTAGGATTTTTTCCTTTGTTGGCCGTTTGGTTTATACAATGGATCCTATCGGGAATTTTCCCGAGGAGTCATTTGTATTATATCCCATAGGAAATGTAGCATTCACTCCAACCTCTTTTTTTATATTTTCTCTGTTTTTCCTGTGACATCAAACGCTCTTGGTAATAATCCTATAGTATTCACGTGGGCATGGCACCTAGAAGTTCCTGTTTTTTATAGTATTCACGATGGTGGAAGAGCTGATGAGTTGTGTCCAGAAGGTCCTGCAATTTGTATTCCGTCCAAATGGAGCCCTCCCTGAGTCGTGGAGTAAATGACCGTGCACGGTCCACATGTTTGTTTCCCCGGCACTTAAAAAAAATGCTCGCACTACACTGCCACCGACCGACGCCACAGGACCGCCACCGACCGGCCGTTCATCGTTGGCCATGGACGCCGAGGTTTTAAACACCAGTGGCGGACAAGCTCACAACTGCTCTCCGAGCCAGGACAAGGCGTCAGACAAATGTACCGTCGGTGTGAGGCGGGCCACGGAAACTGTCATCACGCTCCGACGGAAGCTTGAGCTCCGGGCGCGCCTATGTACGCAGTAATGTCGATCACAGATTCACAGCCGACCAGATGCTCCAGGCCGCACCAACCATCTCTAAATAGCAACGTTAATATCCCTGGCAGCAGGACGCCGTGGTCGACCGTGCGGTAGGTGCAACGGGCATACGGGATCGGTCGCACGTCTGAATGTCTGAATGTCCGGAGGCGGCGCACGAGATCGGCGTCCGGATCGTGGTGCCGGACATGTGGCGTTTCCGGCGCCCTGGCGCACTGTCGTGTGGTGATTTGGTGGTTCACTGGTTGATATTGCTTTGTTAGCTAGTGAGTGGTCTCTGCGTGCTTGCATGATCCAGTGGTGAGTGCCAAGAAACTGAGAGGGCCTTCTGGAAGGATGCAGAGGTAGGTGAAGCACATGCTGACGGGTAAACTTGCGTGTCGTGATCGAGTCTGTGATCGGCAAGGAAACGTCTTGTCGGAAGTCGACAGCATTCCCATCACCGGGACATCAGATCCATGCGAGGAAAATAAGCTTTTTCACCCATGTCTCCTCCCAATCCAGGCTATGAATGAACTTGCTACTACTGCCAATGGTTTGCGGAAACTGGAACTCATGATCAGCATCTCTGTCGAACGAAACAACAAATGCTGGGCAATCGTGATGAGGCGCCGCAATAATTAGATCGATGCAAGCAAGATTCAATGTACAAATGTTATTATTAGTACAACTGCTCTGAAGCTACAGGAACCATATTGATTCCATCTTATTGCTGCTACTCAGCTCTAGTTTGGAGCGATCAGAAGCTCGAGGCTGTGCCGGCTCTACGCCACTCGGCGCCTTGATCCCAAAGCCGCACGACGCTTCCGCTGAGCGCACTGGGGCTCCGGCGCCGCCCCGTCTCGTCCGCGGCCGCCGTCGCCATGAGAGGCCTCACGACCTCCCACTCGAAAGGGTCCGTCGTCTCCCATGCGGGCCCGTCGTGCACGCCGTCGTCGTCTCCTTCAGGATCCCGATCCTCCTCCTCCTCGTCGCTCTCCACGACGCAGCATCCGACGCGGCCGCTGTCGTGGTAGTACGCCGTGTACCGCTCCTTCGGCGAGGGCGCCGGGGACGCCGATGATGCCGTCGGCTCCGGCGGAATCTTTGCCGAACTCACCGTCTCTGTTGATGTCGTCAGCGACGGCGACGTATCCAACTCCAGAGGCTTTGTTGCGGCTACGGTGAAATCGGCTTGGCCTGTAGAGGAACGCAGGCGCCAGAGGCCGGCGGCGGCCGCCGCGGCGAGGACGGCGGCGAGGCAGGTCCAGGCCGTGGCAGCTGCCGCGGCGACCTCGGGGAGGGAGTAGATGCGGAAGGCGACGGCCTCCATGGGTTGCTCTAGGAGGTCCATCTCTATCGATCGCCTGCGTTTCTTGGTTTTTCGGTTGCTCTGTTCGGGTGTCGTGTGTGTGAGAGGAGCGACTGAACAAGCGAGTGGGAAGAACGGGAGGTATTTAATGGCGGGGAGGAGGAGGAGGTGGGTGATTGTATCTGGACCGTTGAACGGTGAGGGCAAGGTGCGGATCACCGGAAGATGCTGGGGATCGCTGGGTGGGAGATGCCGTGCTGGATGCCGGATTTTCCATCCTGTTTCGTAATTTGATCTTCCCACTGCACTTGCGTGGTGGGCCCGGCGGTCTCGTAGAGCATAGGGTACGTGCACGAGGTTCTTGTGCGGATCAGCGGAAGTTTTTTTTTTCTTTTTAAAAGATGACATTTGCAATACCATAGTGAACTATATTCTCTTGTGTTTTCAATGTAATCTAGACACGACAACAAAATTTGTTACACAATGGGTTGTTCATTACAGGAGCATCAGCTAATGGTTACACTAATATTACATAAATGGTGATCGAAATCAAATACTCCCCGAACTGAGAAGATATCGTGTACAAAGAGAAATAGGGATCGCTTATGTATGAAGAGGCAACTTAATTGGACCAGAAGTCTAGAACTTTCCCCGAGCTCCTTGATGCTTAACTTAGCACTACTAGGGAAAAGGCTACTCGTGGCGCACCAAATAAGGCTACCCGTGGCGCAGTAGCCTGCGCCACGGATTGCCACGCCACGGGTAACCAAACTTACCCGTGGCGCAGGCACAGATGTGCGCCACGAGTATTTCCCATGGCGCACATGTCTATCCTGCGCCACGGCTAAGGGGAAGTATCCGTGGCGCACCGCTTACTCATGCGCCACGGCTAGGGTGCGCCACGGCTACCTTCTGTCATGCGCCACGGCTAAGTTTTTTGTATTTTTTATATACAGAAAATACGGTATTTATACAGGTATTTATACAAACAGTTGTTAATACAGATTATATCACATTACAGGAAATTCATATTGCAATATTATATAGAGAGAAATATTTGATAAACCAGTACAAATACACAATTTCCAATCATAGTTCATCGATCATATTATTACACAAAGTTGATCACAATCACAGTTCATCGATCATATTATTACATATCCAGTAGCTAATACATGAAGCTTAGCTAATTTCAACATGAACCTTCTGATTCATCGAACTGTACTGAGTCGACGGCGGCGCTACGCATCCAAAGAGAAGAAACCCTCACAGGGTCATAACTCACGTGAGCAGGAACCCTCTGAAGAAACGACCACCTACCGTCATACTGCCTAACCAGCAGATACATGTATCGACGGACGTGCTCGTCCTCCTCCCTAATACGGCGACGTACCTCCTCCTCGGGGGCCGGCTCCCTCTGCACCGAGCGTGGCCCACGCGACTGCCACCACAGAAGATCAGGGTCGACGACGTCACCCCGGATTCCTCACCAAGCTGCGCGTCCCGGAAGGTAGCACCTCCCAGTGCCAGCCCGGTGGAGCCCAGTCCCGCACATCGCCCCTCTGGTCCAACATGGACATCGTCACCGAGAACACCTAAGTAAAAAATGCTTAAGTCAAAATTTTGTTACAAAAGTAATATTAAAATTTACGAAATGCGAGAAGTTAACAATGGAAAGCCTCATATATCATTGCCGTGCAAAAACAAGGCAAAAAGAGTGTGTACAAGACCACGTATTAATACAAACACTCCAATTGTATATACTACAAGGCATTGTATACACTCTCCTTGCCTTTACCATGGCATAGTTTAAATCATCGGCTTTGTCAATTCATAGAGAAGAAACAAAATGATTTGAGTTTATGCCTCATACTTAGATTGAACACACATTGATCAGGAACGGGGCAAGCGGACCAAGTAAGAGTATGCACAAGATGTTTATATGTGCATATCACAAGGTCCGCTAGCACCTCCCTGAATCACATAGTGTGACACAACATTTTAATCATCGGCATTCAGAAAGAGAGAAAAAACAAAATGATTTCGGATTTGCGCCTCATACTTAGGTCGGACACACAAGTAGACCTGTAGGATCCTCAGCAATTCATTATTGTGTCACCCAAATCCAGTGCCTGGATTCAACCTACCTGAGGGCTTGTGTTTCCAACAGCATCGTTGTATTGTCTTTATTCACCGAGCTACAGGAGGTGGATCCAATGGCTGGCCGGTGAACAAAGACAACACAATAATGCCAGGGAACATGCCAGCAGGTAGGCTAAATCCAGCCATTGGGTTCGGTGACAAAGGTAGACGCTCGTTGTGTGCCGTTCGCTGCAGGGAGGCTAAAATGCCTAGTGTCACAACATTTTAATCATCGGCTTAGAAGAAAAAAACAAAACAAAATAAAAATGACTTAGATTTTGCGCCTCATACTTAGGTTGGACACACAAGTAGACCTGCAGGATCTGGTGAGCCAAGTATGATGCACAAAACTTGGTACTTGTGCATATCACAAGGCTCACAAGACCTGCAGGCCTACAACCTAGTGCCACAACATTTTAATCATCGGCTTTCGAAGAAAATAAGTTCGAAACAAGCACATAATTCAGTCTGGTGGTTAGGAAAGAAAATAGCACATATAATGTAAGAGAATACCAGCAAGTAGCAGCCACGGACCATATACATCTAGTGTACCTACTCAACCAGAGCAATTAGCTAAAGCCATAACCATTACGGCCATTCAAGCCAGCAGCTCACCTAATAAGCCTAACTAGTGTTATTGACCGGAACACTAAAACACTAGAACCAAATCCTGACCCTAGCTATCAAAACCCTAACACTAGAACACGCTGGCCATAACTCGGAGCAGAGGAGCTGGAGCTCACCTAGACAGGTTGTAGCCGATGCCGATCTCATTGCACGGAGAGGTGGCGAGACCTAGACCATGTTGCGCAAAAGCTACACATGCACACTCCAGAGACATCTCTGACAAAGCAAATAATGTAGCTTACATGTAAGAAGAAGAAGAAGTCGAGGATTGGGCCAGAAGATTCGGCCTCGACAGCAAGCTCTTTC